>OX101783.1:11584120-11909120 GCA_944452715.1 Ophion slaviceki | reverse complement strand
TCACGAAAAATTCTTGAAAATCGATCTTTTTGGACCTCCTGACTGTGTATAACCCCTTAACCGTATTTAATTTGGCACAAGAGTAATTAGAGAAATTATTATCACACGTTTATACTCTGTTTCAGGATTTTTATTCAAGAAATTGAAGGTTGTTTTACAGTAAATTAAATACAGTTAATATGTTAACGGATTTATGTAGATTGAAGATTATATGTATAAATTTTGAGCGCCCCAAGCTTTTATTTATAGTCACGTATAGGTGACTTGGTAAAAAAAATATTTTTTTTACATATAAATTATTTTCTACTTTTTAGTCTTTGATTGATTTTACTAGTTAGTTGTTACTAGTAGTTTACTAGTATACGAGTTTGTACGTTAAGAACATAAAATGCTTGTAAAAAATAACAACGTCGGCTACGAATTTGCTTCTATGGCACAGCATTTTATATGGATGATCACATATCGCTAATTTTACATGAAAAGTTGAAAATGTTATGTATATATATTTTTTAAGTTGGGTCATGCATTGTCCCCCATTTGATGCATGTTTGCAACATTTCAGAGCTCTAAGTAGTCGGGAAGTGGGTGAAATATCGATTTTCCGTTTTGCATCCCCCAGAAAGTCAAGTTAAATATAAGTTCTTAAAAAGGCGAAAAGGGAGGATAATTATTGACGCATTTTATTTATTTTCATTGACGCATTTTTTTATTACTCACGTTCTTGCGGCAGTACGACGACGTTACTGGGATCCGAAGGTGGGCCCTCGCCGACGCTGTTCACCGCCGTTATTCGAAACTGATAAGCCGCGGCCGCTTTCAAATCGCTCAACAAGCACCATTTTTCCTCCGCCGAAACGTTGTTGTTTTCTCGCGCCCAGTTCGAAAGGGGATCCGGTATGGGACCTGCGCCGAAAATAAAATTTACTTTGACTTTGGTTCTCATATCGTAAATAAAAATTGAACTTCAAAATTATTCTATGTAAATCAAACAAACTCGAAACATAATGATTTATGTACAATTCGATCGAAAGCAACTAAGGCTATTTTTTATTTCGCGATCTTTCACTCAATCTCAAGGATGAATATACCCTTAGGCGGGGGAAAAAACAGTTGATTTTTTTTTTTTTTTCTTAAACGAGAAGATTCCTTCACCATTTTCGAGATTTAGCGTATGTTCCATTACTACTTTTGGCTTTTACATGGTATTTTTTAAATTATTAAGGGGGGCACTCCATATAGAGGCTTAAAAAAATTGCATTTTTTTATCGCCTAAATTTATAGTTCAAAACCTGTACAATGCGATGCTGTTAGTGTTTTGGTTAATTCTCATAAACGAAGCCGGAGGACTATTATATGGTGCTGGAATAGCTGACTAGTCGGTGAATCACAGAATCGTACGTTTTTCCCTCACCGAAACTTTAAGACGAGATATACATTTACAATTATCAAAAAATCGTTTTTTTCTTCTTTAAACGATAGAACTATATATGTAGAATATTTTCCCAAATTTTCAAAGCGAAATTCGAAAAAGTTCGAACGTTACAGCCCGTCAACGCTGTGCCTCACCGCTCGGATTCGGAGCGGGCGTGAACTTTAAACGCGTTTTTCTCAAAACTGCATTATCGAAATTGGCGTGCAGGATTACTCAAAAACTATTAAGCCGATTGAGTTGAAACTTGGTAGAAATATTGATAATATTGGTACCTTCTACTTGACGAAAATTGTTTTGAAATATTGGAAAAAAAAACTACTTTTTTAATCCACATTTTACAGAAATGTTGCGTGAAATGTTGATTTTCTTTGTAAATGCGTGCCATTTTCTCAAATTTGCATTTTCTTCATTTTAATTACCGTCACATAGGAACTATACATGTTCCAACTGAAAAAATGTTTGAACTTTTTTGCAAATCAAAGTCCACGGGAAGCTAGACTGCACGCCGATTCGCACCTCCCGCGGCGACCTTGCTGTAACACTCTGCCACAGCTCCGCCATTTTGATGACGAATTAATTAAAAAAAATTGTTTCGTATACTTGAATATACTATTAAAGTATACCTAAAGTTTGATAATTGTAGAATAATTATTTCTTAGTTAAAAAAAACCGTCAATATTGCTTATTTTTTCCTGTCTAAATGTATACCCCGCCTTAAACGCGATTATCTCGAAACTTTTTTTCACAATGAGTTGAAAATCGATGTACACGATTACTCAGAAGCTACTTGACCGATCAAGCTCTTATTTGGCACAGGTTTTTATGATACGTATGTGCTATTGATGAACCTAAGCACGACTAAAAATTATCAAAATAAATATGTGTTTGGCTGGTTCAAAGTTTGAAATTATTACCGAAAAAATTAACTTTTTTGCTCTAAGGCCTCCTCCTTAGCCAATTATCATTATTTTTCCAATATTAATGGTTTATCGAGTGACCACATGTATGAATTAAACATTTTTTTTTGCGCAGACTGTTTCAGATAATCCTACGAGGTGCTGGAGTGTACACGGCCTTCCTTCCGGACAGCTTCACGGCGACTCGTTATATCTCCGCCATTTTTAACTTATTTTGCAAGCAACAAATATCGTTTTGAAAACTAGAATTATGCAATAAAAAGTACCTATGACGCCGAAAAGATCTATACATTCCTTACCCTCAAGAAAAAATAAAATAATGAAAATCGACTAAAATTTGGCGTTCTACATGGAATGCCCCCCTCAATCTCTAAAAATGGCAAAGGTATGGAGTGTCCCCCTTTATCTCTAAAAATAGCACGGTCTTCCAAACTGCATTTTCAAAACTGGCGTGACGTTTAGCTAAACAACTAATCGACCGATTCTGATGAAATTTGGTATAAATCTTTCTAACCTTATTGTCCAAAACATGACACTAAATGTTTTCGAAATTTTTGAAAAAGTATTTTTTTATTGCGAAATGTAGCCATTTTTTTCAGAAAATTCAATCTTTTGTTTGATACCGTACCATTTCATCGATTTTTTAACATTTCTCACTTTTTCTTCGTTCATATTCTGCGTATGAGTGTTAATAAAAGAAAAGTCTTCGTTGGTTTCCTTTCAAATCAATCCCGCCGACGCTGCGTGTCCCGCCGACAATATCCGCCGCAACCCGTTTAGAAGACAATAAAAAAATTTTAAAATACCATCTAATATCCGCAAGTAATAATAAAACGTACCCTAAATCTCAAAAATGGTGAAGAAATATTTCCTTTTAAAAAAAGGCAGGAAAATCAGTCATTTTTCTTCGCTTAAAGGTATCTCCTCCCTTAAGGGGAGGTACCTGAGTAAACGGCGAGAAAAACAAGTAAACTTCGGGAATTTTTATCTCAAAAACTAATGTTTCGATTGGATCCGGGTTTATTTATTGGAAAATATGTACATTGAGGTATGTTTAGGATTTTTAAAAAATAAATTCGTTGACTGGAAGCGATTCAAACGCGATTATCTCGAAACATAGTTTTCAAAGTCGGTGCCAGATGTATCTCGAAAACGGTTTGTCCGATTTTGTCCAAATTTGGATACAATATTCTTCGATAGTTTTTCTCGTTCGCCACGTAGGACTTTTTTGAAATTTTCATTTTTTACGGAATTGCGACCGTTTTAATTCAACATTCGTTTTTCGTTCGCAATTTCGGACGATTTTGGATTGCATACACATTGCATAAAAAAGCAATGGTTCAATCAAATGAAAAACCCCTACGTGGCGAACGAGAAAAACTATCGAAGAATATTGTATCCAAATTTGGACAAAATCGGACAAGCCGTTTTCGAGATACATCTGGCACCGACTTTGAAAACTATGTTTCGAGATAATCGCGTTTGAATCGCTTCCAGTCAACGAATTTATTTTAAAAAATTCCTAAACATACCTCAATGTACACATTTTCCAATTAAAAAACCCGGATCCGATCGAAACATTAGTTTTTGAGATAAAAATTCCCGAAGTTTACCTGTTTTTCTCGCCGTTTTCTCAGGTACCTTCCCTTAAAGACGTTTTTTTTTTATTTCCACGAAAACGGCTTTGCCGTCGCTACGTTACGTATGTAGAGCAAAATGCTATACGACTCACCCAATTCGGGAACTTCGCGTCTCTCGACAATGAACTTTTCAGTGGGACTATTGCCATCGAAGCCCGGAATCCAACTGACGTTTATGGTTCTCGGCGAGATTGACTCGACCCGTACAGCCTTAACGTTTATCGAAGCGAACGGCAATTCGATCACGCTCAGTCTTGCCGTTCTCGTCTCGTTGCCACCCGGTGAGATCACCGAGCAAGCGTATTCCCCGACGTCCGAGGCACGTACAGCGATTATCTCGAGCGCACCGTCGTGCCGCATTTTCACCCGCTGACTCGCCTGAGTGTTGATCACTCTGAAATATCGTGTCGCAATGAACGAATCGATAAGGATCGTCGAACTACTGATTACTTGGGTGCTAATTGTTGAACAATAATAAGCGGACAAATATAATTGAAAAACGATATAAATTGTGTGAAGATTAATTGGCATAATTGGGTGAAGAAGGAAATTTGATTCGGAAATTGAGTGAAGTCCATTTAAAGGGGTTAGGCGCATTTAAGGGGTTCAGTAGGCTATTTAAAGTTCATTTAGGTTCATTTAAGGGGTTAGGTTAAATTGAAGAGGAAGGTCCACGATATGGCGCAGGAGCCGCAGATTGAAGGTAAACTGATAATTAAAACGATGGAACTGCTGGAAAATTTTTTAACGCGTTTTTCTCGATTTTTTTTCGAACCGGTGCACATTATTTCTCGACATTTATTGAACGGGTTGACTCGAAATTTGGTACACTTGTTCAGTGTACTAGTCGTTTAGTCTTGGTCGACTTTACAGAAGTAAGTGTTTACACAGTTTTCTTAATCGGTTCCAGGCTACAAACATTGACATTTTTTAATCGATTTTTTATACTGCATCTTAATCGATCATTTGAAAATTTGTTGTGTTAATTTAGTATTAGTTCTTTGATGAAATTCTGAAGAAGAAAAGGTGTCCCGTTTGAAAAATGGAGGTGACCATGAAATATCCGAGGCGCCTTCACCTAGATGAACCTCGTGGCCACCACTCGACAGCCCCTTCGAACTATGCAACTTTAGTAGGAAAAGCATTCTATGAAGTCTGATAGGTTAGAAAAAATGTTCTACACTGAGAAAAAACCAATTGAATAAAAATAATATAGTGGTTTATCCAAATAAATGTGCTGCTGCGGAGTGCTACCGATATATGAGATTGTTACAATACTACGAAATATTGGAAAATGTGATTAATTCAAATAACATATTATTTTATTTGAAAAAGCTCTTCTGTTCTCTGAATATCTACATTATCCTTCAAATAAAATTATATTGTATTGAAATCATTCTATATACAATCCGTAGATGTATGGATGAAATAATTAAGCGGGCTGCTACAACATTCTTTATTTCGTATGAAAATATGATCAATAGAATTAATTATTTCTTTACTGCATCGAAACGAATGTGCCATGAGACGTAAGTTTTTCAATTTGTTTTAAATCTTAAATAAAAAGTGAGCCTTAGAATGATCATCCACGATATAGTGGAGAGAATATCAGATATTCAACTGATAAGAACAGATACTACACTTTGATCTTAGCCACAGGCCAAGAAGCGATACTCTTCAGAGTTTCTCCGGTGTTTGAGTAGATTTACGGTTCGCGCTACGCTTACGAGAAACGAGCGCGCGTGCGGCTTCTAGCGGCTACTCCGAGAACTACGGGTTTCCTCACACCTATAATTTCGGTGGCGCTCGGCCATAATTTGGTTGAATTTTTTCAACCGAATGCGCAAGAAACAAATTTTATTTTCGCATAATTTTTTAACCAATTCAGACATTTGCTTAATATTCTTCAATCGAAATAAAATATTAATATTTTAACGAATAATGTACTTCGAAATCAATATCGGATATGGTGAAAGAAATAAAATAACATATTTACTCAATAGAAATTTTATCTGAATCAAACGAGCGAAATTCAATTTTTCTTGTGTACTCGAATCAACAATATTCATGTTATGAGTTGAAACGCTTTTTTGTTCGTTGCAGAAAATGCATTTAAAACTATATAATTTGTTCGCGATCATTTTTTAGATAGTTTCAATAATATATTGTTCTCGGCTAACAATATATCTTTAGAAAAAAAAACGTTAAATTTTATCGTGTTATTAAAGTCAGTAGCATTTTATTTGAACTAATAAATCCGATTATTTACACCAACAATTTTACAATTGAGTCAACGAAATTTCATTCAATAACACCAATGATATTGGATCAATGATTTTTTTTCAGTGTACTGCTAATAGTTGTTGTCTTACCCGGTGTATATGTAGAGTCGAACGTCGATCGACACCCCCCCCCCCCCCCCCACACACACACACACTAAATGGATTTTAACTCACTGCGAGTTATGCAGCCAGACTATGTCGTAAGGTACACTGGGATCGTTGGAGATTTTGCACTGTAGCTCGGCCGTGTGTCCCAGAAGAACGGAAGTATCGCTCGGCGGACGTATAATTTGCGTTCTCACTATCGTTAACGAGAAATTCGCGTGAATATACAAACACCAATAGCATAACGAGAGAGTAGAAGAAAAAAAAAACAAGAATGAACCGAGCAAGAGCTGTGCTCGTTTGTCGCTTACCCACAACGGTCAGATACGCCGAGGCGTTTACGGAGCCAGCCTCGTTGGCGCGCACGCACGTGTATTTACCCGCGTCGATCGGCTTGACAGCGGCGATCAGAAGATCCCCGGTCTCGAGTAACTGAACTCTCCCGGCAATTTCCACCGAGCCGGTATCTACGAGAATGAAAGAAAAGAAGAAAAATCAGTTTGAAAAAATTTCTCCCTAACGTCATCCCGCGCAGTGAATCTTATCGAATTACCATTGTAGATCCACGTGGCGTTGGGCACGGGGGCCGCTATCGCCCGGCAAGTTAAGGTCGCGTCTTTGCCGTCGAGGACCGTTATGTTGCTCGGTGGATTTTCAATTATCGGCACGGACGCTGAAAAATAATTCACGATTAGTACTCGCAACGTTCGCCCGACCATCAGCACATGCAACGAGCTCTAGAAAAATGAAATCAATTGAAAAAAGAAACAATCGAAATTTCTACCTCGATGGATAAAAATAACGAAAAATAAACTCGTTGATGGTAAATCCCAAGATCTCCGGCACTTTGTGCAGTGTCGCTTTTCGTGCTACAGTGGCATGCAAAAGTGCTCGGCCAAAGATAATTTTATGATGGAGTAACGTTAAAAGGACGCAAAATGGAAACACAAACATATCATCGTAAAGATCTTTTATTATGCAATCGAAACGTGTTATTGAAAAATTATATATAACTATTCATAATGATTTGTAACCAAAATAACAATTTACGCTTTTTCATAACTATCCGGCGGTGTACGAATTACGCACTATATACAAAGAAAAAATATAGTAACTTAGGGAAAAAAATTAAAAACGGTAATAAATGTAAGGATTTCATCAATACTTGGTAGTCATGCCTTTCGAAGCTATCACGGCAGCACATCGGTGAGGCATCGATTCAATAAGTTTGATGATTCTACCTTGAGAGATATTTTTCCACTCTTCTTGAACTTTTCCCACAAAGCAGCTTTATTGGCACAATGTTCAGTTCCTACTCTTAGTTTTAACCCTGGCCATAAATATTCTATGGGATTCAAGTCCGGAGATTGACTCAGCCACTCTAAAACTCGAATATTTTTCTTGCTAAAAACCTGCTGAAGGAGCTGTGATCGATGTTTTGGATCATTATCTTGCTGAAAAATCCATCCTCATGGCATATTCTGACGAGCATAAGGCAGCATTTCTTTTAATATAATATCTCTACATAGCAGAGTTCGTAGTGCCTCCAATTTTAAAGATTGGACCGTACCTTGAACGTACTTTCTCCCATCATTTCCAAATAAATAAATTTTAGTTTCGTCTGAGAACAGCACTTTTTTCCAATCTTCAACAGTCCAGCTCTGGTTTTTTTTTTCGCGAATTCTAATCTGGCCTTCTTATTTTTTTTACTGATGAGCGGTTTTTTAACTCCGACACGTCCAAAAAGTCCCACTTCTGTCAGTCTGCGTGAAACAGTACTTTGGCTAATGTCAGCCAAATTATCTTCGCGTAATTCACGTGCGATGATTGGAGCATTCTTTTTTTACGTCTGCGACAGCCTTTCTTTTGATCACTTTATCGACACGATTAGTTGTTTTCCTAGGTCTCCGAGGACAGTATTCTTCTTCTAGAGTACCTGTAGTCTTGAATTTATTTATTATATCGTTAACAGTCGATTTTCCAATCGCCAAAATTTTAGCTATTTCACGTGAAACTTTTCCTTCGTTGTGCATCTTGATAACCACTTTACGTATATCCAAAGACGTGCGTTTCGACATCTTGACTGAGTGTTACTGATCGTACAATGCAAAAGGAGCAGAGCTCTCAATGGTTACATGATTTCGCGACTGAAAACGTAAACAAAGCGAAGCGAATTATATCTTCTTGGAATTTGGCCGGACATTTATGAAGCAGCAAAACGTGTTATTTTTCTTACAAATAATTGTTACTCGTTATGAACACATTTTGAATTACATATTTTGATTGCATAATAAAAGAACTTTACGATGATATATTTGTGTTTCCATTTTGCATCCTCTAAACGTTACTCAGTCGTAAAATTATCTTTAGCCGGACACTTTTGCATGCAACTGTACGTCGTCATAGCAAGATGAACGGCTGGGGTAGCAAGGTCCCCTAATTTGCAGTAACCAGAAAGTAACTAGACATTTACTAGTAAATAAGGAAGTTTAGAGATGAATATATCTCACTAGAGAAAGTAACTAGGGAATTACTTTTTCGGAACGATGAATTTGGGGATCACGCTACCTTGTCGCCAAAATTACAACAACAAAAAACATACTCATCTATATTGCAATCGAAAACTATTAATAATCGTGATATCAATGAAAAAATGTCAAACAGCATACGCGCAATGTCTCGCGTCCAAAAACAAAACCAAACAGCACCCTCGCTACGTAAAATCGCTGAAAATGTCAAATTACCAAAATAATACGATAAAAATAAACAAACAAACAAAAATGAAAGCAATACTGAAATCGTGTGTTCGTGTGGTATAATGCCAAGCATTCGTTGTGCCTTATCAACAAAACAAAACAATACGTTGCATAAGATAAGACAAAAACGGTGTGGTAAAAAAAAGAAAGAAAAATCGGCAAACTATACTATCGTGAATTTGGCAGGAATTCGTTTTTTTGTCGATTTTTTGTTTCCTTACTCTCGGGATATTGAAAGAACTTTAAGCGGCCGTCAGACTGGCGAGCTCGGACTACGTTGTAGCCGGCTGCCCTTCGCGCCACTCTTATCCTCTCGACGTCCTTTACTTGCGCTGTTCCCACACAAAAATACGAATGACATTAAAGCCCCCGATGGAGAGCATTGCTACACATACTTAAGAGGTTATGTCTAGTTGTAAAAGTCGAAAAATCATTTTTTTTTCAGATCATATCTACGTTTACAGTTTATCATCTTATAAATATTCGATGAAAATTTCAAGGCGATCGGATCAAAATTGACAGGTTTATAGGCGTCGTGTTGAACGTCGGAACGCTCGGTGCGTTGTTCGAAACCTTAAGGAATCATCACGGTGTAACGTTAAAAAAAAACTATTTTTTTTGCTTTCCCCGATAGTATAGACGGTTGTTAACCCTAGAATGGTACACTTATTTTTTTACCTTCTAAAGGCACTCTGGGGCACGAATGTACCCTACGCGTTGGACCCGATTATCGGGGTTATAAATAGTAAATAAAATGTTTGAAAGCACATGATTTTCTTCGTCTTTTAACGAGGCAGACGATGGTACGATTTAAAAATTTCAGAAAATTCGAAAAGTGTGTCGAAGTTTGATCCGAAGGGAAAAGAAAATTTCAAATTGGCAAAATTGAGGACTTTTACAAAATTCGTGGGGCACGAATGTACCCCAGTGTGCTATTCTAGGGTTAACATGGACCTGGCATCGCCGATTGATCGCAAGTAGACAGTTTATATGAAAATTCTGCACTTCAAACTTTTAACGCGTTTTTCTCGAAATGTCGTTTTTCAAAACGGCGTACACTCTTAAAGGAAGAGTGTTTAAGCTATCCGTCTCAAATTTTGACACAACATTCTTCGCGTCATTCCTTATCTTGCTGTGGAAATTTTTTTTTAAGGCCTTGGGCCACAGTAACGGGTGTAAAATCATACGCGAATATAACAATTTTTTTCGTATGAAAAAGTGATTCACTCATAAATTTAATTACACATCTATTTAGTATGAATATCAAGCTGTTAGAAAATGTATATATATTTTTTTCGATGTACAAAAAGGCCGACTACTCGAAACTTCTCGAAACAGCTTTTTTCCAATTGGCGTGATACATAACTTCAACAATATTCACTCGATTCACTTCAAATTTAAAAGTTATGTTTCTAATTGCATTTTGCAAAAAAGTACGTACGAAATTTCTGATTAATCGAAACCTTTTCATTTTATGAGCAGTTTATGAGCGAATTTTTTCACTGAAAATTCATTTCTTAAGTTCAAATACCTACAAATTTTGAATAAAACAATATTTTTTAATTCCGTACGTACTTCTTTAGGTATTCTAATGTAGATTGACGAGAATTTTTTTTTGTTCTAGGTAAAAAATTGTGGATGCTAAATGTCTCGCCGCGGAGCGCCTAAAAAAAAGATAACAAAAGAAAATATTAGTAGTCGGCCATTTTGTAAATCGAAAAAATAAATAATAAATATATTTTCTAACAGCTTGATATTCATACTAAATATTTGTGTAATTAATTTTGTGAGTGAATCACTTTTTCATGCGAAAAAAATTGTTAAGTTCGCGCATGATTTTATACCCGTTACTGTGGCCTAAGGCCTTGATCTTCATTTCTTTTCAACGCAAAACTGAGAAAAATAGGCTAAATACGATACTTTTTTTCAACCCACCGTCATTTTGTCAATTTTCATTTTAAGAAAACTTCCATAGCAAAATAGCGGCTTTCATTCTGATTAATAACCTTTTTACAAATTTTGTTTCTGATAATATTTACGGCCACAACCGTGTACACCGTGAGGGGACCTTTTTTCGCAGACATTTTCAACCGCTAAAAAAATGTAAAAAAAATAAAAATGAACGTTTAAAAATGTATTTTCTGTTCTTTAATAGTGCTTTGATTTGACATGAAACATCAGACTAGCGTATTTTGATCATAAAAAAAAAATCGCGAAAAGCAGCTATTTTTCGACGCGTTACATTGTGATGACCCCTTAAGGGGCACCACTAGTGTGACTGTCCAAAAAAGGTGATTTTCGGGAATTTATTAAAAGAAAAGTATTTCATCAAATGTTTTGAAACTTCGAGGATATATTTGTGTATAAATTATGTATATACAGTAATTTTTTTGTTTGAAAATATTCAATTTTCAGCGACTCATACGCCGTCTCCTGAGACACAAAAAAAAGTTCTGTTTTTTCAAAAAAACGTTTTCAAAGTCGATGATCAAAATATCTCAAAAACTACGGCATCGATCTTTCTGAAATGTTTAGGGCTTTTTCTAGATGTAAAAATCGTAGGATTTTCGTTTCCAATTTGATGAACGACAAATGCCCGTTTTTTCGCAAAACTCAAAACTTTGAACACGCGCCATTCTTTTTTAATTTTAAATTTCGGAAATTCCTACGATTGTTCATAGGATAAACTAATATACTAACGAAATTTGTTTGATTTTTTTTTCGCGGGGTGCTTCCCGGTCATAGGCTGTAAATCGATAATAATTTAATATTTTCACACAAAAAAAAATTACAGTGTTCTTCAGATGATACTTTCTCAAATATCTAATTTTTGTAGGAATGTATCCTCACGAATTAAAAAAAAATTCCAAAAATCGGCTGTTTTCGACTGTTACTAGGCATAACCCGTTAAGGGGAGGTACCTGAGTAAACGGTGAGAAAAACAGGTAAACTTCGGGAATTTTTATCTCAAAAACTAATATTTCGATCGGATCCGGGTTTTTTTAAATTGGAAAATATGTACATCGAGGTATGTTTAGGAATTTTTTAAAATAAATTCGTTGACTGGAAGCGATTCAAACGCAATTATCTCGAAACATAGTTTTCAAAGTCGGTGCCAGATGTATCTCGAAAACGGCTTGTCCGATTTTGTCCAAATTTGGATACAATATTCTTCGATGGTTATTCTCGTTCGCCACGTAGGATTTTTTTGAAATTTTCATTTTTGACGGAATTGCGACCGTTTTAATTTAACATTCGTTTTTCGTTCGCAATTTCCGACGATTTTTGATTGCATACACATTGCATAAAAAAGCAATGGTTCAATCAAATGAAAAACCCCTACGTGGCGAACGAGAAAAACTATCGAAGAATATTGTATCCAAATTTGGACAAAATCGGACAAGCCGTTTTCGAGATACATCTGGCACCGACTATGGAAACTATGTTTCGAGATAATCGCGTTTGAATCGCTTCCAGTCAACGAATTTATTTTAAAAAATTCCTAAACATACCTCAATGTACATATTTTCCAATAAAAAAAACCCGGATCCAATCGAAACATTAGTTTTTGAGATAAAAATTCCCGAAGTTTACCTGTTTTTCTCGCCGTCCACTCAGGTACCTCCCCTTAAGTTCTGCTTGAATCGTAGTCAAATCGCACAGAACAACAACCACATATTGAATGTTCAGTCGGTCGTTTTGACGCCCGATTTGAATATTCCGGTACGTTTTTTTCCGGTTGTGAGAGTAATGGCTGGCCCAGGCATGTGAAAGAGTGAAACTTCGTACTTTTAGCTTTGAGCCAAGTGTAGCTGGACGCCTCGCCGGCGTCGTTCGAGGCGAGGCACTGAAACATTCCCGAGAATTCCATCGTCAGCCGCCTAACCGTCAACGAGCCGTCCTCCTCCACGTCCAACCTGTGAGCAACGTATACAGGCCGATTATTCGGGATCTCGGAGAGTCCGAGGGCCGTTTCAAGCTGCGAATGTAGAGCAGTGGAACGGGCTTCGAAAGGGTGACCGTCCTTGCGCGAAGAAAGGGTAAAAATAAAAGTGGAACGGAGATGAGAGCAATTGACGTGCGCAAAGAGGACGATTGAATTTTATTCGCTTTCGTCTTACTTGCTGCCGAGAAAATTGTCGACGGGCTCGGCGTTGTAGAACCAATTGATCTTCGGTGTTGGAACACCGACAGCGTCGCACGGTAAATTAACGCTCGATCCGTAGTCGCTGTGCGTTTCGCGTTTTAGCTCGTTCACGAAGGTCGGTTTTTCTGCGAACGAGAGAATGACAGTCAAATGGAAATGAAAAGAGAATGATTATTATTATCGTTAAGGGGGTAGACACATTTAGACGAGGAAAAAAATGGCTGCTTTTCATGTTTTTTTTTTTAGGTAAGATTTCTTTAACATTTTTCAGACCTGGGGTAAGTTTTGTTACTACTTTTGGCTGTTAGATGGTATTTTTACAAGCTTTTGTTTAAGGGGTTACCCCCACTTGCGATTTTGAAAAAATCGATTTTTTTTATTGCATTTTTTTGAAGTATAAGTATCCAGGCCCATACTTATGTATGGGCCCGGAATAGATGACTCTATGTAAGTTTACAAAAAAAAATATTTTCTTCGTGTAAACTGAAATTGAAACTTTAAACGCGTTTTTCTCAAAATGGCATTTCTGAAGTCGGTGACCAAGATTACCCGAACACTAATGAACCGATCTTCTTGAAATTTTGCAGGCTTATTTAACACATAAAATGTAGTCTTTAATCGTTCGATTTTTTTTTCGAAAAAAATGGCCGTTTTATAGCCAAAAAACGGCCGTTTTTTTCGTTAAAATCGAACCATTAACATTGACTGTCCGCCATTTTGTGAAAAATGAATATTTTTTAAAATCCTTCGATTAAAGACTAGTTTATACTTATATTTGACTAAATCCATCCGCATTTTTTTTTTCAGATGATCCACTTCGCCGCAATGATGGTCACCGCAAACCGTGTATATAAAAACATTATTTCAGTGACGGCCATTTGCCACTAAACAATGTAATATTTTTGAATAAAAAAAATTACTGAAAGTTCTTCAAGATGTGTTCTTTAAAATGGTATATTGATCGATTAAAAAAGTTTTGTAGTTTTCTTTAAAAAAATTCATGAAAAAGGCCTTTTTTTGCGTTACAAGTGGGGGTAACGCCTTAACCCTGCGTGTGTACACTATATTTTTCGAGACACGATGTGTACACTGGGTCTTTTAGGGAACAGTCGGGTTTTCAACGTTTTCTAGGCTTTCAAAAAATCTGAAAAAACTCTGGGTTACTTCTTGAAGTGTCTACTACATGGCCCAGAAGTTGCCAAAGTCGAAAGTTTAAAACCATTCTTTGTAAAAATTGAAGAATAGTGGAAAAAGCGGAATTTTGTTAAAAAAATTTGTAACTCTACGATAAACAAATATTCAACAAAACGATTATAGGCTTTCGTAGCTTAGACTATAAGCTTTCAATAGAAAAAGTTGAATTATTTAAGCATCTGAAAGTGGGAAATATTTTACGGATTCAGCAATTAGTCGTAAGTTCAATCCCAATTACAGTCATTGTGATTTTTTACAAGCATTCCATGTTCCTAACGTACAAACTCGTAAATTATTGGGAGTACAAATAAGTCTCCGCCGTTTGACAAAAGATGGCCCCAACAGGAGGTTTTGGTTGAAATTGTCAGATTATTTTGTATGAGCATCACATAATTTTTTTCGTGCGAAAATGTCGAGTTTTAAGCCGAATAAGCGTATATTTATATAATTGTGTACTATATATAATGTACTAAAAAGTAGAAGACAGTTTTTTCAACAAGTCACCTATATGTAACTATAAATAAAAGCTTGGAGCGTCCAAAATTGGGACATATAATTTTCAATTTACATAAATTCGTTAACATATGAACTGTATTTAATTTACTGTAAAACAACCTTAGATTTCTTAAATAAAAACCATGAAACTGAGTATAAGCGTAAGATAATAATTTTTCTCTAATTACTATTGTGCCAAATTAAATACGGTTGATGAAACTGAATTGATCAAATTTATTACTCATTTAAAAAGTTGAGCGCCCAAGCTTTCATTTATAGCCACATATAGGTCACTTGGCTAAGGGGTTACCCCCACTTGCGATTTTGAAAAAATCGATTTTTTTTATTGCATTTTTTTGAAGTATAAGTATCCGGGCCCATACTTCTGTATGGGCCCGGAATAGATGACTATGTAAGTTTACAAAAAAAAATATTTTCTTCGTGTAAACTGAAATTGAAACTTTAAACGCATTTTTCTCAAAATGGCATTTCTGAA
This sequence comes from Ophion slaviceki, assembly GCA_944452715.1. Lineage (NCBI taxonomy): Eukaryota > Metazoa > Arthropoda > Insecta > Hymenoptera > Ichneumonidae > Ophion > Ophion slaviceki. Next base: position 11,893,656 of record OX101783.1, on the reverse strand, counting down.
GTCGGTGACCAAGATTACTCGAACACTAATGAACCGATCTTCTTGAAATTTTGCAGGCTTATTTAATACATAAAAATGTAGTCTTTAATCGTTCGATTTTTTTTTCGAAAAAAAATGGCCGTTTTATAGCCAAAAAACGGCCGTTTTTTTTTTCGTTAAAATCGAACCATTAACTTTGACTGTCCGCCATTTTGTGAAAAATGAATGTTTTTTAAAATCCTTCGATTAAAGACTAGTTTATACTTATATTTGACTAAATCCATCCGCATTTTTTTTTCAGATGATCCACTTCGCCGCAATGTTGGTCACCGCAAACCGTGTATATAAAAACATTATTTCATTGACGGCCATTTGCCACTAAACAATGTAATATTTTTCAATAAGAAAATTACTGAAAGTTCTTCAAGATGTGTTCTTTAAGATGGTATATTGATCGATTAAAAAAGTTTTGTAGTTTTCTTTACAAAAATTCATGAAAAAGGCCTTTTTTGCGCTACAAGTTGGGGTAACGCCTTAAAACAAAATTTTCTACTTTTCAGTACATTAAGGCGGGATATACATTTACAACGATCAAAAAATCGATTTCTTTTTTTTTCTTCTTTAAACGATATAACTATATATGTAGAATATTTTCCCAAAGTTTCAAAGCGAAATTCGAAAAACTTCAAACGTTACAGCCCGTCAACGCTGTGCCTCACCGCTCGGATTCGGAGCGGGCGTGAACTTCAAACGCGTTTTTTTTCAAAACTGCATTATCGAAATTGGCGTGCAGGATTACTCAAAAACTATTAAGCCGATTGAGTTGAAACTTGGTAGAAATATTGATAATATTGGTACCTTCTACTTGACGAAAATTGTTTTTGAAAAATTGAAAAAAAAAAAACTACTTTTTTAATCCACATTTTACAGAAATGTTGCGTGAAATGTTGATTTTTTTTGTCAATGCGTGCCATTTTCTCAAAATTGCATTTTCTTCATTTTAATTACCGTCTCATAGAAACTATACATGTTCTAACTGAAAAAATGTTTGAACTTTTTTGCAAATCAAAGTCTACGGGAAGCTAGACTGCACGCTGATTCGCAAATCCCGCGGCGACCTTGCTGTAACACTCTGCCACAGCTCCGCCATTTTGATGATTTATTAATTTTAAAAAATTGTTTCGTATACTCAAATATACTATTAAATTATACCTAAAGTTTGATAATTGTAGAATAATTATTTCTTAGTTTACAAACTCTCTCAATACTGCTTATTTTTTTCCTGTCTAAATGTATATCCCGCCTTAAATAAGAGTTTGTTTTTTGTTCAATATTTTGTTACATATTAATTTTTTTCAATGTTCAATAAGGGCGGAAGTATGGCACGGTCTTCTAAACTGCATTTTCAAAACTGGCGTGACGTAATCGATAAAAAACTAATCGACCGATTCTGATGAAATTTGGTGTAAATCTTTCTAACCTTATCGTCTAAAACATGATGCAAAATTTTGTTTAAATAAGAAAAAAGTATTTTTTATTGCAAAATGAAGCCATTTTTTTTCGGAAAATTCAATCTTTTTGTTTCAAAGTTTGTTTCATCGATTTTCAACATTTCTCATTTTTTTTGGTTCGTATTTTGCATATGAGTGTTAATGAAAGAAAAATAATTGTTGGTTTTTTTTTTCAGATTGCTCCCGCCGACGCTACGTGTCACGCCGTCTGACATCTCCCGCAACCCGTTCAGAAGACCGTGCCATACGTCCGCCATTTTTGAAGATTAATAAAAAAAAAATACCATGTAACAGCCAAAAGTAGTAATGAAACACACCCTTAGTCTCAAAAATGGTGAAGAAATATTTCCTGCTTAAAAAAAAATCAAGAAAATCAGCCATCATTTTTTCCTCGCCTAAAGGTATCTCCCACCTTTAAGGCATATAGTCAAGCCTACGTAGGTGCAAAAAAATATTTTCATTCGTTTAAAAATCGTTTTTTGACAATGCAGGCCGGAATTTCGTTTTGTTTTTGTTGTTATTAAAGGACAGGTTTTATTTTTAGGAAGTATGCGGAGATACGTACCGAAAACGTCGATTTTGGCACTGGCGCTGACAGTCGGATAACCACCGCCGAGTAAATCGACCTGGCACGTGTAGACACCCGTGTAGGTGAGATTGGCCGATATGAGAGCGAGGGTCCGATTCCAGGAGTCATTGAAGCTGTAAATTACTCGGGAATTCTCGATCGGTATGCCGTCCTTTGTCCAGATGGTCCGAAGCTCGTGCAACGATCTGGAACGGTAAGCAAAGCACAAAATAGAGTAAGAGTGTCTTTGTCGATTGACATTCAATGGTTCATGCATTATTCGTACCAATTATTCATACATTTTTTTATATCAAAAAAAGTTATAAATTAAAGATTATTCATAATTTTTTCCATTTACGAAAATTATAAGTTCAAAATTATTTATATTTTTTTCTAATTCAACAGTTACGAATGAACAATTATTTAAAATTATTTTCTTGTTAAATGAAATACGACCAAGTACAACTTATTTATAATTTTTCTCTGGAAATTGCAAAACACAGAACTAGAAATTAACATTTATTTATTGACATTATTAAAAAGAGTACTAAAAAAAATATCACGTAACAGCCGAAAGTAGTAACAAAACATACCTAAGTCTCGAAAATGGTGAAGAAATGTTTTCTTTAAAAAAAAAAATCATGAAATTCAACAAATTGTTTTCTCGTCTGAAGGTATCTCGCTCCTCTAAGGGTATAAAGATAGAAATAACTCATACCTACTCAAATAGTATACAATGTATATGATGTTGAAGTTTGCATCGTTGGAACGCAACGAAAGGTAATTTTTCTTCGATTGCTTACAATTTTTTGTAAGCCGATTTAACGGGGTCCTCTAGTTTCTCGGGTCGAAAAAATCGATTTTTTTTCTTTCATAAATCACATCTACAACATGTGTAGAAAATGTGTGCCAAAGGATTTTTCGATATTCGAAGTGGTTCACAAGTATAAATCACATGCGCGAACTTTTAAACGCGTTTTTCTCGAAACACCGTTTTTCGAAACGGTGACCACGATATTTCAGAAACTACTGCACCGATCTTGTTCAAATTTATACAGCATCTTTAATATGTTATAAGCCAGCGATTGAACTAGGATTATCATGATTGCTTCGATAGTTTTTTTTGTACGCGCGAAAAACTTAAGAAAAAATGAGTAAAAAATAGAATGTAATTTTCGAAAGTGTATAAAAAAGTCAATTTTTGTTATTCAGAATTCACTCTAGTTTAATCGCTGATCTTAAATATGAAGATTAAAATGCCGTTTGGTTTTTTGATTTCGGATAAGCAGAACAGCCGCAATCTTGGTCACCGTCAAGCACCTCTTTTACTTGATGTCTTCCTGCCGGCAACTATAACGTTTATTCTATTATATATTTTGACTTCAAAAAATTTGTAAAGCTTATTTAAATGTTAATAAAGATTATGCAAAAACAATGAGATTGATTATTTCGATGCTTTGCCCGTAAAAAATTATTGAAAAAGCCGTAAAAAAACAGCCGAGAAACTAGAGGACCCCGTTAAGCCACGACAATCACCGAAACGGTTTATTTGAGGTTGCTTGAGTTTGTTTGGGTAATGGATAAAAACCTTAATGGATAAAAAAGTATCGATTATAATAAAAATGAAGGAATGAAAAAAAGAAATTGCGTTGCATTTCAACGTTGTAAACTTCAACGTCGTTAAGGTTGTTACGGGGTTTAGCCGTCGGGGGTGAAGTACGAGGCGAACGCTTTATGCTTATGCACGGAGCCGATTGACTGACCAACTGTTAGCTTTCAAATAATCGTCATATTAAGGGGCTATACCAGTGTGACACTTTTAAAAAAATCGATGTTTTTTGCCTTTTTCGACAGATTATACTTTCAAGAATATCATTATCATTTGTATCATTTATATCAATGTCATTTTATCTTGCAAAAATCGATAGTTAAATCTTTAAAAGCGTTTTTCTCGAAATGAGATTTTAAAAATTTGCTGACATTGTAACTCAAAGAGCAATTATCCGATTGACTTGAAATTTGAACTGAGTACTCTTGAATATATTTACTCTACAATGACGTAGGATATTTTCGATTGGATGAAAATTGACGATCTGGCATTGAAAAAAACGACCACTGTATAGGCAAGAAAATATACTTTTTTTCATAACTGCGCCATTTTGTTAGAGTCTGATATTTTTCGAAAATCCTACACCATTGTACAGGAAATACTTTCCAGTTTAACGACATTTTTTCCTTTTTCGGTTTCAGCTACTCAATCGGCCGAATCATGTCAGCAGTGGAGGACCTTTTTTTTGGCGCCTCCGAAGGCAGCGCGTAAGTCGCTTGGATCTCAATATTTTTCTATAAAAAAATTATGTAATATATGCCAAATATAGCCAAATATATTCTTAATTTTCCGAAACATTTAATTGAGTACTTTTCTTCCAAAAAATTCCCGAAAATCACCCGAATTTTCAGCGTTCACACTGGTATAGCCACTTAAACGTACGTTTTCAAACTACTTTTCTACATCTATTTCTGAAAATATGCATTTTTGAACATTCAGTGATTGCCATAAGTGTTTTCATTACTTTGTGTAATTATTTTCTATAACTTTTTCTCGCTCAATTAACGCGAAACGAATTGGCAACGTCGTGAAATCGTGGTATATCATGATGCCCAGGTTGGCAGAAGTGTCGCGAAGTTAGAGACATATGCGCCCCGTTCGTAACCTCAATATCGGCCCAAGGCGCTGTCAAAAATGAATATCGGTCCGAGTAAAAAAAATTCCGCTGGAAAGAAAAAATGTGTACTAAAGCTGTCTATAATCTCGAAGAAATCAAAAACTTTGATAATTTTCCGACATTCTAAAAAAAATGTATGTATGAAAAAAAAACCGAGTTATTTTGTCTTTGCCTAGAAATGACGGTGTTGAAGTTTGCAACGTTGGAAGGCAACGAACATTTTTCTTATTTTGTTATTTTCATTATGATCTAGAATATTTTTTTTGCAGATTTTGGTGGCAAATTTCTAATAAGCATTCTCAAAAATGTTTCGGAAAATGTCCTAGCCTAAACGTACCACCAAAAAATACAGGAATGCGAAACAAATTGTTTTGTTGCATTCCAACGATGCAAACTTCAATGCCATTAGAAATGTCTAGAAATGTATAATTTCTGAACATAGTTATCAAATTAATATTAAGTAATTATTACTAATTAAGAGAATAAGTACCAATAATATTCGTTGTTAATTATCCTGACCGAGTAGTTTAAGGTTCCCGGGCATAATTACCGAATACCGATAAGATAGGTAGCATTTGTGCCGTCTACGACGTTGCCATGATTGCACAGTTTAATATTTTGTGTGCTTGATTTTCGCACAAATTCGCTATCAAAAACTTTAATAATTTTATAACGGTACTGTAAATCCACATTTTTACGGTACCAAGGGTTAGTCCGATAATTAGTCGAACCGTACTTATTTTCTCAGCTCCGTGGTAACATACACTTAGCAGATATTAATAATGTACTGAAAAATGATCGGGAGTTTTCCATGAGCGTGATGTAATTAGCCCACGAAATACGTCGAGTTGCCGATTTTTTTCCTGAAACAACGGTACTGTGGATCGTAGTCAGACTGCACAGTATGATCGCTTGGGGTAGAATATCCATAAGTCGAATTTCCATAACCGAATATCCATAAGTGAGTATAGAGTAGAAATGAGTGCCAGAAATGGCGGGAGGTAGAGGAAAAGTGAGTATAGAGGGAACCCAAATAAATCCAAATAAATACCCCAAAATAAACCCAAACAAACCCAAATACCCAAAAATAAAATCAAACAAACGCAAAAAAACTCACTTATCTCTACCTCCCGCCATTTCTGGCACTCATTCCTACTTTATACTCACTTATGGATATTCGACTTATGGATATTCATACTTATGGATATTCGTACTTCTGGATATTCGACGACAGTGGAATGATCAGCAAAGAGGTTATAAAACTACAGAAAAAATTTCAGCTCGGTGGTAACATGTTGACTTAACCCCATAACAACCTCAATGTATACAATTTATCAGTAATTCTCTTTCAACAGTTAGAAAATTCATAAATTCACAATTGTTCGCAATTTTCGAAGAACTAATGAGTAAAAAAAAGCTGAAAGATAAAAGGAAGCAGAGTTGGGCGTAATTCTATTCATAAATACGAATACGAATTTATTCACATCGTCATTTTCATGTGAATGTAAATACAAATTTATTCATACTTTACTTATTTGTATTCACATGGATGCATACAAATGCAATTGTATTCACAACTATTCTGAATGTACAAATAAATTCACAAAAAAATGGTGAATACTTACAAAAAAAGTGAATATTTACAAAAAAATCCTGTGAATTAAAAGAAATTCACTCTAAAATCTGTGAATGCAAATGTATTCAAAAAAAATTGTAAATACAAAAAAATTCACAAAATAAGTTGTGATTTTTTTTCGTATTTAAGACAAATTAAAATCAAATTCACAATGATTAGATTAAAATTTACACCAAAAGTGAGTTTTTACGTATTTTGAGAGAAAACATTGCGTCGAGACGAAGAAATTTTTGCAAAAAAAGTTGTGAGTTTCGAATATTACATTATAAATATGAAAAAATTCACAAAATGAGTTGTGAATTTCCGCAAGTTGAAGAAAATTAAAATCGAATTCACGACAATTATATTAAAATTTACACCACAAGTGAGTCCTTACGTATTTTGAGAGAAAACATTGTGTTGAACTCAACAAGTAAGAACTCACTTTTGGTGTAAATTTTAATCTCATCATTGTGAATTTGATTTTAATTTGTCTTAAATACGAAAAAATTCACAGCTTATTTTCTGAATTTTTTCGTGTTTACAATTTTTTGTGAATTTTTTGTAAATATTCACTTTTTTAAAGAATATTCATAATTTTTTCTGTGAATTTATTTGTATGTTCAGAATATTTGTGAATACAATTGTATTTGTATGCACGCATGTGAATACAAATAAGTGAAGTATGAATAAATTTGTATTTATATTCACATGAAAATCGCGATGTGAATAAATTCGTAATCGTATTTATAAATAGAATTACGCCCAACTCTGAAAGGAAGTCACAGCTGATGAGCAGCGTCCGTGTGGGGTACCTAGCATTGGCGATGCAGTCCAGATACGTGACCGGTTGATCCTTGATAATTTGCGTGTCCCGTGGCTCGACGATGATCGAAGGCGCGACCTCGAGATTCGGATCACCCGTAACGCGTAGATTGAAGATCGGGCTGTTCTCCTCCTTGCCGATTTGGGTGTTGGTAGCGCGGGCTCTGTACGAACGTTCGTCCTTCTCCGAGACGTTCAGTATCAAAAGTTTGTGATGACTCGTCGCGTATTGTATCTCATACGGGATGGGACCGTCCAGGGTCGACCAAGTCACGTCCGGCGTTGGGTCGCTCTCGATCGGTGGTAGCTCGAGTATCGCTGCACTTCCGCTCTGCACCACGATCTCGATATCCGTCAGATTCTCGAATACTCCCATATCTGTAAAAGTTCAGTCGCGGAGAAAAAAAAAATGCGTATTATCTGTCCTCTACAATTTGCCATTTTTTCCTCTTCGTTGCGATCTTAATTTTTTTTCATTGATCGGAAATAAATAGATTCGTGAGTTGTGACATTTTTTTTTTTGGGAGAACGTAACTTCGTTTAAGAAACATTTGAAAAAATAGATCGGTGAAGATTTTTATCTATCGCCATTATCATGTATTGTTATACAATGGGATGATAATCGTAATTATCCCATTTTATAATATGATAATAATTAAATAATTTAATAATACTTAAATAATAATAAAAAATAAATAAACATTTTTTTATAATAAATAATTGATATGATTTGTTTATAATAAATTAATATTATTTATAATTAAAAATATATAAATAATTTATAAATTTATAAAATTAATATTATTTATTTATTGATAATAAATAAATAAATAATAATTTAAAAATAATAATAAGTGTTTCGGCTTTCGCCGCGAAAACTAGCTTGTTTGATTTTCACTGTAAAAACTGGTGTATAAGGGGTAAGCTTAAAACCTTGAGGATCTCATCGCTCGTGGAATCTAACCGAAAAGAGTTTTGGTGAGAATTTAAGGAGGTACACCAGCTTCATACAATGTTGCCATGCTAAACCATGGTCAAATTTCAAAATGGTGATAGATCAATAAAATTTGGTGAGTATATTCTTTAGTATTATATATGTCAATACAATTTTTTTCAGATTTTTTCATTGTGCCGTTATCGAATAATTGAACATTGAAGTTCACGTGTATAAGCATAGCGTTTTTATAGATATAGGTATATATTCCGGGTATAAGAATAAACGCTTGTGAATTATTTGTAAGAAAACGGCACAACCAAAAAATCTGAAAAAATTTGTATCTACATGAATAATACTAAAGAATATATTCACCAAATTTTATTGATCTATCACCATTTTGCTGAAGCTGGTGTACCTCCTTAAAGTGCTTCGTGCTCAGGTAAAAATCTGGAAAAATAAACCATTAGTATTTTTTTTAAATATGACAATTTTTGCGTAATGACATTTTAATTTTATACTCGTTGCTTTTATTAACATTTTGATAATAATTATCAATTAAAATCGATAGTAGTAATTTTTATAAAAAAATAATATCGAAATTGTAAATATAATGAAATATTTATTGTGATATTCTACTAAAAAAATAAAGTTATTGAAAATATCATTCAACAAATTTACTGTAATCTTACAGATGGTTATCGTCGAATATGTTTGAAAAATCTTGCTGATGTTCGATTGGAATTAAACCTGTGTCAAGCATGACCTGTAAATCTTTTTTTTTCTTGGTGCAAGAGGCAATTTTTTATCTGACGTCTGTTTTAAGGAGGTACACCAGCTTCAGCAAAATGGTGATAGATCAATAAAATTTGGTGAATATATTCTTTAGTATTATTCATGTAGATATAAATTTTTTCAGATTTTTTGGTTGTGCCGTTTTCTTACAAATAATTCACAAGCGTTTATTCTTATACCCGGAATATATACCTATATCTATAAAAACGCTATGCTTATACACGTGAACTTCAATGTTCAATTATTCGATAACGGCACAATGAAAAAATCTGAAAAAAATTGTATTGACATATATAATACTAAAGAATATACTCACCAAATTTTATTGATCTATCACCATGTTGAAATTTGACCATGGTTTAGCATGGCAACATTGTATGAAGCTGGTGTACCTCCTTAATTGGAACATTCGAACATCATCCATGTTTTTGTTTTTTTTTTTTTAAGATTTTCATCTCTCGTCCTTCTTGGTCAAAATCATATTTAACGTGGATTGTATCGACGTAAGGTTGAATGGATATTTCCCGAATACTTGCAATTTTAATTGAAGTCCAATTGAATTTTTTTGAGAGGTCTGAAAAATTCTAAATTTCCGATTGCGGTCAAAGGAATTGGAGTAAAAAAATAGAGGCAAGGCGTAAAAAAGTATGGAAGAAAAGTCGGAAAAAATTCCCGTGTTACTGAAACATGTTAATTTTCGCGGTGAATATCGAAATCTGCTTCTTTTCGTGGTGAAAGCCGAAACGTGCTAGTTTTCGTGTCGGAAGCCGAAACATGCTAGTTTTCGCGGTGATATCAAACGTGCTTGTTTTCGTAAGAATTCTGAAACATGCTACTTTTCGTAAGCATCGTCGATATGTTGTTATATCTCTAAAAAGTTGTTAAAGATCTCTGAAAAAAAAATGGGGAATAAAGAAAAGAAATAAATACTCACAGGCTACAGAAAAAGTGACTCTCTCACTGAAAATCGATCCAACGTCGTTCGTAGCTACGCAATAATAAACACCCGCGTCTCTTCGACGTGGGCTCTGTATACGCCAGAAGGTGTCCGACGTAAGCTCGTTACTCAACGGCACGCCGTCCTTGAACCATCGGTACTTTGGTTGGGGATAGCCTGCAATGAATAAATAAATGAATGCACACATACATGTGTTCATAATTAATTAATTAAGTAAAAAAATACGTACGAGCAAATAAAATGAATGAAAAAAAATGCAATAACGGAAGTTGACAAAAAAAAATTCTTGCCGCTGGCCTACTTCGTACGATTTTTCATCAAGTCATTACTGGTTAGACTAGCCAACCTATATTTCAAATTACTATACAGGGTTTGCAAATGAACTTGCATTTCATAGTGAGCGTCGTTAGCAGTTCATTTAAGGATGTATGGCAGCTACTGCAGAGTCGTTACAGAACTGATTATGCAATTTGCAAAAATCGCATTTAAAGACTAAATAAAATAATTGTAGTATTCATTGAAGCTAAAAAGGAGATTTACCACAGCTCAAAGTAAAACATGCGGTACAGAAAGAAGAATTTTCAATTTTTAACTGCAAATTTAGTTGCTGATTTGATGTACGTTTTCCCTGACGTTGTCGTGGTTACGACATACGAGCTAAAGAAATACGAAAACGGTCCCATTTAACTCGCAATATCTCGCAAAATATATGGGCACATGTCGATTTTTTTTTAACGTATCATGCATATTACAGCGATACCGCACAAAAGTTTTTTTTACAAAAGAGTACTCCGGAAATACCTTTTTTGCCAATGTAAAGGGAATTTTGGACGTACAGTCCTATGTTCCCCGTGTTAAATGACCCAACTTTGAATTCGTTTATCTCAGCACTCACGTGGGCAAATTTTGTTTTTTTAATCTCAAAAAGTTCTCGATATTTTCCTTTACAATATCAGTGAGTTTCAATTCGAACAGTAGTAAATAACTTAGTTGCCATACATCCTTAAGACATTTTGTTCTTTTTTACAATTATTATTTGCTGTTATAAATTAATTCAGTAATATGTCGACGACAGCAAAGGGAATACGAGCTTGTTCGAACCATTCTAATACATTTTGTTATACAGGGTGTCCCTCTTATCTCTGCCACCCGAAATAACTCGGTAATTATCGACGTCACAAAAAAATGTTCCAGGCAAAAGTTGTACGGTGTGAAAAGGACCATCAATTGGGACCATTTTTTTTCTTCGGTGGAGGCACTGACGCACAGTGAAAGTCACCGCCACTTTTTCAAATGGAATGGTACATTTTTTTTCAACCATCTTGTGGAGCACCTCAAGCCGCATAAAAAACATTAGGGGATCAAAGTTGTTCAAGGTCATTCAAGGTCACCTATTAACATGAAATACAAATCTAAATATCTCGTATCACTACCAAATATTTGGTAGTGATCCGAGATATTTAGATTTGTATCATCGATACTGACCTTGAATGACCTTGAACGACTTCGACCCCCTAATGTTTTTTGTGCGGCTTGAGGTGCTCCACAAGATACAAGGCCAAAAGCAGAGAAACGATTGATATTTGATATTGATATTTCCTCTTGAATGTTGAAAACTTTGGAACGCGTTTTCTCCAGTTTTTATTTTCACGATTTTTTCAAATTGGCGGGCGTGATAGAAAAAAAAACTAAATTACCTATTGAATCAAACCAAAGTTTGTAATATTCTTCAGTATGAAAATCTCTTCTAAGTGAATTTTAAAAGTCGTTGCAAAGTCTTTTTAAACAATTTTTATAGCACGTTAAAGTGTTTTTTTAAACACATTTTTTTTTCAAATCTGAGAAAAGGTACGATTCCACGATTTTTTCAGTTTTTTCTTAATTCACCCAGAAGAAAAATATATGACAATCGAACATTATATTGGTTTTTGTGTTTCAGTCAAGAATTACGAGCTCCATCTTTCCCGCCGATTGGGGACTGCAGTGGCAAAACGCACATGGTACAGACTGATAAATCTGCAGTCATTTATTGTTTCATGTTGAAAAATTTTTTTATACATTTCAAATATACATGAAAGGATACCTCATTGTTTACTCGGCTCACTTGTTTTTTTCCCTTCTAAAAAATTCCCGAAAAACGCTTTTTTGCACCTTCTATTCAGGCTCCCGCCTTAAGGCGGGATATACATTTAGACAGGAAAAAAATAAGCAATATTGAGGGATTTTTTTAACTAAGAAATAATTATTCTACAATTGTCAAACTTTAGCTATACTTTTTTTAATGAATTCATCATCAAAATGACGGAGCTGTGGCAGAGTGTTACAGCAAGGTCGCGGCGGGAGTTGCGAATCGGCGTGCAGTCTAGCTTCCCGTAGACTTTGATTTGCAAAAAAGTTCAAACATTTTTTCACTTAGAACTTGTATAGTTTCTATGTGACGGTAGTTAAAATGAAGAAAATGCAAATTTAGGAAAATGGCACGCAATTGCAAAAACAAATTCAACCTTTCACGCAACATTTCTGTAAAAAGTGGATTAAAAAGTAGTCTTTTTTCCAATTTTTCAAAAACAATTCTCGTCAAGTAGAAGGTACCAATATGATCAATATTTCTACCAAGTTTCAACTCAATCGGCTTAAGAGGAGATATACACCTAGATGGTCGAGGTCGAGGATTTAGAAGCTATGGACATTCCGTCGATCGTAGAAGACATACACTATGGGCCTGGCATCGATGATTCCATGCAAGTTGACAAATTTCATGATTTATTCATTCCCAAATTTTCAAACGCGTTTTTCTCAAAACCACGTTTTTCAAATCGGTACCCAAAATTTCTCGAAAGCCAATGAACCGATTGCCTTGAGGTTTTTTGTGGTTATTCTATACACCATTATCTAGTACTTGTCATAGAATTTTTTTTCGTTACTTAGTTTTTGTTTTATAAGCAAAATAATAACTAATTTTTGACCCAAAAATTACTATTTATGTTCAAACGTCCGCTATTTTGTCATAAATCGATATTTTCAAAATCGGCTATGACAAGTACTAGATTATAGTATCTAATTTAATAATCTTTTTGGTTTTTTTTTCAGATGATTTTTGAAGAAACGCCGGTGGGTACCATATGCGCAGATTTTTTTACCACGCTCCAAGGATCATACAATATCCTTGTATATTTTTGATATTTAAAAATAAAGAACATTAAACATATTTTTGAACGTATATACTTTTAGATAAATAAAACCCCGTTCCGAAATTTCAAATAGTTTTCCTTGAAAAAATTCACAAAAATGACCTTTTTTCCGGCTCCTAGACTGATCGGTTCACATGTACATGAAGTTTGCATCGTTGCTATCCAACGGTTTCATTTTTTTTTTCGATTTTGTAATTTCCAATTTTTTCTTGGTCAGTTCTGCTCTAGTTGCTAAAAAAAATATGGTAAAATGAATAAAAAATATTTACGGCCACCGGGACCAACCAAACAAAATCGAAAAAAAAAATGAAACCGTTGGATAGCAACGATGCAAACTTCATGTACATTCGGTTCACCCGTTTCCGAGAAATCTTGCTCACCGACTTTATGAACACAGTTTTGAGAAAAACGCGTCTAAAGTTTCAAAAGCACTTTCGAACGCTCTGACACGTAATTACAAATGTGCGTGTAACTTCGAGTATATTCGCCGGATTCACAATAAATTTCCTGTGTGTGTACTTAAATATATGTACATTACGAAAATAAAATTAAAAAAGAAATCGATTTTTCGAAAATTTTAACTGTATATCATCCCTTAAAAGATTCATTATTCCATTAATAAATAAACTATTAATTACCGTGAATCTCTCATGAGAATAAGAAAAACCCGTTTGAGTGATTTTTGTAACCCAAATCGGCGGAAAATGTGAACAATGAAAGAAAAATTAACTTTCATTGTATTCCAACTATGCAAACTTTAACATAATTACGGGTTATTGCGTATAATACTTCATAATCGATGGTATTGAAGTTTGCATCGTTGAAATGCAACGAAATTTTTTTTTTCGTTTTGCCCTTTTTTGACACTCTTAGGCTACGAATATCACCGAAATATTTTCAGAGATTCTTGGTAGGGATCCATAACCTCAAACTGCAAAAGGAGAGTTTAGATAATAATAGAAAAATTAAGAAATTAAAGAAATAAAGGGTTTTCGTTGCGCTCCAACGATGCAAAGTTCATCACCATACCAATAGAACTCTTTATATCGCTCGCGGTGATTGATAATAACAATTTTAACAATAATGTCAACAGCATAAAAATAATATCGATGATGTCAATAATAACGGGTAGTAATAACAGTAATGAAAATATCGATGATATTATTGGTATATACGTATAAATATGTGATATTCATATATAAGTAATAAAAATAATAATGGCGACAACATCGATCATAGTTATATCAAGCATGATGGCCTTAGTACAATAATAATAACAAAAAACAAAAAATAATGATAATACGAAATATAGCAATAATAGTTATATCTGCAGTGATTATTATTATATATTATTATTATTAATAAATTATTATTTGATACTTTGGCGCATAGCAAACGACGAATTTGATTTTCAATAATGTTAAAGTTTGCATCGTTGGAACGCAACGAAAATCCTTTTCTCAAAACCACGTTTTTCAAATCGGTACCCAAAATTTCTCGAAAACCAATAAACCGATTGCCTTGAGGTTTTTGTGGTTATTCTATACACCATTATCTAGTACTTGTCATAGGATTTTTTTTCCGTTACTTAGTTTTTGTTTTATAGGCAAAATAATAACTAATTTTTGGCCCAAAAATTACTATTTATGTTCAAACGTCCGCCATTTTGTCATAAATCGATATTTTCAAAATCGGCTATGACAAGTACTAGATTATAGTATCTAATTTAATAATCTTTTTGGTTTTTTTTTTCAGATGATTTTTGAAGAAACGCCAGTGGGTACCGTATGCGCAGATTTGTTTAGGACGCTCCAAGGATCATACAATATCCTTGTATATTTTTTATATTTAAAAATAAAAAACATTAAACATATTTTTGAATGTATATACATTTAGATAATTAAAACCCCGATCCGAAATTTCAAATAGTTTTCCTCGAAAAAATTCACAAAAATGACCTTTTTCCGGCTCTTAGGTTTAGATCTCCCCTGAATAGTTTTTGAGTAATCCTGCAAGCCAATTTCGATAATGCCGTTTTGAGAAAAACAGCGTTGACGGATTGTGGCTTTGCACGATTGGGATTTTGCTCAGCCCACACGGAATGCACCATACAATGCGGGACTCCGTATATCTGTTTGGCCACCATTTTTTTGTACTGCTTGATTTTGTTTTGTCGATACGCAGACCGAACGTTGCCGTACTCTACTTATTGTCACAGGGGGTCACGATATCGGGTTGCGACACACCAACGTACGGGGCATTCCGTGTCAAATGAGATCGAAAAACCTCGCCGGAATTTCACGCCGATTTTTTCTCACATTCCTCCAAACGCTACGAGTATACCGCCTTTTTTTCTGATTTTTGCGACGAGTATCTTTGGAGATATAATTTTCCAAAAAACATATTATCAAAACGCTATCGTCGCGGCATTCCAGATGGACTGTAATTTTGATTTTTTTTTATCGGAAGGGGAAATCACTTTCTTAAATGTCTGAACCCCAATTTGTTGGCACAAAAAAAAAGACGAAAAACTGCGGGGGCTCGGAATTAAATCAATTAAGCGTAGAGCGTCTTATGCGCGTGCATATAGCGGAGAAGGAACTTCGGGGCTTCATCTGGCCACCGTTCCCATCCCTCTATCGTCACCGTTCGTTATACGATATTTCGCGAGAAACTTTTGTCGCTAGCCACCTGCACATCGACCATTTTTCCTTGCACGAGCCCAACGGATTATAAAGAAGAAGAACAAAAAAGTACAGAGAGAGACGATATTTCAATCACTACGCTCACCTCGGGCCATACATTGGAGAATCTTTGTTCGGTTCTCGATCAGGATGTTGCTCACACCGGACGGTTGAGTGATGAAGCGTGGTTCTTGAAGTGTCACTGAAAACATAAAATGTGAAGAAAATCGTATTTTAATTATTTCTGACGAAAAATGTGATGAGAAAAACAATATAATGTGGTTGAAAATCGTAAGACCGAAGTTTTCATCGTTGGAGTGCAACGAAAATGAACTTTTCCTACTTCCTTGAATTTTTTTTAGCAGATTTCGGCGACAAACGTTATTCAACTATTTTTTAAAGAGGTTTATCACTCATCCATTTTTTAAGGGGTTAGGCTACTGTGGCAATTAAAAAAAATATTTTTCAGGCACATTTTGACTACGGAAATCACTCATCCATTTTTTAAGGGGTTAGGTTACTGTGGCAATTTAAAAAAAATCGTTCGTCGCTCGGGGCGAGTAAAATTGAAGGGTAAGGTCCAACATGTGGTGCAGGAATCGGAGATTGAAGGTTAAGGCGGTTAAGACGTATAATATGCATTTAACAGGAAAAAAATAAGCAGTATTGAGGGATTTTTTAAACTAAGAAATAATTATCCTACAATTATTAAACTTTGGGTATACTTTAATAGTATATTTACGTATACGAAACAATTTTTTAAATTAATTCATGATCAAAATGGCGGATCTGTGGCAGAGTGTTACAGCAAGGTCGCCGCGGGAGTTGCGAATCGGCGTGCAGTCTAGCTTCCCGTAGACTTTGATTTGCAAAGAAGTTCAAACATTTTTTCAGTTAGAACATGTATAGTTTCTATGTGACGGTAATTAAAATGAAGAAAATGCAAATTTGAGAAAATGGCACGTATTTACAAAAAATATCAACATTTCACGCAACATTTCTGTAAAATGTGGATTAAAAAAGTCGTTTTTTTTTTCAATTTTCAAAAACAATTTTCGTCAAGTAGAAGATACCAATATTATCAATATTTCTACCAAGTTTCAACTCAATCGGCTTACTAGTTTTTGAGTAATCCTACACGCCAATTTCGATAATGCAGTTTCGAGAAAAACGCGTTCGAAGTTCACGCCTGCTCCGAATCCGAGCGTTGAGGCACAGCGTTGACGGGCTGTAACGTTTGAAGTTTTTCGAATTTCGATTTGAAACTTTACGAAAATATTCTACATATATAGTTCTATCGTTTAAAGAAAAAAGAAAAGAAATCGATTTTTTGATCGTTGTCAATGTATATCCCGCCTTAACTTATCATTGCAACGATAGACCTGCTTGGAAACTTTAAAATTAATATTTCTGAATAAATTGAACGTATTTTGGCATGTTTCTTCTACAAAATCCCCACACTAATTTTTTACGATAACTATTCAGAGTTTTTTAAGGAAAAATGATCTTTAAAATAATAAAATTAAAATGTAAAATAGAACTTTCGTTGCGTTCCAACTATGCAAACTTCAACGCCATAACTTTACATGCGTTTTTCTCGAAACTCTGTTCTTCAAAACGGTGTACACGATTCCTCGACATCTGATGGACGGATTGACTTGAAATTCGGTACATTTATTCAGTGTAATAGTAGTTTAGTCTTGACCGACGTTTTTTCTTCTTCATTAGTTATTAACAATAATTGTGAATTTTCTTTGAAAAATCGAAGAAAAAAATCAAACATTTTCTTTTTGATGATTGAAACACAATAACAGAAAAAAGCTCGGTCAAGTCTTAGCCAATATTATCTATTAAAAAATTATCGAATTTTTTAATAGATAATATTTCGATAATAAAACGAGTTTTTTTTATTATCGAAACAAAAAAAACTCGTTTTTTTTTGTTTCGGATCAAGCGGGTGGCCAAAATCAAGTACACCGTTGAGCCCCTCGCGTTTAAAGCCCCTTTACAAGATTGTTAATAACTTCATAAATTATTATCGTTTTTTTTTAATCGTATATTCCATTGTACGGGGTCGTCTCCTTATTACATTTCTCACCATATTCCACTTCCATTCCATTTCCTCATTCCCTCGTTAATTATTAATATTTTTTTACAAAATTCGGGGTACAACGTTGTTAATGTTATTAATTTTAAATTGATTTTTTCACATAACCTTGACTTTCGGGTCGTTATAGTTAGCCTAACCCCTTAAGATACTTCTTTGGAGATCTGCAATTCAAATTTGCACCAAAATATTTGGTGTAATAGTTAAAATAGGGAATAAAAATATAAAGAAGGATTTTCGTTGCGTTCCAACGATGCAAACTTCAGCATTATTGAAAATCAAATTCGTCGTTTGCGATGCGCCAAAGTATCAAATAATAATTTAATAATAATAATAATAAAATATAATAATAATCACTGCAGATATAACTATTATTGCTATCTTTCGTATTATCATTATTTTTTTGTTTTTTTTTTTGTTATTATTATTTTACTAATGCCATCATGATTGATATAACTATGATCGATATTGTCGCCATTATTATTTTTATTACTTATATATGAATATCACATATTTTTACGTATATATCAATAATATCATCGATATTTTCATTACTGTTATTACTACCCGTTATTATTGACATCATCGATATTATTTTTGTGCTGTTGACATTATTGTTAAAATTGTTATTATCAATCACCGCGAGCGATATAAAAGGGTTCTATTGGTATGGTGTTGAACTTTCCATCGTTGGAGCGCAACGAAAACCCTTTATTTCTTTAATTTCTTAATTTTTCTATTATTATCTAAACTCTCCTTTTGCAGTTTGAGGTTATGGATCCTTACCAAGAATCTCTGAAAATATTTCGGTGATATTCGTAGCCTAAGAGTGTCATAAAAGGGCAAAACGAAAAAAAAAAATTTCGTTGCATTTCAACGATGCAAACTTCAATACCATCGATTATGAAGTATTATACGCAATAACCCGTAATCATGTTAAAGTTTGCATAGTTGGAATACAATAAAAGTTAATTCTTCTTTCATTGTTCACATTTTCGGCCGATTTGGGTTACAAAAATCACTCAAACGGGTTTTTCTTATTCTCATGAGAGATTCACGTTAATTAATAGTTTATTTATTAATGGAATAATGAATCTTTTAAGGGGTTATATACAGTTAAAATTTTCGAAAAATCAATTTTTTTAAATTTTATTTTCGTAATGTACATATATTTAAGTACACACACAGGAAATTTCTTGTGAATCCGGCGAATATACTCGAAGTTACACGCACATTTGTAATGACGTGTCAGAGCGTTCGAAAGTGCTTTAGAAACTTTCGACGCGTTTTTCTCAAAACTGTGTTTTAAAGACGGTGAGTGAAATTTCTCGGAAACGGCTGAACCGATCAGTCTCAAATTTTAACACAATCTTTTCAAGTATATTTTTTAGTAATTAATTGAAGGTTTTTTCTCACCGATAAATATTTTCCATTTTTCAAACAATTTAAGACCTAAATTTTGTCAAAAATCGATTTTTTTGGAGAAGCCGCCATTTTGTCAAAAATTATTATTTTGCTTATTCCTTCGATCAATTACAAGACAATCCATTTTATTAACGAAATATTTTTCGTATTTTCATTTTAGATGATCCAGTCCAGAGATATCGTGCTCACCGCAAGACGCCTTTTTTTAAAGGTGCTCCCGGAGATCAGCTATAGCAGCTTTCAAAATAATTATTTTTACGAATAAAAAATGTTAAAATACAGTTAAAAGTTACCATAATATTTGTACACATTTTTACGTTAATCGATTTAAAGGTCTTCTCAAGAAAAAATCTTGAAAAATCGATCTTTTGGGCCTCCTGACTGTATATAACCCCTTAAGAAATGATAAATTGTAATAAAAACGAAGAAATAGAAAAGATTGACAAGAACTCACGTTGCATTCCAATGATGCAAACTTCAACGCCATTCACCGGCAAGCGTATAACGTTGGAACTCAGGAAATTGATATATTTATCCGAGGTCGAAGTGTGCATCGCTGGAATGCAACGAGAATTCTTTTCAATTTCGTATTTTCATTATTGTGCAAAATCATATTTTGCATATTCGTTGTAAATTCTTAAACGAGAATCTAAAAAATGTTCGCGTAATTTTTGCAGCTCAAATCTGCCAAAGGAAATTTGGATAATTGAAAGAAAAAAAATCATCTTTGTTGCATCCCAACGATGCGAAGTTCAACGTCATATATTTATTCCGTTTAAATTAAGGAGTTAGGCCATTCTAGAATTTTCGAAAAATCGATTTTTTATGGTCCCCTAGGACCTCAAAAATAATGTCGCAAAATATTATGGCCGGTAAAAATCTCTAAGCACTCGGTTTTCGAATTTTAGTACAAGGCCGCCTGGTCCGCAGCGAGCGGACTCAAAACCCCAAACGCGTTTATCCCAAAACTGCATTTTTTAAGTTGGCCGGAAACATAACTCAGAGAATTTTCAACCGATTCAATGGAAATGTTGAATATATCTTGAAAAATACATTGTCTATGAAAGTACGTAATATTTTTTTTTATATTGCATAGTTCATTTGTTATTAACAATTATCTGACGATTTTTTAGGCAAATTTTTCACTTTCCACTTTAGAAGTGCGCCATTTGGCAAAAAATCAATATATCGAAAAAATCCTACGTACTTCTATAGCAGTTATTATATATAATCGAAAAAAAATCGTTGGCTCATTATAATTAAAAAATTACAGGAGTTGTTTGTCCGGCCGTAAACCCTGGAAAAATGGAGACGTCATCGCAAAAACGCTGCACAGCTGCCATTTTAAAATTAATTGCTTCAAAAAAATTATTGTGTGCAGTCACTGATATGTATAATAAACACCCTTTTTGGTAATCTCGATTTCTTTGGAGTTTTTCTGAAAAAGAAATCCTCAAAAAGCCTATTTTTTCGGCCTCTAGAGTGGCCTAAGGCTTTAATATATTTTGAGTTAATAAAAATAATAATATTATGCAAATACCGATTATAGAGTAGTAATAAAATAAGTTCCGAGGCTTTTCTGAAGATTACAGAGAGTTGGATCTTCCTTAGGGAATCGACAATTATGTGTGCCTGGATCCTTTCTCAGGGTCAAAAAGCGTGACCTTCCTCTCGCTCCCTCTCTCTGGCGAAGTTCTGTCGAAGTTAATTTCAATGGGCACGAAGAGAATACTGTCGATCGTGCCACGATTCAGACGACTTAATAGCAGGATGCAAGAAATTACGATTTATCGCGAAATTCTTTTCTCCCTCGTTCGTTCGAACGACTATAAAAATAATTTTGATGTTATAAGTATAGTTTATACGTATATAAGCGTATACAGACGTAATTATGATATTCTAGAAAGAGAGAGAGAGTGAGGGAATTTTTTACAATTTGTTTTGTCGCTGAAGAATTTCAATCGTTCAAATTTCAATCTCAAAAAGTTGAAATACAATTTTTTATTTATTGTCACATTTTCTCTGATACTTTTGAATCATCTTGCAATTATTTCTTGTTTTTGTTTGGGAGGTTTTTTGTTGCGGAATTATTTTTTTCCCGAGATTCCAAAAGAAACGTGATTGGGACGTCTCGAAACGTTGTAAAATTATTTATGCTTTCGACTCAAGGAGTTTCAAGTTTGAGAAAAATGTATTTTTGCGCCGTAACTTTTGCGATTTTTGACATATCGGGAAAAATTCCGTACAGGAGTAAATATTTGAGTCAAACTTTGTGAAGATCGGTAACAGGACTCAAATTTTGAGGGGGTTGAAATTGTCAACGAAATAACTTCATGACGCCACTTTCTGAAAACTTGATATACACAAATAATTTTTTCACATAAGTAGAGTATTACAAAACAAATCGAGTGATTTAATTTATCGGAAAGAGGATAACATTTTAAGGGCAACTGGATTTTTTATCTAAATTATTTGTAACTGAAAAAGAAGGATGAAATAATTTATAATTAGGAAGAAATGATGATAGTATTTCATATAAAAAAATAGTGCTAAATTTTATCACTCAAAATAGAATTGTGCACGTTAGGAAATTGCACATTGTTTCCTCATTAATTTATTTCGCTTCCAAAGCTGACCAGATAAGCACGATTGTTTTTTTTTTTACATAAGGCGGGGCACCTCTGTGAAGCTTAAAAAAATCGATTTTTTTACATTTTCTCAAAATTCACATATCCAGGAATATGTGAAAAAAAATCAAGTTAAAATATTGTAAATTGGCAAAGTTACAGACGATGTAGTGAGAGCAGGTAACGCAACGATTTACTAAAACTCTCAATCACGTTTTTCTCTAAATTACTTTTTACGACCTGGCCGGAATCGTAAATCTCGCTATAATTGTCCGATTTTCAATTACAAATACCAAAATGTCCGTAATTTCAGTACCTATCATTGTACGTAGTTGTTTTTTCTTTAATCTCAGTTTTTTAAAGCCCCCGGATATAAGTAAAAATTTCGCCAAAATTATACTTTTTTTCTGAACACCCGTCATTTTGTGAATTTTTTCCCGATAAACTTCTTTTTTAAGCAGATTTTAGATTATAGAACTCATTAATTTTAATTTTTAGACTGTTTCATTTTATTTTCAGATCAACCATGGTTCCACCAATTGTTGAACCAACGCCCCAGTAACGTTAATTTTTAATTTTTTCGAATAAAAATTTACACGAAATAAGTTCAATGTATGCTTAATTACATATGTTTTTTTTTTTCAATTCTAAAACATATCATTTATTGGACGAAAAAAATGAGGAAAAAAGACTCTTTTTCGGCCTGTCACAGTGATGTTTTCCGCCGAAGCTTCCTCTACGAGGCCAAAATTGTAAGTCGGTCTCACGAACGATTCTGACGTACTTACGATAAAACTTCAGTCCTACCCATAGGGGTAGCTTTACGTAAAAAGAAAATCGCCTATCAGCTTTGAAAGCGAAACAAATTCACGAGGAAGCAATGTGCAAGTATCCAACTTTCAAAAAACATGTTGTAAACATTTTCCTTGCAATATTCGAGTATTTTTTTGTCAATACGACAATCCGTTGTAATAACGGTGATTATTGTATACATTGATCGGATAATGATTTTCGTGGTAATGCAGGTAACGGGTCGAGCCAAGTACAGAAAAAACACGAGAGAGGGCAGCGAGCATGGTATCCGGTTCTCCACATTCTTTTCTTCTTATGTGGTGTCCCCTGAGTTGCGGCGCGACTCTCCTGGATACTTTTTTCCTTTTTTAATGACTCGATGACTCAGTCGTCGAACAATTTTCCGTTTATAACGGATATCTTGTGTCCTGAACTCGTTAATTTTATGATTTTGTGTTACAACTCTACGTGCTCGTGATCGAAAAAAAAAAATCAAAAAATGTGTAAGGAACGTCCACGACGCGACCATATATCCGAGTAAAGAGAGTTGTAAAAAGTAAGCAAAAAGGGGGCAAGAATCAAAGTTCAGCGGTTTTTTAGAGGTTTTCAAGAGCCATTGCAAAAATTCGAAATTATTTACATATATTTTTTCAACATTTTTTGTTGTCAAATCGCAAGAAAATCGTTTTGAAAAAATTATTTCGTACTTCAAATACCACGAATCATACCGTATTTGAATTTGCAAAAATAGTTTTGAATTTAAACAGGAAATGAATTAATATTAATTCAAACTTGGAAAAATAATTTTCAATTTATATTTTTAATAATAACTCGTGTCAATTCTAAAAAATAATTTCAAATTTTAACTCAAAATAATAATTCGTAATCGAAATAGCGAAAAATAATTTTTCGGTACGCTCGAACAAATAATGCATGATTTAATTTTCGAAAAATAATGTTTCAAGTAAATAATTTTCGAAAAATAAATGTTTAACTAAGGAATCGGTTTTCATTTATTTTTCTTTGCATTTCATTGTTCACAATTTAAAATCGCAAAAAAACTGACATCACCGAAATAATTGCAAAGTCGATAATTCTGCCAAACTCATAAAAAATCCGAAATAATTATCGCAATGAAAAAAATTATCCCAGACAATAGCGCTTCCCTTCGGATGATTTAAAATCACGTTACACATCGGGAAGAGTTACTGGGGACCCTCGCGACTGGTATTGCCTGCTATTGCCAATCATTGTATACCATTAAGCGTCATTATAAATCGTTAAGACGTTCGGAGACGCTCGCACCGAGTCGTACAAAAAGTGTTTGGAAACGTAAATATTCGAGTAACGAGAGTGAAAAAAATACGCCATAAAGGAGAACAGGCGTGTAGCTTCTCGGTCGAGTGCTTGCGAAAGGGGATACGAGTGTAGGAAAAGTAAAAAAAAGAGAAGAGAGAAAGAGAGAATTACGTTTACCGGCTGGTTCGACGCTTCGCATCCTTCAACGGGCTACTCGTTCCACTCTCGGCCTTTTGTTACGCATTATATGTAAATATATATATATATATATATATATATATATATATATATATATATATATATATATATATATATATATCGAGGTCCTTGTCGTGTTTACCCGGATGGAACGATTGCGGGTGTTGCGAGTCCACGAAAGTGTCCGCGATCACTTGTTTGACCCAACGCATGATCACATTTTTCAAAATTCTTGTCAAATATTTTTTAATCTTTCATTAAGGCAGTCATCCCGTGTGACTGGTTTAAAAAATCGAGAACTGATGCCAAGGAGTAACAATCAGCGTTGCAGGACTTTTTTAAGGTTGTTATGGGGTTAAGGCCTTAGGCCACTCTAAAGGCCGAAAAAATAGGCTTTTTGGGGATTTTTTTTCACAAAAACTACAAAATAAATCGAGATTACAAAAAAGGGTGTTTATCATACATATCAGTGACTATATACAATAATTTTTTTGAAGTGATTTATTTCAAAATGGCGGCTGTGCAGTGTTTATCTCAAAACTGCATTTTTTGAGTTGGCCGGAAACAGAACGCAGACAATTTTCAACCGATTCACTTGAAATGTTGAATATATCTTGAAAAATACATTGTCTATGGAAGTACGTAGGATTTTTTTTTATTATATTGCATTGTTCATTTGTTATTAACAATTATCTGACGATTTTTTAGGCAAATTTTTCACTTTTCAACAATATCGTCAGATAATTGTTAATAACAAATGAACTATGCGATATAAAAAAAAATCCTACGTACTTCCATAGACAATGTATTTTTCAAGATATTTTCAACATTTCAAGTGAATCGGTTGAAAATTGTCTGAGTGAGTTATGTTTCCGGCCAACTTAAAAATGCAGTTTTGAGATAAACGCTGCACAGCCGCCATTTTGAAATTAATCGCTTCAAAAAAATTATTCGATACAGTTACTGATATGTATGATAAACAACCTTTTTTGTCATCTCGATTTATTTTGTAGTTTTTCTGAAAAAAATCCCCAAAAAGCCTGATTTTTCGGCCTCTAGAGTGGCCTAACCCCTTAAGTCAACATGTTACCACCGAGCTGAATTTTTTTCTGGACCTTCATGACCTCTTTGCTGATCATCGCGTACAGTTTGAATACGACCCTCAGTAACGTTTTTTAGAAAACAAAATCGGCAACTCGACGTATTTTGTGGGCTAATAAAATTACGCTTATGGAAAACTCCCGATCATTTTTCAGTACATTATTAATATCTGCTAAGTGAATGTTACCACGGAGCTGAAATAATAGATACGGTTCGACTAATTAGCGTACTAACCCTTGGTACCGTGAAAATGAGGATTCACAGTACCGTTATAACATTATTAATGTTTTTTATAGGGAATTTGTGCGACAAGCACACAAAATATTAGACTGTGCAATCATGGCAACGTCGTAGACGGCACAAATGCTACCTATTTTATCGGTATTCAGTAATTATGCCCGTGAACCTCAAACTACTCGGTCAGGATAATTAACAACGAATATTATTGGTACTTATTCTCTTAAGTAGTAATAATCACTTAATATTAATTTGATAACTATGTTCAGAAATTATACATTTCTAGACATTTGTATTCAAAGACAAAATAACGCGGATTTTTTTTCATACATAAATTTTGTTTTCAGTATATCGGTACAGCGGATTTTTTTTACTCGGACCGATATTCATTTTTGACAGCTGCTCGGACCGATATTGAGGTTACGAACGGGGCGCATATGTCTCTAACTTCGCGACACTTCTGCCAACCTGGGCATTACGATATACCAGGATTTACGAAGTGGCCAATTCGTTTCGCGTTAATTGAGCGAGAAAAAGATATAGAAAATAATTATACAAACTAATGAAAACACTTAATGCAATCACCGAATGTTAAAAAATTCGTATTTTTAGAAATAGATGTAGAAAAATAGGTCGAAAACGTACGTTTAATATGACGATTATTTGAAAGTTAACAGTTGGTAACCGTCAATCGTCTCCGTGCATAAGCATAGAGCGCTCCCCTCGTACTTCACCCCCGACGGCTAAACCCCATAACAACCTTAAGGATACTGAAGGTTCACTTTATGGACCAGGCATAGCAGATTAAGGGTGAGTCAAAATTTTGTTGGTGACAATCGTATTTAAACGTTTAACTGCGTTTTTTTCAAAACTGTATTTTCCAAACTGGTGACCACGATATCTCGAAATGTATCGAATTAATTCCTTTGAAATTTAAATGTCTTATTCAGTACTCATATTGACACTTTGCAAACTAGGATAATTCTGATTCATCAAGCCCTTTTTTTCATGTTGAGGAAGTCGTGAAAAAAACACCAAAATGCACGAAAAAATATTCAAGTAGATGCCAAAAATTTATCATTTAATATTTTTTAATAATCCCAGTTTAAAAACTAGTTCATACTTCACAGATTAAAATTCCGTTTGATTTTTTGTTTCAGATAAGCAGAACGCCCGTAGTCGTGGTCGCCGCAAAAAAAACTTTTTTTGAAGATGAGTGGCTAAGATGCCGTGTACTTCAGCAATAAGTGATGATTTCGGGCTGAAGAAATTGCAAAGTGTGCTCAAAATATGAATAAATATGTGGTGAAAACTTCGCAGTTGTATGTTTATTTAGTTCGCCAAAAAAAAAATCCCAAAAAGGCGAAAAAGAGCCTTCACACGGGATACCTGCCTTAAGGGGTTGGCTACTATGAAAATTTCGAAAAATCGGCCGGCGCTTGAGGCAACTCAAATTAAAGTGCAGGTCCAACATATGGTGCAGGAATCGCAGATTGAAGGTAAACTTACGATTGCAACGATAAAACTGCCTGTAAAACTTTAAGAAGGATGATACCTTTGGGCGAGGAAAAAAATTGCTGATTTTCATTTTTTTTTTTCAAAGGAAATATTTATTTTCCATTTTTGAGCCTTCGGGTATGTTTTATTACTACTTTTGGCTGTTACATAGCATTTGAATTTTGTTATTAATCTTTAAAAATGGCAGAGGTATGGCGCGGTCTTCTTAACTGCATTTTCAAAACTGGCGTGACGTATAGCTAGAATACTAATCGACCGATTCTGCTGAAATTTTGTATACATCTTTATAACCTTATTGTCTGAAACATGACCCTAAATATTTTTGAAAATTAAAAAAAAAACGTCTTTTTTATTGCAAAATGGAGCCATTATTTTCGAAAAATTCAATCCTTTTGTTTCGAAGCGTACCATTTCATCGATTTTCAACATTTCTCACTCTTTCTTGGTTCATATTCTGCGTATGAATGTTAATGAAAGGAAAATCTTCGTTGGCTTTTTTTCGTATCAATCCCGCCGACGCTACGCGTCACGCCGTCTGACAACATCCGCCGCAATCCGTTTAGAATACCGTGCCATACCTCCGCCATTTTTAAAGATTAATAAAAATTCAAAAAATACTGTGTAACAGCCAAAAGTGTGATAAAAGATAAAAATACCCTAAGTCTCAAAAATGGTGAAGAAATCTTGCCTTTAAAAAAAATACAAAAAACAGTAATTTTTTGTCGCCTCGAATATTCACACCAAGGTTTCAGAAGTTGACATTCCGCTGATTGGTTGATGTGCCAGCCGGTGCACGGCTAAGCGGTCACCGCGCCGAGTATCGGCCGCCCATCCACCAGTATCGATGTCGAGTGTTACCATTATTATCGATAATAAGCACAATAACAACAGTATCAATAACAATGTCAAGAAGCCTACGTAGGTTTAAAAGTATGACTTTGAAGTGTGCAACATTGGAAAGCAACGAAAATGATTTTTTTTTCAGGGAGACTTTGTCCTTGAAATTTTCAAAAAATCAATTTGAGCTCAACATGAGCAGCTAGAAGAAGAGGACGGATGCCTCTATGGACCAGGTATTGCCGATTAGCGGTAATTATAAACACATTTGTGTAAACACATTACAAAACTTTAAACGCGTTTTTCTCGAAAACACGTTTTTACAAATGGCTGATATTCTCCTGACCGCTGTAATTAACATATCGACCTGAAATTTGGAGAGCATACTCAGAAAATATGTCTTCACGGAATGACGGATCGTTTTTTCGATAGATACATTTTTGCATTTATTATTTATCTTTTTATGCGAAAAAAACGCGAAAATTTGATTTTTTTTTTAATTGCCGCCATTTTCCGAAATTTGTACTAAACGAAAAACCCATCCGTCATTCCATGACCAAAGGGTCACAGATTGATAATATGCTTTGAATTTGTGTTTCAGATCAACAAAGAAGGGGCAGTGATGTCAGCCGTTTACCTCCCGCGATTTGAGGACCTGTTTTCGCGGAGCTGCAACGGCCGCCATTTTGCTTTTTTTAATTTTTTAACGTTCTGTATATCATGAATAAAAGCAAGAAAAAAACCGCACTCAAAAAGCTTTACTCGTTTCCTTTAGAAAAAATAAAATGTAAACACCTGAAATATGGCACTCCAAGGACAAAGTCTCCGTTAATATCCCAAATTTATTTTGGCAGAATTGAGATACGAAAATCACGCAAACATTTTTTAGAACTCTTATTTGGCGATCTAGAACAAGTTTGCAAAGTATAAGTTTGTATAATAATAAAAAGAAGAAATTGGAAAGAATTTTCGTTACATTCCGACGATGCAAACTTCAACCCCATTTGCAAGTGCTCTGCATAAGCTTCACTGAGGAAAAAAACAATTGAATCAAATAAATATATTGGTTGATCCAAATAAATGTGCTGCTGCGGAGTGCCACCGACATATGAGATTTTTACAATATTATAAAATATTGGAAAATGTGATTGATTTAAATAACATATTATTTTATTTGAAAAAGCTCTTCTGTTCTCTGAATATCTACATTATCCTTCAAATAAAATTATATTCTATTGAAATCATTCTATATACAATCCGTAGATGTATTGGATGAAATAATTAAGCGGTTGCTACAAACATTTTTTATTTCGTACAAAAATATAATCAATGGAATTATATATTTCTTTACTGCATCGAAACGAATATGCCATGGGACGTAAGTTTTTCAATTTGTTTTAAATCTTAAATAAAAAGTGAGCATGAGAATGATCATCCACGATAATAGTGGAGAGAATATCAGATATCCAATGGAATATCCATGAAGAAAATGTCAGATATTCAACTGATAAGAACAGATACTACACTTTGATCTTAGCCACAGGCCAAGAAGCGATACTCTTTACAGTTTCTCCAGCGTTTAAGTAGATTTTCGGTTAGCGCTACGCTTGCGAGAAACGAGCTCGCCTGCGGCTTCTAGCGGTTACTCCGAGAACTACGGGTTTCCTCACACCTATAATTTCGGTGACGTTCGGCCATGATTTGGTTGAATTTTTTCAACCAAATGCGCAAGAAACAAATTTTATTTTCGCATAATTTTTTAACCAATTCAGACATTTGCTTAATATTCTTCAATCGAAATAAAATATTAATATTTTAACGAATAATGTACTTCGAAATCAATATCGGATATGGTGAAAGAAATAAAATAACATATTTACTCAATAGAAATTTTATTTGAATCAAACGAGCGAAATTCAATGTTTCTTGTGTACTCGAATCAACAATATTCATGTTATGAATTGAAACGCTTTTTACGTTCGTTGCAGAAAATGCATTCATAACTATATAATTTATTCGCGATAATTTTTAAAATTTCAATAATATATTGTTCTCGGCTAACAATATATCTTTTGAATGGAAAAAAACTTTCAATTTTATCATGTTATTGAAGTCAATAGCGTTTCGTTTGGACTAATAAATCCGTTTATTTACACCAACAATTTTACAATTGAATCAACGAAATTTCATTCAATAACATCAATGATATTGGATCAATGATTTTTTTTCTCAGTGTTGAAATTCCAAAAATGCGTTTTTTCTCATTGCATGTTTTCATAGCCTAGAGTCCTACAGTCCCAACATCAACTTTCAACAAGTCTTATTCTCATCAACGAAACATTTCTCGAATCACGTGTGCGTTAAGTATGCGTGAATTATAGAACCTGTGAATAATTGCGTGAAGGATGAGACAATGCCTGGTTGGATAAGTATCAATTATTCCTCCACGTATGCCACTTTGTGCGTCGTCCTTCTCCCCCCCCCCCTGGCCCTCGTCGCGACTATTTGCTCCGTAATAATGTTCTTCCCCTTTGTCTTTTTATATTCTTGGCTCATCCGGCTGAGAGAGATTCCCGGATTAACGGAGAAGAAAATATTCCTGTGCAGCTATTCCGGCCGGGTCCTTCACATGATTTTCATGCGTGTGAAAAGAGTATGCTTGTGGGTGTATATACATATATACACCCACTTGTGGGTGTATGTGTTTATATATCTACAGCATATGTAGATGTTTATATATATGTACCGTTCGAAGGGAAAAAACGATCTTAATTCTCACGTACTGGGAGTGAACGAGAATTGTGTGTAAAACGGGCCACGAGGGTTTCGCCTCTATTCTGCTCTTACATCCTACAATGTAAGGGACATCCCATGTCAAATTGACAGGTCACTGTGTGTGTGTGTGCGCGAGACTGTGTGTGCGCGCGCGCGCGTGCGTGTGTGTAAAATAATAATTTTTGTAAGCATATATATGCGCAAAAAAATGGTTATCTTTCGAAAAAAAATATGAAACGAAAATTTACGAAAAATTATATGTGATTAATGCTTAGAAATTGGAAAATAATAAAAGACAAGAATGATTATTTATCATATATATATATATATATATATATATATATATATATATATATATATATATATATATATATATATATATATATATATATATATATATATATGATAAATAATCATTCTTGTCTTCTATTATTTTCCAATTTCTAAACATTAGTCATATATAATTTTTCGTAAATTTTCGTTTCATATATATATAAGCTACATATACAGGGTGTCCCTCTTATCTCTGCCACCCGAAATGACTCGGTAACTATGGTGGAGGTGACTTTCACTGTGCGTCAGCGCCTCCACCGAAAAAAATAAAAAATTGGTCGCATTTGATGGCCCCCTTCACACCGTACAACTTTTGTCTGAAACATTTTTTTGTGACGTCGATAATTAAAGAATTATTTCGGATGGCAGAGATAAGAGGGACACCCTGTATATATATATATATGTATTAGGTTAGCACATAAGCAATGTACGATTCGTCTGGACCTATACTATCCCGTGGTTACCCACACAAGTGCAAATTTGCACCATCTAAAATGTCTCGTTCGTGTCTCTGTAAATGTTTGTTATGATTTTCACGAATTTTCACCAAATAAATACGATTTTTCGCATTCGCGACCATTACCATCGGATTCCTGGGACATTTGTACCCCAAGAAACACTGGTTATCAAATACTTTTGGATGATTTATACGAAAATCATTGTACTTTGAAAATGCCGAATCCCAAATCGCACTAGTGTGGTATCTATGTGTCCTCAATCGAGATGTGGTTACTACGGGCTTATATAGCTTATATAACTCATTACTAATGTTCCAACCTTATATATATATATATATATATATATATATATATATTGTAAGCAAATATACAGGGTGTCCTGCTATGAATAGATAATCCTGCAACTGTCGATAGGTCAGATCATATCCTACTATATGCTGGAATTTCAGTTTAATAAAGTCCCACGGTTTTCGAGATTTTGGGTTTGACCATGTCATTTTTTTGAAAAAAATCATCTGCTTTTGGTTTTTCGCATGCCATTACTACAAATGATATGAATCAACAATAACTAAGCAACTTTTTAAAGTCATTGGCTCGATATGTGTAGTACATTTTTTGCACACTCCAGACTATCAAAGTCAGATGTTCGAATTGGTTTATTTGAAAGTTCTGCATGAGATCTTCTTTTCATAAAGTTTTCTCAACATCTAAGGGGCCAGGCCACAGTAGCGGGTATAAAATCATGTGCGAATTTAACAATTTTTTTTCGTATGAAAAAGTGATTCACTCATCAAATTAATTACCTATCTATTTAGTATGAATATAAAGCTGTTGGAAATTTTTTTTTTTTCGATGTCCAAAATGGCCGACTACTCGAAACTTCTCGAAACAGCCTTTTTCCAATTGGCGTGACAAATAACTTCAACAATTTTCACTCGATTTACTTCAACTTTAAAAGTTATGTTCCTAATTGCATTTCGCAGAGAAGTACGTACGGAATTTCTGATTAATCGAAAACTTTTCATTTTATGAGCAGTTTTTACGAAATTTTTCACTGAAAATTCATTTCTTAAGTTCAAATACCTACAAATTTTGTATAAAACAATATTTTTTAAATTCCGTACGTACTTCTCTAGGTATTCTAATGTAGATTGACGAGAATTTTTGTTTTTTGTTCTAGGTAGAAAATTGTGGATGCTAAACGTCACGCCGCGGAGCGCCTAAAAAAAAGATAACAGATGAAAATATTAGTAGTCGGCCATTTTGTACATAGAAATATATATATATATATATATTTCTAACAGCTTGATATTCATACTAAATAGATGTGTAATTAATTTTATGAGTGAATCACGTTTTCATACGAAAAAAAATTGTTAAATTCGCACATGATTTTATACCCGTTACTGTGGCCTAACCCCTTAAGGTTAAAAAGAAGACTTTTCTGGATAAAACAAATAACCAAGAGTGTTTTGAAAAAAGCCGGGTCAAAAAAAGTCATCATTTGTAGAAATGGCGCGCGAAAAACCAAAAGCAGATGATTTTCATCTCGAAAAGCGTGGGACTTTCAACAAACTGAAATTCCAGAATATCGAAGAAAGTGATCTGACTTATCAACAGTTGCAGGGTTATCCATTCATAACAGGACACCCTGTATATTTATACTTAAAAAAATGATGATTTTTACTATTCCATTGAAGAATGGGTATTTTACTACCATTTATATGATTTATGTTCGATTGAAACTTCATACAAAAGTTATCATTTCTCAATTTCTAAGCACTAGTCATCTATTTTTTTGTAAATTTTCGTTTTATATATTTTTTCGATTTGGCAAAAAGTTTGAGATAGCGCGTAAGACACAGACCGGTCGATTTGGCCTAAAATACCCCATGAAAAACAGGAGGCCCAGCTGGTAATCATATCTCTCTCTGTCTCTGTCCATCTCTCTCGTGTTTTTCAAGTACCCACGGGGTAAAAGTAGTAAAGGAAAGTCTCTCGTCTTTTCGAGGCGTAAATGGCGCCTCAATATTTCAGAGCAGCCTTTCTTTCTCTCTCACTCTTTCTCCTTTACTCTTTTTCTGGACTTCGTCTTGCGAGACACTTGGTAAACAAACTTTGCGTCTTCAAGAGATCCGCTTTGGACGAATTCTCTCAGTTTTGTTTCTCTTCTTTTGATCACGTCGTTGCATATAGTGGGCTCGTGTGAATTTTGTAAACATTGAATCTATCGACGAGTCGTATGTCAGTCGATGAAATCGATGAAAAATAAACCAACTGGAAATATGATCGCTGAGAGATTTAACAATTTAAACACAATTTCGTCGATGACGAGAGAAATAATTGGGAATCGATAAAAAATCATCGCAACACTTTTTGCAGTCGATCACATTTTGATTGATCGAAAAATATGAATGTCATAATTGTGAAAATTAAGATTTTGTAAAACGGTCAAATTTTTTTATATATGGTGAGATAATATTAACTGAAATATTGAAACAAATGGGTAATTAAGTTTTTTTTGGTTTTCATGACTATTTTCGAAATAACTCAATTATTAGCCAAATCATAAAAAACGATTGAAGAATGGCTTATTGTAATAATACAAATTATTTAGGTTTATAGCTATTATTGAAATTATTATTTAACAAATGTTACATTATTATTGAAATAATTGGCGTATTATTAATCTAATAGAAATTGTTTAGGTTTGTTTGGGGCTATGGCCATCATTGAAACGATAAATGATTATTTTCGAAATATGAAATTGTTTTTGAAATAACTGTCTATTGCTATTATCGAAATAATTGAATTATCATTGAAATAATAAAATCACTATTAAAATAATTCAATTATTATGAAAATAATGAAGTTATAATGGAAATAATTGACGTATTATTAAAATAATTCAAATTGTTTGGGTTTGTCGTTATTATAAAAATAATAAAATCACTATTGAAAGAATTCAATTACTATTAAAATAATACAATCATAGAAAGATAATGAAGTTTTTATTAAAATCATTCAATCGTTATGAAAATAATGAAATTAAAATTGAAGTAATTCAACCTTTATGGAAGTAATTGCATTGTTATTGAAATAATAAGATTATAATTTAAAAAATGGAATTATTATTGGAATAATTCAAAGAAACGATAATTAACAAAAGAAAAGAGGGGAAAAAGTAAAATGTTCACGTCCGCATAAAAAAAAATTTCTTTCACAAGCGCATATGAGTTTTCCACTCCAGAATTCAACCAACCCCAGGAAGAGCACATTTCGAGTGGACGTGAATTAACGAGAGTACGAAAGTGTTCCCCTTCCATTTTTTTGCCTCGCAGGTTTAGGAGGTCAGAACGATGAAAACCGCGCAGGCTGCTTTCTTTTTTTTTTACCTGTGTGTCATTGAATCTTCGGTCCGCGATTCTCGCAGGGGGATCGAAAAACCTCCCTCTCTCGCCCGTATTTCCCCCCGTTCGAGCCCTCGGTCTCGCCGTGAGTACCCCTACGAAGCGCAGCTGTCGAGACAGTCGTGGTAAAGGGGGCAAAACTGGGAGCGATCCAAAGCGAAAAGGGGGATGAGAATAATCGCGTGTGCACTGCGGATAATAAATAATTTGCCACGCGTTCACCGCACGGTATGAGAGATTAACATTGATGTCGCGCAGCACGCTTCTACAGCGCGCCGTGGCGAATAAACTTTTATTTGCAAGTAATTAAATATATATTGGATGCGTGTGTATTTGTTTGAGCTCACTTACTATTAATTTATGTATCGAAATATTTATTTATCGTTAATTCGAGTACTGACATATTTAGTTATCGTTAATTTTCGCATTGAAGTATTTATTTATCGTCAATTTGTGCATTGACATATTTATTTGTCGTTAATATATGTATTTATCGTCAATTTGTGCATTAATACATTTGTTTGTGGTTAATTCGTGCATTGGAATATTTATTTTTCGTTAATTTGTGTATCGATATATTTATTTATCGACCATTGATGCATTGATATATTTATTTATCGTCAATTGGTGCATTGATATATTTATTTCTCGCTAATTTGTGCATTGATATTTTTAGTTCTCGTCAATTTGTGCATTGGTATATTTATTTATCGTTTATTTAAAATTGACGTTTTTATTTCACGTTAATTTATGCATTGATATATTTATTTATCGTCAATTTGTGCATTAATATATGAATTTATCGTTTATTTAAGATTGACGTTTTTATTTTACGTTAATTTATGCATCGATATATTTATTAGCCGTTAATTTGTGTAGTGACATATCCATTTATCGTCAACTTATGCATTGATGTATTTATTTTTCGTTAATTTGTGCATTAATACATTCGTTTATCACTAATTTCTGCACCGATATATTTATTCATTACTAAAGTCTGTAATATTGACATATCCATTCATCAATAACTTACATATCACCATTTGTTCATCACTATACATTTTTCGTCCTTCGAAGAAAACAAAAAAAGCCAGAACATCAAACTCCACGAGGTTGAAGTTTGCATCGTTCGAGTGCAATGAAAATTAATATTTCTAAATTCCTTTAATTTCTTCCGGCAGATTTGGTCTACGAAAACCCTTCAACCATTTCCCGAGATATTTATTTAGTGACCTACAATATAAATCTACAAGAAAAGTTCGACTATAATGATAAAAATGAGGAAAACAAAACGTAAAAAAGAATTTTCGTTACGTTCCAACGATGCAAACTTCAACACCATCAAACTCCGCCTTACTGGAATAATGGTAGAGAAGAAAAAACACGCGCCACATCTCCACCGTGATAAATTCGAAGTTTCGAGAGGAAATTTAATTTTTCTAATCCGTAACAGATGCGTACCCATAACATGGTGTTGGAGTTTCCGTAATTGGAACGCAACGGAAATTCTTCTACATGTTCGCATTTCCTCATTTTTATTATTATAAAAAATTATTTTTTCAACAGATGTTTTCATCACAAGATCGAGAAGAAGAAAAGATGTTTCGAAAATTCTCGTACTTAAATATGCTGAAATAAATCCAATAAATAAAAAAACATAAATTGTATTGCATTCAAAGGATGCAAACTTCGATTTCATCACATAATCTCATCAGACAGGTCGTTTTTATGGTGCAAAAATGACAAAATCTTTTTGTTCGTATTTTTTTTCGTTATGTATTGCGACAATGGAACAATGAAGTCAGTAAGCATAAACGTTCGTTCATTGCTTTAGTCTAAATCACAGTTTTATAACTATATATATATATATATATATATATATGAATCGTTTCTTTTCATTCACAGGGCTTTGCTTTCACATGCCATATTGGATCGAAACCATATGAGCCGATGATTGAATGATCCTGGTCGTTAAACGTGCTCCAGAAATATCACATACACACTAAACAGGGGTTCACGCCCCAGCATCCCTAAAGAGGGTTCTTCACAAATCTCTTGATTATGATATATATATATATATATATATATATGTAGATACGGTTCTGTACCATTTGCGAGAACAGACCCCGTCTCTGTTTTGTTCCCCGTCGTTGTACAGAATCGACCGCTCGTTCCATACGCGCCAAGCGACGAACGAGTGATTCGCAACTGAATCATATACAGAAGCATCATTTGCCTCGTGAATAGTTCATTTTTCTGTATTTCCAACGACGAGGGTGAAACGCCAGAACTAAGTGGGGGAAATTTTTGTCGAAATACAGATTCGAAATTTTAGTAAATCAAGAGACGCGACAGCGTCTCGACGCCAACTAATAAAAAGAAAAAGTGAGCACCACAGCCATAAAATAAATAAATATACGTGAAAATGAATGCTTCAGCTGATAGGACACGAAGTTTTCGCTGATTCGAGTAGAACAATAGAAAAATTAGTCTAATTCACGTTGTGACCTGTAACAAATACATTTATATTTTCTAACGACAGAGAACCTTTAAGTACCAAATCTGTCGAAATCAATTGATCTCATATCCAATACTTTACGTTGAACATTGTTCATATAATAATAATAATACAATTTATGATAAGATGATAAACTAATAACTATTAAATATTGAAATTTTCTAAAATAATTATAATCAAATCAAATATTTAAAAAACGATAGGACAAAGGTACAAAAAAACATACCTTCGATTAATTTGGAATTTTGTGTACCCATGTATTTTGACTCCCTGATGACGAATATGATAGTGAAAATACCCGCAAATTTGATTTCCAAGGTCAAAAATCACAAAAACGGATTTTTTAAAAGTTTTTTTTCTATTTTATTGTAACAAATATTGATCTCAGAGAAAAATGTTTCATACAAAAGTTGTAGCCTATAAAAAGATCGATCTTTTATATTCTATACAAGCTTTGTCTAAAACCAATCTGTTTCGAGAAAAATGGGATAATGCTCTAAAAAGTACATTTTCCTAAACTCCATTAGTTTCCATAATATCGACTTACACACTTTGCCGCGGGAAGGTTGCAGTTTGATCTTTAACATTATACGCATACCTAAACAACAAACAAAGGCCAACAAACCCGAACAACACACAGCACAACAAACAAACCCAAGCAACACACGACACAACAAACAAACCCAAACAAACTTCAACATTCCGGCGGTAAAGTGTGTAAGTAGATAGTATCGAAACTAATGGAGTTTAGCAAAATGAACTTATTGGAGCATTATCCCATTTTTCTCGAAACAGAATGGTTTCAAACAAAAACTATGTGGAACATAAAAGATCAATCTTTTTATAGGCTACAACTTTTGTAAGAAACATTTTTCTCTAAGATCAACATTTATTAAAATAAAGTAGAAAAACTTTGAAAAAATCAGTTTTTGTGAATTATAACCTTGAAAACCAAATTTTGCGGGTATTTTCACGACCATATTCGTAATCAGTGAGTCAAAATACATGGGTACACGAAGTTTCAAATTAATCGGAGGTATGTCTTTTTCGGAACTACACCCAAACGATATATACTATACGTACGAAAATATCCTAATATACTCTTATTAATTCTAAAAATTCTATAATTCTATAATTCTAAAAATTCTATAATTCTATAATTCTAAAAATATATATAAAATCTATAAAAAATATATATAAAATATATTAAAAAAATGACCGGTGCGATGGTCTAGTGGTTAGCGTGCTCGCCACTAAACCAGCGGATTGGGAGGTCCCGGGTTCGAATCCCAGTCGCGTACATTTCGTCGTGAAATGTTTTTTTTTCGGCATTTCGCGGCGAAATAAGACTAGTTCCACGACTGGGGGGCGAACTCGATGACCGGCTGTATTGGTATAGGTTTTCCGCAGTTTCCCTATACCCATGACAGAAATGTCATGATGAATACAGAGGGGGAAGTCGGCTGCGGCCGCAAGAGGGGGGAACAGGGAGAAAGATGGAGAAAAAAGGAGTAAACAGTAGAGGAAAGAACGGCTAATGATGGGAAAAGAATAGGTAACAAACGCGAAAAGCGTGTACCTAAGGAAAAAAACCAATAATCTATATATTAAAAAAATACATATATATAAAATCTATAATTCTAAAAATATATGGTAGTAGTACTAATATTTTATTCCGGGTATGCCCTTTTTCTCCTTTACATAAATTATTTCACATTAGTTTTCTCATATCCATACCAGTTCCTAGTATCTCAAATTGTTTGATGTAATCGCGTAGTTGCATTGCCAGTTGCATTTTCAGTTGCGCTTCTATTTTCCGGTAAACTGCTAACCCCCTGCAATTTTCCATTCATTATTCCAGTTTGTTTACTATTTCTTGCTTTAGTTTTCCCTTAACTTCCGTACACCTGTAAATGTTTCAAATTTTCAATTGCCTGCTTGCATATTCTACATTTGGCGTCTACATACCCTTTTTCCCGTCTTTCCCGAAATTACCACATCTTATCCTCGCCCATGTTTCTTTCAATTCTCCGCTAAACATCTTGCCCTCCCAATATTTTTCCACGTGTACACCTGTTTTTCTGTTTATATTCCTTGCAGTATCTTGACCCATTGATTTTCCTCCAATCGCATTGAATGTTTTGTTTAATTTTAATGTTCGTGTTTCTTTCTATTTTTCTTTCCAGCTTTCTTATTTCTTCATTTTTATTATTGTTCGAAATCTTTTTTTGGCAACTTGAGGTCGTAAATTTGCAATAAAAATACGTAAAAACGTTCGAATGATTTTCATAGCCGACATCAGCCAAAAAAAAATGTTTCGAATGAAAAAGAATTAATTTTTCTTTCGTTCCAACGATTCAAACTTCAAGATCGGTATATTTCCTTTCCATACGGCTTGCCAGGTTGCTCCCTCACCTATGCTTGCCGCTGCTTCTTCTATTTATTTTTCCTACTTTGATGGGCTACCATTGATAATTGCTCTCATTTCTCTCTTAGGCATTTGTTTGGTCACCTGCCATCCCTTTTCATTATTTCGAGTTAAATACCTTGCGGCCTTTTTCCATACTTCAACTTCCACTCCCCTGCATCCCTGCTTCCATTCGCCAAATATAGTTCAGGGTGTTTCTACTAATCCAATATGTACATGAAGTTTGCATCGTTGCTATCCAACGGTTTCATTTTTTTTTTTCGATTTTGTTTGGTTGGTCCCGGTGGCCATAAATATTTTTTACTCATTTTACCATATTTTTTTAACAACTAGAGCCGAACTGACCAAGAAAAAATAGGAAATTACAAAATCGAAAAAAAAAATGAAACCGTTGGATAGCAACGATGCAAACTTCATGTACATTAATCCAATGGCCATTCGAAAATACCTTGCTTGAAATTCGTCCACCCGTTTCCTCCACCCCCAAATTTCGGATCCACATCTAAAAATATACATTTTTACGGTTTTTGAAAATTGCATATTTGGAAAGCAGCGAAAATCAGTTTTCCTTTTTTTTATTCCTGTAGTTCCATTATAAACGAAAATATTTTCTCGCCAATTTGGGTTGGAGATTTTTTAATGAGGATCCTGAAAAACGTTGGACTGATTTTAGCAGTCCAATGAAAATGTTATAATGTTAATTTTTTAGTGAATTTTTTTTAGTGACTTTTTAGTGAATTTCGGATCCACATCTAAAGATATACATTTTTACGGTTTTCGAAATTTGCATAGTTGGAAAGCAGCGAAAATCATTTTTCCTTTTTTTTTCCTGTATTTCCATTATAAACGAAAATATTTTCTCGCCAATTTGGATTGGAGATTTTTAATGAAGATCCTGAAAAACGTAGGACTGATTTTAGTAGTCCAATCCAAATTTTGGATTGCCAAATAGCATATGTTGGCAATCCAAAATTACAGAATTTTTAAAATTCACTATTGCCGTAATTTTTTCAGTTATTTACCTTTTGGTAATTTTTTTTGCAGGCCGATATAATTTCCGCTCGCTCGAATAACGATTTTTAAATTGTCGACGTCCGACACAATTTTCCCGGGTGCGCATGATCTCGCGTGCGCGAAGTTTCAATTGCATATGTATAGAAAAAGTTTGAACAGCGGGAGCAGAGAGGCGAGGGGTGCGATAGCGAGAGGGGTTGACCACCTGCAAGCTGCAGTAGCTCGTCCGGTAAACTATGTACAGTCTCGATGCGCATATACAGCACGTGCAGATTGCCAACTTTAAGAGGTGTGTGTGTGTATAGGGTGTTCCAGGTGGAAGAAATTTCATTTTTTTCAACTATTCTGACCCACAATTTGAATAATTCTGCAATGATTATTCACTATTTGAATGATTATAATCATAACGAAGCCCTGCAGGCATTTTTTCAACCTACCACCGGTAATTCATTCCATGTAGAAAAAGAAATGGATAAATATTGATGGATAATAAATCTAATAAATATTTTTGTGCCCCACCCCCCACAGATTTAATCGGTTTGTTAATGGTAGTTAAAAGTGGTGGGGAGTTGATCCATTTTCACAGACTTCCCCATACATCCGTGTGTGATACAGATTCGCCCGGGACATCCCTCTCTACCGCTCCGTAAGACGCAATGCGCAACGTTTTGCGGAGGTTTTCCTCTCTCTCTCTCTCTTGCGCGCTCGCTGCCTCTCTCTCTCTCTCTCTCTCTCTCTCTCTCTCTCTCTCTCTCTTCTTTCGCAGGATTCGCTTACTATCTGCGCTGAATCTCGAATTTGATGCTGTGTATATACGTATATATATAAAGATATGTATGTATGTGTATATTTAAGAGCAGAACCGAGCTCCTCTATCCTAGGCTGCTGAATTTTTTAGAGCCACTTAAGAAATTGTAACTCTGAATCGGCGATTTCTAAAAAAGAAAAATGTTTCTATACATAAGTAAGAATTTAATAAAATTAAAAACAATGTAACAGGATTGGATGTTTACAATATTAATAGTACCGCATATATATATTTAAGAGGGAGCACCCAACTTCTCTATCCTAGGCTGCATAATTTTGTAGTGCCACTTAAGAAATTGTAACTCTGAATGAGTGATTTCTAACTGAGAAAAACGTTTTTTTTTACGCAAACAAAAATTCGCTGTAAATTAATAACAACGTAACAGGATCAGAAATGTGCAATATTAAATTATATATATATATATATATATATATATATAAAATTTAAGACGGAGAAACGGGCTTCTCCATCCTAGGTTGCAGGATTTTGTAGTCACTCAAGGGAATTGTAACTCTGAATGAACGATTACTAATTAAGAAAAACATTTTTTACACAAGTAAAAATTATATATATACAGTTGCATGCAAAAGTGTCCGGCCAAAGATAATTTTATGATGGAGTAACGTTTAAAGGATGCAAAATGGAAACACAAACATATCATCGTAAAGTTCTTTTATTATACAATCGAAACGTGTTTTTGAATAATTATATATAACTATTCATAATTATTTATAACCAAAATAACAATTTTCGCTTTTTCATAACTATCCGGCCAAGTACGAATTACGCACTATCTACAAAGAAAAAATATAGTAACTCAAGAAAAAAATTGTAAACAGTAATAAATGTAAGATTTTCATCAATACTTGGTAGTCATGCCCTTCGAAGCTATCACGGCAGCACATCGGTGAGGCATCGATTCAATAAGTTTGATGATTCTACCTTGAGAGATATTTTTCCACTCTTCTTGAACTTTTCCCACAAAGCAGCTTTATTGGCACAATGTTCAGTTCCTACTCTTAGTTTTAACCCTGGCCATAAATGTTTTATGGGATTCAAGTCCGGAGATTGACTCAGCCACTCTAAAACTCGAATATTTTTCTTGCTAAAAACCTGCTGAAGGAGCTTTGATCGATGTTTTGGATCATTATTTTGCTGAAAAATCCATCCTCGTGGCATATTCTGACGAGCATAAGGCCGCATTTCTTTTAATATAATATCTCTACATAGCAGAGTTCGTAGTGCCTTCAATTTTAAAGATTGGACCGTACCTTGAACGTACTTTCTCCCATCATTTCCAAACAAAATAAATTTTAGTTTCGTCTGAGAACAGCACTTTTTTCCAATCTTCAACAGTCCAGCTCTGGTATTTTTTCGCAAATTCTAATCTGGCCTTCTTATTTTTTTTTACTGATGAGCGGTTTTTAACTCCAACACGTCCAAAAAGTCCCACATCTCTCAGTCTACGTGAAACAGTACTTTGGCTAATGTCAGCAAAATTTTCTTCGCGTAATTCACGTGCGATGATAGCAGCATTCTTTTTTACGTCTGCGACAGCCTTTCTTTTGATTACTTTATCGACACGATTAGTTGTTTTCCTAGGTCTCCGAGAACAGTATTCATCTTCTAGAGTACCTGTAGTCTTGAATTTATTTATTATATTGTTAACAGTCGATTTTCCAATCGTCAAAATTTTCGCTATTTCACGTAAAACTTTCCCTTCGTTGTGCAACTCGATAACCACTTTACGTATATCCAAAGACGTGCGCTTCGACATCCCGACTGAGTGTTACTGATCGTACAATGCAAAAGGAACAGAGCTCTCAATGTTTACATGATTTCGCGACCGATAACGTTAACAAAGCGAAGCGAATTATATCTTCTTGGAATTTTGCCGGACATTTACGAAGCAGCAAAACGTGTTATTTTTCTTGCAAATAATTGTTAATCGTTATGAAAAATTTTTGAATTACATATTTTGATTGCATAATAAAATAACTTTACGATGATACATTTGTGTTTCCATTTTGCATCCTTTAAACGTTACTTAATCATAAAATTATCTTTCGCTGGACACTTTTGCATGTAACTGTATATATATTATATAATATATATATTACTTCAGTAACGAATTGATAAAAATTAATAACAATGCAGCGTGTGTGTGTGTGTGTGTGTGTGTGTGTGTGTGTGTGTGTGTGTGTGTGTGTGTGCGTGCCTCTGTGTGTGTGTGCGTGTGTGTGTAAAATACTTGGAGACAGAACTATATCGGTTTGTTTCGAAATAGCTAAATGGTTTCCATTTCTGTTGTCTCCCCAGTTCAAATGTCGCAGGTCACAACGAATAATCGTTTTTGTACGGCTTACATGTGGCTCGGAGAAAAAAAGGAGAGCTTTCGAGGTACGGGCCGTGTAGTAAGATCAACGTGTTTGGC
This sequence comes from Ophion slaviceki, assembly GCA_944452715.1. Lineage (NCBI taxonomy): Eukaryota > Metazoa > Arthropoda > Insecta > Hymenoptera > Ichneumonidae > Ophion > Ophion slaviceki. The sequence continues at coordinate 11,849,551 of OX101783.1, read as the reverse complement.
TTGCGTTGTTGGTAAAAGGGCTCTCTCTCTCTCTCTCTCTCTCTCTCTCTCTCTCTCCATCTCTCTCTCTCTCCCTCTCTCTATTTCGCTCCCTCTACCTTCGGAAGAGTGTCTTTAAATAACTGAGAGGGAAAATGAGGGTGTGGGTTTCCATTTATGAAACCCAAGGAATCCGGCGTTCCCCTGATACTTTGTCACAATTTTTCTCATACCGTCTATATGAGTGTGAGTATATATATACACATATGTAGATAAAATTCGTCTCACGTCGTAACTATTTCCCTTCGGGAAGTTTTCTTTCGCAGGAAGTGATATCTTCCGGTTCTTTTTTAAGGTGGTGGAAGCGCAGTAGCTAATCGAAAGAAAGTATCACTGTGAAAATGTTCAAATATTCCTATGTCAATCCCGAACACCTTGGATTGGACTTCGTCATATGATGAAGTATAATTTGACACGTGGATCAAAGAGCTTGATCCCATGCTTTGCAATCTGTAAAATATTCAGACAGCGCCAGCTGTCAGCCACATTGATTGACTGGGAGAACAATTTGGCGCGTGGACATAATCTGCAAAATGTATCTGAACTTAGCAATTTAAGGGGCTATACCAGTGTGACACTTTAAAAAAATCGATTTTTTTTGCCTTTTTCGACAGTTTACACTTTCAAGAATATCATTATCATTTATATCAATTTCATTTTATCTTGCTCGATAGTTAAATCTTTAAACGCGTTTTTCTCGAAATGAGATTTTTCAAATTTGCTGACATTCTAACTCAAAGAACAATTATCCGATTGACTTGAAATTTGAACTGAGTACGCTTGAATATATTTACTCTACAATGACGTAGGATATTTTTGATTGGATGAAAATTGACGATTTGGCGTTGAAAAAACGACCATTTGATAAGCAAGAAAACAGATTTTTTTTATAACTACGCCATTTTGTTAGATTTTTATATTTTTCGAAAATCCTACGTCATTGTACAGGAAATACCTTTCAGTTTAACGACATTTTTTACTTTTTCGGTTTCAGCTACTCAATCGGCCGGAATCATGTCAGCAGTGGAGAAACTTTTTTTTGGCGCCTCCGAAGGCAGCGCATAAGTCGCTTGGATCTCAATATTTTTCTATGAAAAAATTATGTAATATAGGTCAAATATAGCCAAATATATTTTTAATTTTCCGAAACATTTAATTGAGTACTTTTCTTCCGAAAAATTCCCGAAAATCACCCAAATTTTCAGCGTTCACACTGGTATAGCCCCTTAATGCTATGGTATAATTTCACGATTGACTATAAATTTGCATATTATTTATTCTAGCACGACTTTCGGGAATTTTACTGTGTTTTTTGGATCGTCGCTCTCACCCAACGGCTTAACTAATAAATCAGTCGTCCCGAATTCACAGCGTCACTATCTTCGTTCAGAGTGAGTTCTCTGGTCGCAGACCAATCGCTGCTGTTGACTACAGAATTCTCATTGAGGGGGAGATACCTTTAGGAGAGGACAAAATTTACTGATTTTCATTGTTTTTTTTTTAAGGAAAGATTTCTTTACTATTTTTGAGACATAGGATATGTTTTATTAGTACTTTTGGCTGTTACATGGTATTTTTTATTATTATTCAAAAATGGCGGTGGTATGGCACGGTCTTCTAAACTGCATTTCGAAACTGGCGTGACGTACAGCTTTAAAACTAACCGATTGATTTTGATGAAATTTGGTATAAATCTTCCTAACCTTATCGTCTAAAAACGTGATCCTAAATGTTCTTGAAAATATTTTTTTATCGGAAAATGTAGCCTTTTTTTCGGAAAATTCAATCTTTTTGTTTCAAAGCATACTATTTCATCGATTTTCAACATTTCTCACTTTTTCTTGGTTCATATTCTGCGTATGAGTGTCAACCCGCGCATGCCCCACTGGGGTCTAAGAAACCCGAACAAAACACGTGAAATGAAAACAGTATTCGCTTTTGTCGAGAGAAAATATTTTTTAAACGAGTGTATCTCAGAAGTTCTTAACTTTGCCGATTCGGTCAATGCATAGACAGATTTCTCAACTCATTGGCTATCGATTTTTAAAAAAGCCATGGAAACACGACTACTTTACTCGAAGTTATGATTGAAAATATGAATAGGGTCCCACAAACCCGAGTGTATGTCCCGAAAAAATAAGTGTGGCATGCTAGGGTTAATGGAAGAAAAATCCTCGTTGGATTTTTCTTTCAGATTAATCCCGCCGACGCTACGTGTCACACCGTCTCACAACATTTGCCGCAACCCGTTTAGAAGACCGTGCCATACCTCGTCATTTTTAAAGATTAATAAAAAAAATATCTAAAATGGTGAAAACATCTTAAAAAAAATTAAATAAATAAATTTAAAATTAATAAAATTAATAAATAAAATAAATTAATTTATTTTATTAATAAATAATAAATAAATTTAAATTTATTTATTATGTAATATAAAATTAATAAAATAAATAAATAAATTAATTAATTAATAAATAAAATTAAAATTAAATAAAATTTAAAAAAAAATAATGAAAATCAGCAATTTTTTCCTCGACTAAAGGTATCTCCCCCCCTTAAAACATTCGATAACCATTATTCTTTCCAATACCGTTTTAACGGGCTATACCTCGCGATTGGACAAAAGAAGAATTTTCGTGATTTTTTTCTATTCGTCTTTTCGTGAGTGTTTTCTGAAAAAAATTCACAAAAATGACCTTTTTTCCGGCTCCTAGGTGTATATCTCCCCTTAAGCCCCTTATCCTCGAAATCTCTGGAACACGTTACGCTTTTTGTTCCTATATTCGTCCGATTGCGAAATATGAACAAACGTACGAGAGAATGGGCATCACATCGTGACCGTAACAAATTACGATGTCGAAATTTGCACTTTTTCTATTTCCCCACTTTCGTCATTTATAATCTTTCCTTACATATTCAGGCTAAAGATCTACAATAAGGATCCTGAAAAACGTTTGGCTGATTTTGGAAGGCTAAATGTGCCCAACAAAATTGGGCTACGAAGCTTTGGTTGCGTTCCAACGATGCGAACTTCAATGAAATTATGTTATCGAAGTTTGCATCGATTCTATACATTCGTTTGCATCGAATGCGGCGAAAGTTCCTTTTTATTTTTTATTTACCCACTGTCATTATCATCCAGAATCTTTCCTTACATATTTAGGCTGAAGATCTCCAACAAGGATCCTGAAAAACGTTTGGGTGATTTTGGAGGGCTAAACATGCCAAGAAAATTGGGCTACGAAGCTTTGGTCACGTTCCAACGATGCAAACTTCAATACCATTAGAAATTATGGTATTAAAGTTTGCATAATTGCAATGCGTCGATTTTCCCCCTTTTTTCGTATTGCCAATGTTTTTTTGCACATGTGGACCACAAACATCACTGACGTGTTTTCGAAGACCCTTATTAGGGATCCATAGCCTAAAACTGCGAAAGAAGAGTTTAAGTGGTAATAAACACTAAGAAATAAAAGAGCAAAGTATTTCATTGCGATCCAACGATGCAAACTTCAACACCATAAGAAATTGTGGTTAACCTCCCGACTTTGGATTTATTTATTGAGCCCAAATAGCCAGTTATCTCGCTTGATTTTTTCCCCCAAACGCACGCCTGTGTCCATTTTCTATGGCGTACAAAAAATATTGAGAAACGATCTAACATCAAGTACGTGCTCGCGTACTACCATAACGTGAAGATTCTACGCCTCGGGCATAGACTGGATTCTCTCGATTATGGGAGTAATCCGAGACACCGCGTTATAAATCCCCGCCCGCCCTCCTGCCCCCCGAATCATCTCTTTCCCCCATCGCTTCTTACGCCGCTTTTTCTCCTCTTCTTTCAATTCTTCAATCTTCTGTATTCTTGGACTATTGAGTCGTTCTTCTGGAGTGACCACTAGCAGGTGCCCCGGAGGGGGAGGAACGATCGGTGGGCAATAGAGGATGAGGGGGGGGGGGGAGAACTAGCTTAGCCGCAGCAAGAACTTGGAGTGTTCTTCCTCAAACGCACACCACACTCTCTCACACACGCCACCATACACGGGTCTGCTCGTACTCTCGACGATGATAATCGACATATGCTCTCTCTCTCTCTCTCTCTCTCTCTCTCTCTCTCTCTCTCTCTCTCTCTCTCTCTCTCTCTCTCTCTCTCTCTCTCACGCTCTCTGTGTCTGCACTCGGCAGCTTCTTATCCGCACATGAGTTTTCCTTCTCCTAGACTGCACTTGAGTTTCTTGACATTGCGCGACCACTATTACTTTTATTTTGTTCTTTCGTCTCTCGTCTTAGAAACGAGACAAAATGAAGTGAGCGAACCACAATGTCGGAAACTCGTCTTGTTTAAGATTATTTCGCACTTTACGTTACTTTTTTTTTAACCATCTTTGCTTTTATTTGTATCACGAATATTTTGCACTTTCTTTTATTTTGAGAATGAATGTGAAGAAATCAACATTAACAGTAACAATAATACCAGTGGTAATACTTATGATAGTTATTATTAGTAATTCATTAATTATAATATAGTAGCTGATAGACTATTATATATGACCCCCATTATCCCTTATGGGGAAAAAAATCTTCCGTTGTCGTTGCAGTCGTTCGATTACCAGGTGTGTAAGTATGAAACCGGAATTTTTGTACAGAAAAAACACGTTTATTGTAATGATATGATACAAATAACTGGAGATGGCTTCTCGGGTCACCTTTAACTGATCCGCCAGTTGTTGTTGTGTTTGAGCGTCGTCTTCGTCCAACAAGGCTTGCAGGTCAGCGTCTTCAAACTTTTTCGGTCGTCTTCCACGTTCTTCGTTCCTCACGTCAAAATCGCCACTTTTGAACCGTTTGAACCGCTCGAAACACTGTGTTTTACCGAGAGCATGCTCACCAAACGCCTCCACAAGCATTCGATGCGATTCGGCTGCGGTTTTCTTCAGATGAAAACAGAAAAGTTGTGCTGTCCGCAAATCGTAATTTGTTGGCACAAAACTCGACATGTTTATCTCTAATAAACTAATGCTACTGAATGAAACTCGTGTTATTGTGAGTTGGAAATCTTTGTCGGATATCAATACAATAACAAGACACCGCTGACGTGATGTGTCGGTAACTGCATCGACATCTAGCGCCACCCATGGGCAAATTCCGGTTTCATACTTACACACCTGGTATATTGACCGTACCGATCAAAGGTTTTCGATCACTTTGAATAATTGCACAATTATGGAAGAATAATATAATTCATATTATTTCTTATTTTACGAAGATACTTCATAGCTCTATAAAATGAATTTTATTACTCTAATACCATTTTTCAATTATTCAATGTCAACGAAAACCTTTGGCCGGTACTATTATGATCAATTTTATAATTAATTACTATTAATTATAATATTATTCATAATATATTTATATAATTAAATGACTGTAACAAAAACAAAAGAAAAGTGCTAACGGTGCATTTTTTCTTTAGAGGAATGGAAAAAAACTGGTGAAACTTTTTTTATTGAAAAATATGGATACATAAAAATAAGCAAATGATTATTTTAATTTTGTTGATACATATCCCGTCTCGGTTTTAAACAATGGAAATTTTCGAAAACAAAGGAACAAAAAGAAGGAAAGCCAGGTGCTTTCCTTTTTTTGAAGTGGCAGTATATTTATTTTCGGGAATTTCCATCTTTTTAATCCAGGTCGAATATTTATCGACAGTATAAGAAAAAAACCATTGCTTTTTTTTATATGTCCATTTTTTTCAGTCAAAAAAAGTTTATCTGTTTTTTCCAATCTTGTGAAGAAAAAAAGAACGGTCAGCAATTTTGTTTCGTTCTCGTTGCAGTCGTTCAATTATATATATATATATATATATATATATATGTGTGTGTGTGTGTGTGTGTGTGTGTGTGTGTGTGTGTGTGTGTGTGTGTGTGTGTGTGTGTGTGTGTGTGTGTGTGTGTGTGTGTGTGTGTGTATCGATATGAGAGTCGATATTGGATTTCTTAATACCCTCTCCCCAGAGGGTGTTAAGGAATCCAGTATCGACCCTCAGTAAAAGGAGAAAAAAGGATTCTCAATATTCCGGCAAGGAGTGGCGTAAGAGCCTTCTGTATGGAAACACCAAATTGATGCTCGAGGAGTAAGAGGTAAGAAAAAAAAACAATGGATTGAATCTTCGCGGGCTTGTTTCGCTTTTTTTTCCAGCTCTCTTCCGGTCCCGTCGATGCAGAGTTGCCGATAAGATGGAGAGACAGAGAGAGGCAGAGAGAGGAAAGGAGAGAAAGAAAGAGACGGAAGAGGAAAAGTGGCGGGGGGGGGGTCGTCTCTCGAGAATCTCTTATGGACAATCGATTTTGGGGAGACCTGCGACCGGAAACGTGCTTGTAATATGGCGTTGTATATCGTTTTCGCAGCGACAGCATCGGCGACGTCGACAAATAGTAATAAAAAGAAAAACGACGTTTGGTGATGCGCCAAAAATGTTGTACCTCTCATAGAAACGTCGGGCGACTCGCTAGACGCCTTTTCTCGCGTCTTTTTTTATATCCGGATTTTATACCGATTATAAAACTGCGATCTCTTTTTTACGGGCCTTGCTTTTTTTCTGCTTTTCTCCGCTCTTTCTTCCGCATCTGTTGTGAAGTTGACCATTCGTCTTGTACTTCTTCAATGCTGCGGCGACGGTTCGAATATATTTGTAATTTTGCTTTCGACTTTTGTTCGTCATCCTCTTCCTTTTTCTTCGTTACAGAGGAGGCTTTGGTTTCGACAATTTTTTTGGTGACATTTCGACGGTGAATCTTAACAATTTAATTTTTTCCTTGTACGTTATTTCAAACGGAAATTTGTCATATTTCTCTGAGCGTCAAATTTATGTAAAAAAATGTCTCTGTACGAACAGAGCATACGTTTTACTTTTTTAAAAATAAGTATCACCTTCAGGTGCGCACCAAATATGTAGCAAACGACATTGACAGCGATGTGTAAATATTGTCACACTTTGGTATGCGTTTAAATATCAAATCATGCTGCGCATTTAAGGCGCTATACCAGTGTGAACGCTGATAATTTGGGTGATTTTCGGATCTTTTTTGGAAGAAAAGTACTCAATTAAATATTTCGGAAAATTAAGAATATATTTGGCTATATTTGACCTATATTACATAATTTTTTCATAGAAAAATATTGAGATCCAAGCGCCTTGGGCGCTGCGTTCGGAGGCGCCAAAAAAAAGTTCCTCCACTCCTGACATGATTCCGGCCGATTGAGTAGTTGAAACCGAAAAAGGAAAAAATTTCGTTAAACTGGAAGGTATTTCCTGTACAATGACGTAGGATTTTCGAAAAATATCAAAATCTAACAAAATGGCGTAGTTATGAAAAAAAAGTCTGATTTCTTGCCTATAAGATGGTCGTTTTTTTCAATGCCAAATCGTCAATTTTCATCCAATCAAAAATATCCTACGTCATTGTAGAGTAAATATATTCAAGAGTACTCAGTTCACATTTCAAGTCAATCGGATAACTACTCTTTGAGTTACAATGTCAGCAAATTTGAAAAATCTCATTTCGAGAAAAACGCCCTTAAAGATTTAAGCATCGATTTTTGCAAGATAAAATGATATTGATATAAATGATTTAAAGGATAATGATATTCTTGAAAGTATAAACTGTTGAAAAAGGCAAAAAATCGATTTTTTTAAAGTGTCACACTGGTATAGCCCCTTAATAACAGCGTTTTGTTTATTTCATATTACCTTCACGCTAACAGTTAAACGACTGTAGCAAAAAAAAATCACATCGCGTGAAATTTCATACTGATGGTCCGAACTGTGATAAATTCATTTTTTACTAGTATTTTCAATAAATAAACATCAATTTTCACGTTATCCATGAAAAATCGAGAAAAAATGAAGAAAAAAAGTTTCCAAAGTGGGATCGAACCCTTTGTTTAAAGTATTTATTCATAACAGTAGTCCAGTAATGTTGGGCGGTTGAACGAATACATAAAAAGAACCGCATTATTAGTTAGAGGTAGGTACAGGTATGGCTGTTTGATGGGAGCATCGCGCCTGTAGTATATACCGTGTTATAGTTTGACTCAAGCCATGATAGTGGTGATTTTGATATAAGATTAACGAACATTGTTTTGAAGGTAACGTTTGCATTATGCTCCATTTGCGCGAACGGGAAAAATGTTGATGTGAAAAACCCCTGCTATTTATCGGTATAGACTTGCATAATTGTGGTAGAAAACGAAGAGGTAGAAAGAAGGGGGGAACTTGTGCTACGGTATTTACAATTTTTTGCAATTTACGTACTATGCCTAAGTTAAGTACTTAGTGTAGGAAGCGATTTCTACGCTGTTGAGTTATATATGTGTTTTTGCGCTCGTTGAGAGAGAGGATGTGGGGGTTGTCAATGTTTAGCCAGTGATAGGTGTTAAATTTCAGCCGGTGGAAATCGTTTAGATCTCTTAGCGGGATGTCGGTTGATTTTGCGAAGATGTGTCTGTTTGTGTCGTAGTCGTTAGGGCTGAGCGAGATGCGCTCGTTTGCTTTGTTTCTTTTCCAATGATAAATGATTCGGATATTGTTGGTTGTTTGGAGGAGGTCCATTTGGTTGCAGTGAATGAACGCTTGCGGGGAAACGTACCCCGTCGTTAGTTGCCGTGTCGATGCTGCTCTGCTTTGGTTAGAGATTTCATGTATGGTTGCGTTGGGTATTGTTTCGAGACTGACGAAGTAATTTCTTGTTAGGTTTAGTATGTAGTTGTCGATTCGCGGAATGTTTGCACGGCTGTAGAGCGTGTGGTTCTGGTTGAAGTGGAGGAAGTCGGACTGTTCGGATCGGTATAGACGAAGGCATTTTCGGATGCATTGCCTCTCGAAGGCCCTGAGCTTTGCTGCCATTGCGTGATTGAGATTCCACCAAGTTGGTGCGGCGTATGTGAGTATTGGTCGAATCAGTAGCAGGTATAAGATAATCTTGGTTTTATTGGTCAGGTGTTTGTTGGGAAATATTCCAATGTTGGCTTGAAATGCCTTTTTGGCCTTGATTAATTGGAGTTCGGTGTGCAAATTTCCCCGTAGAAGTTTTTCGATCTGTACGCCCAGGTATCTGACTGGGTCCTTGTGATGGACGTCGACCTTGTTTCTGGGCCGTTAATGCAATTTCGAATTATTGCAGCCTGCTCTTGTTGTCTTTGAGATTTGGTTAAGCGGTTTCCTGAAGAGAATTGTTTCGCATTTTGTTGGATTGAGGCGAAGGTTCTAGTTGATGTACCATTGATTAACTTGTTTTGTTACAGTTTCGAGGGTGTGTTGAGCGGTGGCTATGCGATTGCTTTTCGTGTATAGAATTACGTCATTTGCGAAGGCAGCTGTGTCGGGGTTGTTCAGGCCGAGAGGCTTCAGGATATCTGACGTGAAGATGTTGAATAAAATCGGGTAGTTAACTGTGCCTTGTTGCAGGCCTACTTTTATGCTGAATGTTTCGATAGACGTGTTTGTACCAAGTGGGATCAAACCCGAGTCGCCAGCGTGTAAGTCAGACGCTCTAGCCAGTTTTTTTTTTCTAAAATTGGCTATTTTCGTAATTTTCAAAATTTTGAAAAAGTGATGATACGAATGTTTTATCATCATACTTTTTTTATTCCATTATTTTATTTTTTATCTTTCATTTCAAAAGACCCTAGTTGCCAGAGGCACCTACAACGACTGGCCAACCAATAACAGCGACACTTTGTTTAAATAATAATGTCTTCATTGTTTATCCATACTTTTCAATGAAAAAACCCAATCTTGGCAAGAATATGAATCAATTATACGTAAAATCCCGACCTCATCATTACCTCATACCAATAAAAAATATCGAAAATCTGTTTTCGGGCCTCAATCGTATGCAGATCCGTTGATCTTCTCTTTGCGGTCCCTTTCCTCCCTATACCCTACCTCATCCCTCCTTCATTCAATCTTCCCCATTGTTCTTCTCTTTCGTCCTTCAACTCCTTCGTGACATTTCATCCTTCACTTCGTTCTTCTCTGCACGCCCTCCTCTTGCCTGCTCCATCCTACTCTTTGACCATTTTTCTCTTCCGATCTCACCCCCTTTTCCTCCATTTCTTCTTCCGCTGGCGTCCTGCTGTTCTCTTCCCACGATTCTCTTCGCCCCCTCCCCAATTTTCGCTTCACTTCGAGGTTCGCCACCCTTTCCCGTGCCCTTCACCGCTACCTTGTCTCCCTTCTAATCTTCATTCTCTCTCCACACACTTTTGCCACCCCCCCCCCACCATGATTCTGCCCCCTTGTTTTCTTCTTTTCTCCGCAGTTCTCGTCATCTTTTTCTCGGCTACGAGTTGTTCCCCCTTGCGAACCTGGGCAGCATCATCGCGGCGGTTACATTTATGGCATCCGCATCACGCCACACGCGCGCTAGAAAGCCGCGTAGTCGTTGTCCTCATCCAACTTTTCCGAGTAACGCACGCATTCGAGCAGTGCGTGATCCACGTACGGAGAACCCCCGAGCGAGTGAGGGACCGTCACCGCAGACGAGAAAGAGGAGTAGGATGAGGATGAGGAGAGAGACCGAGAAAGAGTAGAAGAAAAAAAAGGAAAAAGGAATGAAGGTAAAGGAGGATGGGGCCGAGAGAGAAAGAGCCTTGCCGGGGGCGGTCAGTGGCCTCAACTCTCTTGCACCGGCTACCACGAGACGACCGCGGTCTACTCGACACTCGTCTCTCTTCTTACTCAAATACCACCTCGCTCCTCTCTCTCTCTCTCTTCCTTCTGCTCGGAGACTCACACGGAGGAATAATAATGGGAATTATACGATCGTGAAGGCATTTTTATTTTTCGTCCTTCCTCTCCTCCTTCTTCATGTCGTTTTCGACGATTCGACAACTCTTCGCGAACATCTGGCATCAGCCTACCAGAAGAGGGTGCACATCTCCCAGGATAGGTACTCTTCCGCGAGACTGCTTGGTCTTTTGCATAACTTCTTCAAACCGTCATACAGACAAGCAACGAGGGCGCAACTGATCATTGTGGCCTACGTAGGTCGCGGCCACAATGCCTTTTACGCGGGGCTCTATTCCTAAAAAAATCGTAGCTCCGATGTCATCTGGACGTAGGCTCGAAAATGCAGCGGCACTTTGGTTACTCGCACCTATATGGCGATGCAGCCGGTGTACCGATGCTGTCAACGACTATGGTAGTTGAAAGGCAACGGACAATCCTTATATTTACATTTCCTCTTTTTTATTGGTATACAAAATCGCTTTTTGTTGTGGAACTATGCAGATTTCTAAAGAAAAGTTCTGAAAAATGTGTGGGTAATTTTTGTAGCTTGAATGTAATCGAACGAGCCAAACTTCAATCTTATTGACATCTGGTACAGCAAGGAAAAATACGATGTTCTCTTTCGCAAGACCCTATCGTAGAGGAATGGCATTGAAGGTTGTATCGTTGACATGCAGCGAGAATTCTTTGCGAATCTTCCTTCATTTCCATCACTATCCAGAATCTCGTTTTGCAAATGTTTCCTGCAGATCCCCAATGAAGACGCTGTAAGACGTTGGAGGGTGATGTTGGTAACCTAAATGTGGCAAGAAATTCCGAGCAGTTTGGAAAAAGTCACTTTCATCGCATTCCAACCATGCGAACTTTAACATCATGTGAAAGATGGCACAGTCCATTGGGCAGGGCAGTCGGAACGAATTGGTGCTGTCGGTATTTTCATGATGAGTCTGCCAAAAAACTGAAATGTGTTTTACTGTTCTGTCTCTCAGCATAGGCCTTTGTTCGGCAAATACGAAAGACTTGTCACCCACGAAAGTTGGTGGAATTTACTAAAACGCTGCTGCTGTTTGGTGCTCATGAAATGGCAGCCTCGCAATTGCGGTTTAAAGTCTCAAAGGGTATGCCAAACCCCGTCACAGCTGAAGCCATTCTATGCTCGACCTGGACAGTGATTTCGGTAGCTCGGTGGCCCTCCCTTCCTGCCAGGCCGGAAGAACCAAACGATCATCGAGACCGCACCCATGGCTTGACCAACCAGACTGCGTTCGCATCAGGCATTTCGTCTGGTTCGTATCAGGTTCTCCACTTTGGGGGATATCGATAACTTGTGCAGCTTCCAGCTCCGACTCATCAATGACGGACCAAATGGATCGTGTGGGATCTCGGAAACGAATGAAGATGAAGCATAGGAAAGACGGAAAGAAGAAGCTACCCAGTGTGCCTGAAGCATGATAACACTCGAGAGGGTCGGCGGCGTTTGCTGATGCCACGGTTCGAGGCACTCCCAAGGCCACCATGTGGATTACGTGTCGCTGCATCATCGAAAAAGGGAGCAAGAAGACAGTGGAGGACAGCGAGATGCAGAGGGAGAGAATGAGTGGTTGCGCGGATTCTTTTATATACTACCTCGAGTTACAGGCGCACAAAGTGACGTTTAGCGTGCCGAGGGAAAGTCTCAGAGGCAGCTTTGTACTCGTACGACTCGTGTATACGTTTAGTACGTTTGTAGGACGTGTGTGGATAATGTGTGAGTAGGGGCAGGAAGGAGGAGACGGTGGGGACTCATCAAAGAAGAGAGGAGAGTATCTTGAGAAGGGGGGGGGCACGGCATCCGGTCGACGCGAACGAGTCTTCGAACCAGTTGGAATTTTGCACATAGCTCTTAGCAAATGCCTCATCCGCCATAACTTTCGATGAAACCTCTAACACATATCGCCCCACCATTAATTATCCTATGAAAACAATCGACGATTGTTGGATTCGCAGGGACCCTCCGGAATTTCTCAATGTCAGCTCTCTGGTCTGGGAACTTTCCCAAAGAGGTACCAGCCCCCTCTCGAATGGGGTTGGGTGACCTCGGTCATCTGACGCGATCAGGGACACGATCCACAGATCGAAGATGATCCAATTCGAGTCCATGGCAATTGGTAGATAATGAGATTCTCCATGCCTCCCTGCGCCCTTCGAGTACCACTGTTGCTGACGTTTCTCCCGCCACATGTCAAGATCTTGCACCCTTTGAGGGTTTTCCCGCCAAAGTCTTTTCCCGCCATATGTAGAACTACGGACGCGAGGGGGCGTTGCTGCCTCGGGCAAAAAAAAGACAAGAGAGTCGAAACTCTTTATCGTGGGAGACGAGATCCGCGAAGCGGAACGTGAGAGAGACCTGCATGCGGGAGGAAGTTCCGGGGGAGGGGACGAGGAAAAAGAGACAAGTAGGAAGGAGAGGGCAAGTGGAACGATAAAGACCGAGCCTATACTAGGCGAGATCTGGGAGGGAGAGGTTTGGGTGAGGAAAGAGATAAAATAGAGGAAGAGAGAGAGGGAGGGAGAGAGAGGGGAAGGAAGGGAGAGAGAAGGAAAGGGAGAGCGAGAAAGAGAGAGGGAAAGGGAGCGAGAGAGAGGGAACGGGCACTCGAGGAACGGGTAGAGGCCCTTGTCCCCCATTGTGTTTCGCCGCGTAGAGCTGACGCGAATGATAGATAGGTCGGGTACGAAGTATTAAAAGTTATAAAGCGTATAAAACGCATATACAGAGTGGCCCGAAAAGTGACGTCGAAAAGGAAAATCTAAATGCCTCGTATCAATACCTATTCGAATCATCCCCATGTATGCTCTACTATCCTTTTTAGTTTTTGAGCAAAAAGCATACAGGCAGTCCTCGAGTTGCGTCAATTTTCACAAGTTACGTCAGGTTCTTGCAATTTTTTTCAATTTTGACCAATATGCTAATTACATATGTGGGATTTTCAATATATGTTTGAAGGTTTATGTTTTATTGAAGGATCGAGAGACGATCCTTGCAGATCGTTAGCAGAGAGTTTATTAAAGAACGCAAATTATTACAAAAGTTTACACGGAAGGATAATCCGTCAACGTCGTTTATTTTTGGTAGTTACCAAAAGACTGTCGAGCCTGCGGGCCCCCTTTCCTCGCGAGACTCTTCGTGTTTCTCTTTTTTCGCAGCAATGGTGTGACATTCGCTCACACACGCGCCCACGCACTCACGCTGTACTTTTCGCGCTCCTACACATGTATATGTAATAATTAAGTACGTAATACAAAAAATACATAATTATCAAATTTGGAATAATTATACATGTGTATACTTGTTCTTTATAATAAAACATGATTGTTCGATATGAAATGCAGTTTTATTAGTTATATTAGAAGTCGATGTAGAAACCTAGTGCTTCATTTTATATGGAAATGTATTAAGAAAATTGTTTCGACTTACGTCGTTTCGGTTTATGTCGCATATTTCGAGAACCCAACATGCCATGAGTACGAGGACCGCCGGAAGTTTAATTTTTTCCGTCTTTTCATGTACCAGACGTTTTTATTTATTCTTCTCTCTTCTGTATGTAAAATAGTTTCTTCTCAGAAGTTTTTAAAAGCAACTGGGAGTCATTTAGACTTTTATAAGTACTTTTGTATCATTTGAACTTTAGTGAATGATCCTTTTAACCCTATTCATTCAACTTTTGGTTGAAATCTAAGGCATTCACGTTAGTGTTCAGTTGGTAATTTGTTTATAGCTCAACAGTGGACTTCATGGCGATGACACGTGTAAAGAGATCGCGACAAAAGTACATACGCCAAAGAGAAAAAAATTTTTAAATGCTTTTTTTTATCGATAACGATAGTGTTGAAGCTTGCATCGTTGGGATGCAACGAAAATTCTCCTTTTTTATTTCATTATTTTTATTAATATCTAACGTCTTTTTTCTGCAGATTTAGGTTATGCATTCCTAATATTCGAATTCTGAAAAACGTTCAGTGATTTTTGTAAGCTAATAGTGGGAAAACAAAGTTGAGCAGTACGAAAGAAAATATTTTCGTTGCATTCCAACGATGCAAACGTCAATACCATCGAAAACGGAAAAAAATCGTAGAACATCAACGGCGGCGATATTCGGGTAGGTATTGATATAAGGCATCTAGATTTTTCTTTTGGACGTCACTTCTCGGACCACCCTGTATAGATATATATACATGGGGAAAGGATATTCTGCAACCTATATATATATATATACAGGGTGAGGCACTAACTGTTGCCACCTTGAGTATCTCTGTAATTATCGACGTCACAAAAAAATGTTTGAAACAAAAGTTGTACCGTACGAAAGGGGTCATCAAATGCGACCATTTTTTTTTATCTCAGTGGAGGCGCTGTCGCACAGTAAAGGTCACCTCCACTTTTTCAAATGGGACAGTACATTTTTATTTTAACTATCTTGTAGAGCATCGAAAAGTGCATAAAAAACATTTAGGGGTCAAAGTCGTTCAAGGTCATTTAAGATCAAAAAGTGACATGAACTTTATTTTTATGTAAAATTACCTTCATTCACAGTAGATGTTCAAAGTGATTGCCATTGGAATCAATGCAGTATTGCAATCTCCTTATCACGGATTGTGCAGAATTTCCTATCACTACGGCACTTATCGAATCACAGGCTCGAAGAATTCTCTCACGCATATCATCCGGCGTAGTTGGACGTTCTTTATAAACAAGATCTTTCAAGTGTCCCCACAAGAAAAAGTCCAGAGGTGTCAAGTCTGGCGAGCGAGCCGGCCACGATACAGCTCCTCCGCGTCCAATCCAACGATTTGGAAATCTCTTTTGCAATTCATTTCTAGCTATCAGCGAAAAATGTGCCGGGTACCCATCGTGTTGATACCACATTCTGTTTCTTGTTTCCAAAGGTATTTCTTCCAATAACGGACCTAATGTTTCTTAAAGGAATGTGCTGTACTTTCTACCATTAAGATTCCCTTCAACGAAATAAGGGCCTATGATTCTATCCCCAATAATCCCACACCATACATTAACCGACCACGGTCTTTGGTGTGCAACTTGCCGCAGCCAATGTGGATTTTCAGTTGACCACAAATGCATGTTATGCAAGTTAATATTTCCATGATTCGTGAACGATGAATGGCAATCACTTTGAACATCTACTGTGAATAAAGGTAATTTCACATAAAAATAAAGTTCATGTCACTTTTTGATCTTAAATGACCTTGAACGACTTTGACCTCTAAATGTTTTTTATGCACTTTTCGATGCTCTACAAGATAGTTAAAAAAAATGTACTGTCCCATTTGAAAAAGTGGAGGTGACCTTTACTGAGCGACAGCGCCTCCACTGAGATAAAAAAAAATGGTCGCATTTGATGACCCCTTTCGTACGGTACAACTTTTGTTTCAAACATTTTTTTGTGACGTCGATAATTACAGAGATACTCAAGGTGGCAACAGTTAGTGCCTCACCCTGTATATTGTGTGTGTATATATTTAACATTGGCTATCAGCACATGTGGCTGTTTTGATGACCGTCCGCAAAATTGTTCTAAACGAATAAGTGATTTTGACAACGGGACTGGACTGGAAATGATCTTTATATAAATATACGGTAATTATGCAGTTTGAGGACTTTTCCGAAAAAACGACGGGAAATTTTTTTTTCACCGTCAACTTGTTTATTCCATTATATTGAGTGATATTCCGTCGGGGGAGGCTGGCATTTTCCATTAATTCCATAAGTTATGGGGTTTTGAAGTTCGCGGAAACACGTGATAAAATAGGGAATTTTTTAATATTTCCACGCCTATATTGGGGAGTTTATTTGGGTTAGTATGTTTGGGTTGGCTCTTAGGAAACACGTAGCTGCTTAGCGTTAACAAACAGGAGGCGTCGAATTATTACCTGTTTCCGGAAACAGGACAGCTGTGGTCACGGCATCAAAACATATACATCGTTACCTTCATAATACACTATCTATAAGGAAACACGTAGCTGTTTAGCGAGGCGTCGAAATATTACATGTTTCTGGAAACTTCAAAACCCCATAACGTATGGAATTAATGGGAAATGTCAGCCTCCCCCGACGGAATATCACTTACTATAATGGAATAAACAACATCATGGCGAAAAAAAAAAATTCCCGTCGTTTTTCGGAAAAGTCCTCATACTGCATAATTACCAAATATACTTACATTTATCCATAGATGATTTTGACAAGGTGTTGAAGTTTGCAGAGTTGGAATGCAAGGAACTTTTGTTTATTATAATTGCATTTCTGGATTTTCATTATTATACTAAGTTGTCTTTCTGCAGATTTAGATTGTATATTTCCAAATAAAAATCCTCAAATGCTTTAGTGATTTAAGTACATTGAATCTGACAAATAGAATATGAGAAGAAAAAATCCATTGCATTCCAACAATGCAAGCTTCAATGTCATATTTTGACGACATTTCGCGGTTTACGTGATGTTAATTATGGGGATAATTGGCTATATAGAGAGTCCTCGAAATCGAATGTCTTCGGAATCACCTTTCCCCGTATACACATAAATATATGAGAGAGAGAGAGAGAGAGAGAGAGAGAGAGAGAGAGAGAGAGCCAGAGAGAACTCCCGCTCTACGGTGTTTTTCACCTATACCCCTTTCGGCTCCCTCCTATCCACTTGACTCGAGTCCCGACCGCGTCTCGTTCTTTTACCTGAAGGGGCAGCGCGCTTAGCGTGGCATAAGAAAAGAAAACGAAGAAAAGAACAGGCCGTGAGCAAAGCCACGCTGTAGCGAGATCGGAGATCTTGGAACGATTGGCGTAACACACAATTTAGAGTATCATCGAGGCGCGTATCGATCCCGTATCGCTTGCAGGGCTACGGTAGAGGTAGAGAAAGGCCTTCACCGGCCCTCGCATACTTTAATATTATTCATCGTTGGGAAATTCATTTGTGATTTCGTAAGAATATACCGCGGGATCATTGGCCCGATATTGTTTTTTCATTTCGTATCGGAATAAATGGACCTTTATTTTCCTAAATGCAAATAAGACGAAAAAAAGATAGGTCGTCTATTTTTTTAAGGAGAATTGTTCTTTTTTACCCGCAACTTTAGTTTGGCCTTTTGATTGGACAATGGTGTGATCCATTTATGTAAAAAACAATAGTCCTTGCTTAGAAGAAAAAATGGTCCTTTCTCAAAAGAAAAAAAAATATCGGCAATTTTTATGAGAAAACTGATGTAATTCATCATTGTAAAAAAACCACGATTCCACTTGTTTTCATGGGAAAAAGTATTTTGGTCCATTTATGCGAGCAAATGGCACATTATTGTTTTTAAAAAGTGCATAGTCCATTTTTATGAGAAAAAAATTGTAGAGTTCACTTTAAAAAAATGCTGGGTATATTTTTTTGAGAAAAATGGATGTGTCCACTTCTTAGAAAAAATGGAGAAATCTGTATTTTAGGAAAAAATGGATGTG
Source organism: Ophion slaviceki (assembly GCA_944452715.1). Taxonomy (NCBI): domain Eukaryota; kingdom Metazoa; phylum Arthropoda; class Insecta; order Hymenoptera; family Ichneumonidae; genus Ophion; species Ophion slaviceki. The sequence goes on along the minus strand of OX101783.1, from coordinate 11,831,220 downwards.
TCCATTTCTCAGAGAAAATGGCGAAGTCTGTTTTTAGGAATAGAATGGATGTGTCCGTTTCTTAGAAAAAATAGCAGAGTCCGCTTTATGAGAGAAAAAAGTCTGAGTACATTTAAAAAATGGCTGAGCCCATTTGTATTCGGAAAACGGTTCGGTGTATTTTTATTTCAAAAAGTAGTTCAGTTCATTTTTTCATTTTAGAAAGTGGTTCGGGCCATTTTTTTATTTGGATATATATCGGTCCATTTTTCATTGACAAATGGTGCCGTTTATTTTTTATTCAAAAAACGGATCGGTTAATTTTTTTATTTTAAAAGTAGCTCAGTCGATTTTCATTTTCAAGATGATTTGGTTCATTCCTATTTTAAAATATGATGCGGCCCGTTTATATATTTTTTAAAATGTTTCGGTCCATTTTATTTAAAAAAAATGGACCATATGTAAACAAATGAACGATGAGCCGAATATCGATGTTTCACTTTCGTGCTCATTCCATTTTGCGTAGGCCTACGTACTCCATTTTTATGAGAAAAAAAATGGTAGAGTTCACCTTTGAGAAAAAAAAATTGCTGGGTGCATTTTTTAGAGAAAAATGGATGTGTCCGCTTCTTAGAAAAAACGGAGGAATCCGTATTTTAGGAATAAAGGGATGTGTCCATTTCTTAGAAAAAATGGCGGAGTCCGCTTTTTTAGAGAAAAAAGTCTGAGTACATTTAAAAAATGGCTAAGCCTTTCCTTTGTATTCGGAAAACGGTTCGGTTTATTTTTATTTCAAAAAGTAGTTCGGTTCATTTTTTCATTTTAAAAAATGGTTCGGGCCATTTTTTTATTTGGAAATATATGGGTCCATTTTTACTAAAAAATGGAGCGGTTTATTTTCTATTCAAAAAACGGATCCGTTAATTTTTTTATTAAAAAACGTATCGGTTTATTTTTTATTTAAAAAAATGGATCGGGTCATTTTTTTCTTTTAAAGTAGCTCAGTCGATTTTTATTTTCAGGATGATTTGGTCTATTCCTATTTTTAAAAAATGATGCGGTCCGTTTATATTTTTTTTCAATGTTTCGGTCCATTTTATTTAAAAAAATGGACCATATGTAAACAAATGGACGATTAGCCGAATATCGATGTTTCACTTTCGCAAGCTGTCATTTTGTACCTCTATGGGAACGAACCCTTGCTATGCGATCGATAATGCCGTTATTCATAACCCTATTTATCAATGGCGAGCGTAGGCACCGCCCGATAAGAGTTGATAAGAAGAGCAAACAGAGAGAAATGCGTGAGGTGATAGGGCGAGCAACGCGCTATTCAAAGAGGGCGTTGTGTCGTGGCACAGCTATGTAGTCTAAAGCGTATACCTCGGTCGAGGGTACGCGCACATACGCGGAGGACACGCGCCGGCACGTGCGTTTAAACCAGCTTAAGTGCACATATGACGATACAGCTCAAACTCACGACGCCACACATAAAGACCACGGGCGTCATCATCACCGAGCGAGAGAGGTCAACGCTTTAACTTCGTTCCCACCAATTGGGCCGGATTAACACCCGTAATAAATCCCTATTAAGGAACATAACCTCATTCTCGGCGGGATCCTCGCGTCCTGGTACTTGTTGCGCAGATTTCTCAACTCGCCTCAGCCCAATAACGATGAAATCGCAACATTTTTTCCCCCCCACTTCATCGATCGGTTTGAACTTGCCGTTCGCGGAGTGGAAATACCCGGATAGAACTCTCATCTGTTGATTTAAGGCCTTAGGCCACAGTAAAGGGTACAAAATCATGTGCGAATGTAAAAAAAAATTCGTATGAAAAAGTGATTCACTCATAAAACTAATGACATCTAAAACTAACTAAAAAATATAGATATTTTTTTCGATGTACAAAATGGCCGACTACTCGAAACCTCTCGAAACAGCTTTCTTCCAATTGGCGTGACAAATAACTTCAACAATTTTCACTCGATTTACTTGAAATTTAAAAGTCATGTTCCTAATTGCATTTCGCAGAGAAGTACATACAGAATTTCTGATTAATCGAAAACTTTTCATTTTATGAGCAGTTTATGAGCAGTTATAAGGAAATTTTTCACTGAAAATTCATTTCTTAAGTTCAAATACCTACAACTTTTGAATAAAACAATATTTTTCAAATTCCGTACGTACTTCTCTGGGTATTCTAATGTAGATTGACGAGAATTTTTGTTTTTTGTTCTAGGTAAAAAATTGTGGATGGTAAATGTCACGCCGCGGAGCGCCTAAAAAAATATAACAAAAGAAAATATAAGTAGTCGGTCATTTTATACATGGAAAAAATCTAACAGCTTGATATTCATGCTAAATAGATGTGTAATTAATTTTATGAGTGAATCACTTTTTTATACGAAAAAAAAATTGTTAAATTCGCACATCATTTTATACCCGTTACTGTGGCCTAAGGCCTAAAGTGTTTTCGTTCCATACCACCTACATGGCAGACTCTCTTACAAAATGGAGATTTTATTGAATTTAAATTTGACAATAGGAACAATGAGGTGTCTTGAGTGTGATCTTGAATTTCCTTAAGATCGGCTAAATCGGTGAGTTATAGTATCGGCCATCTTGAAACTGCCATTTTGAAATGGAAATTGGCCTGGCTTCAAATGCCGATACGAATACCATCTAGATACCGATTTTAATTGCGATCGACTAAATGTACGGTTTTTTTGGTCGGCCATCTTGAATCCGCCATTTTGAACTGAAATTGGTCTAAATTCCAATTCAGTAATAGAAGTACCAGCTAGATACTGATTTTCACTAAAATCGGCTAAAATTTACGGACTTTTTGAACACCATCTTGAAACCACCATTTTGAAATGAAAATTAATTAGTCTAAATTCCAATTCAGCAATAGGAATACCAGCTACATACCGATGTTCACTCAAATGGACTAAAATCTACGGAGTTTTCGCTCGGCCATCTTGAAACCGCCATTTTGGAATGGAAAGTTGTCTACATTTAAGTTCAGCAATACGAATAACAGCTAGCTACTGATTTTCATTGCGATCGGCTAAAATATACGGATTTTTCGATCGACCATCTCAAATCTGCCATTGTGAAATGAAAATTATTCTAAATTCAAATTCGGTGATCGGAATAACAGCTAGATGCCGATTTTCACTAGGATCGGCTCAAATATTAGGAGTACAACTTTGCAGTGACCGTTTCACTTAGAGAGCCACTGCGGCCGAAGTAGTGGCCCTAGCTCAATAAAAAAAAGGCATTTTAAACTAGAGGCTCTGCCAATGTAAACAATTTAAAAAAGCTAACGGATACGTGTGTGCATTATAAAGTTATAGGCACTCAAACATGGCAACCTACGAACCGAATTCTCAGCATTTGCGGGAGGTTATGATTTACTTCTTCAACATCAAGAAATCTGCGGCTGAGGCCCACCGTTTGCTTGTAGATGCTTACGGGGAGGATTCTATTAGTGAGAAAACGTGTCGGCGGTGGTTTCAACGCTTCAAAAGTGGAGATTTTGAGGTCGAGAACAAGCATGGTGGCGGAAGGCAGAAAGTTTTTGAAGACGGGCTGACAGCTGGGCGTTGTGTACTATGAGCTGCTCAAACCATCCGAAACCATCACAGGGGAACTCTACCGACGTCAGTTGATGCGCTTGAGTAAGGCACTCAAAGAGAAACGGCCACAATTCAACGAAAGACATGACAAGGTGATACTGCAGCATGACAATGCCCGACCCCATGTTGCAAATGTCGTGAAAAAGTACTTGGAAACGCTGAAATGGGAGGTTTTATCCCACCCGCCGTACTCTCCAGACATTGCCCCTTCCGACTATCACTTGTTCCGGTCAATGACACACGATTTGGCTGACCAGCACTTCGCTACTTACGAAGAAGTCAAAAATTGGGTCGATTCCTGGATTGCCTCCAAGGACCAAGACTTTTATCGACGCGGGATTCGAATGCTACCTGAAAGATGGGCCGAGGTCGTAGCTAGCGACGGGCAGTACTTTGATTAAAAAATATGTAGCCACTTTTTTATAATAAAGCCTTAAACTTTTGAAAAAAACGGTCACTGCAAAGTTGTACTCCTTATATACGCATTGTCGGCCATCTTGAATCCGCCATTTTGAAATGGAAATTAGTTTAAATTCAAATTCAGCAATAGAAATACCAGTTCGATACCGATTTTCACTAAAAAAAACGACTAGAATTTACGGACTTTCGGTCGGCCATCTTGAAACCGTCATTTTGAAATCATCGTGTTACTAAATTCAAATCAAATCGACTACGTCAACATCAGCTCAATATCTATTTTAATTGGGATCGGATATATCTAAATCTCAAAGTCATATCTTCGAACTTTCAAAAAGCAGTAATGCAAATTAAAACCATCAGGTTTCCATTTTCATTTAAAATTGATATGTTTATCATTTCATATTCGGCCGTATCGCCTGCGCCATTTTGGAACAACATTCTGCGGTCGAGGGGAAAAATATGCTCACTTTTCGTTTTGCATATGCATTGCATCTGCATTCAAGCTTCTCTGAAATGCACCATTTTACCTGCCAATGAACATCCACCCCCGCAACAGCGGCTCACTAATTGAATTCGAAGGTTGCGGCGGAGTGAATCGGCTCGCGCATTTTTGTCCTATAAGCGGCCTACACGGGCGAAGCATCGGCGCGTGTTTAATTTGTAAAGAAAGAAAATAAAACTCACACGCGGACACGAAAACTGTACAACAATGTACTCTGTCGTGCACAAAAGTAGCGGAAAACGTGGAATACTCCCACGATTTCTGCGCTCCGGCATACAGAAGCGAGTAAATTACGGTTGAACCGGTATTTAAGGAAGAGGAGAAGACCCGGAGAGCGTGTGAGATTCGGTCGCGTAGATTTGAGCTAACGACGATGGAGGTTCCAAATTTTATTTTCCGCCGCGCCACGAGACGGAAATTCCACGGGAAGCGATCGCGTTAAGGGGTTAGGCCACAGTAACGAGTATAAAATCATGGGCGAATTTAACAATTTTTTTCGTATGAGAAAGCGATTCACTCATAAAATTAATTACACATCTATTTGGTATGAATATCAAGCGGTTACACTGAGAAAAAAAAACTGAGTGCCATCGACATATGAGATTGTTACAATACTATAAAATGTTGGAAAATGGGATTAATTAAAATAACATATTATTTTATTTGAAAAAGCTCTTCTGTTCTCTGAATATCTACATTATCCTTCAAATAAAATTATATTCTATTGAAATCATTCTATATACAATCTGTAGATGTATGGATGAAATAATTAAGCGGTTGCTACAACATTTTTTATTTCGTACAAAAATATAATCAATAGAATGAATTATTTCTTTACTACATCGAAACGAATATGCCGTGAGACGTAAGTTTTTCAATTTGTTTTAAATCTTAAATAAAAAGTGAGCATTAGAATGATTATCCACGATAGTAGTGGAGAGAATGTCAGATATTCAACTGATAAGAACAGATACTATACTTTGATCTTAGCCACAGGCCAAGGAGCGATACTCTTTAGAGTTTCTCCGGCGTTTAAGTAGATTTTCGGTTCGCGCTACGCTTACGAGAAACGAGCGCGCGTGCGGCTTCCAGCGGTGACTCCGAGAACTACGGGTTTCCTCGCACCTATAATTTCGGTAGCGCTCGGCCATGATTTTGTTGAATTTTTTCAGCCAAATGTGCAAGAAACAAATTTTATTTTCGCACAATTTTTTAACCAATTCAGACATTTGCTTAATATTTTTCAATAAAAATAAAATATTAATATTTCAACGAATAATGTACTTAAAAATCAATATCGGATATGGTGAAATAGAAAATAACATATTTACTCAATAGAAATTTCATCTTAATCAAACGAGCGAAATTCAATTTTCCTTGTGTACTCGAATCAACAATATTCATGTTATGAATTGAAACGCTTTTTTTGTTCGTTGCAGAAAATGAATTTAAAACTATATAATTTGTTCACGATAATTTTTTCGATAGTTTGAACAATATATTATTCTCGGCTAACAATATATTTTTTGAATGAAAAAAAAAAACTTTTAATTTTATCATGTTATTAAAGTCAATAGCGTTTTGTTTGGACTAATAAATCTGATTATTTACACCAACAATTTTACAATTGAATCAACGAAATTTTATTCAGTAACACCAATGATATTGGATCAATGATTTTTTCTTCTCAGTGCGCCTATCGCTTCTTATCAATTTTTCGTTTTCAGGGTTAAAAAACGGGTCCGAAGCGACGCAAGTGGTGAAATTTCGTACCTGAGTGTGTCTCAAAATGACCTGACATTGTTATTTATCGATAAATCGTATTATTCATTCGAAAAGTACGAACTTTTTCATTTTAATATAAGGTACAAACATGGAGGTTATGTGTGGAACATAATATCCGATAAATGGCCGCCTCGTCTCGCCTCGCAATAACTATGCACTAACAATGCAGAAAATAACCATTTCCATGCGTTCCTCGATCCTGTAATTCTCCATGATCAAACCTCAATACTTCCCGATCCCAGTTGTCAAAAATCACTACTTTATTTTCGCCACAAAAAAAAATTGCGTGCAATTTAAAATGTCAGGTAATTTCTAGACACCCTTTATTCACATTTCCACCGCTTCCCCTATGAGATTTGCGCTCTCGTGCTTCAGCCAATCTCTCGTGTTCGCAACTTCAAGCGGCCATGACACCGCGACGCGAGCGCCACGTGCTCCACTGTCAGTGCCCGATCCAAGCCAGCACGTTGAAATGTTCTCTTTCTTTATTGTCTGCCTTCGTTTTTTTTCTCTCTAAATACGTACGAAGGTGTGAACTTACCGGAAGCGTTGGCATTTCCGGTATTGCTGACGAGGGATACGACGAAGAATATGACGAGGCTGAGGACATTGATGATACCGGTGACGGGCCTGACGGCTGGTTCCCGACGATTCCGCGTCAAACCCATGTTACGGTTTCCACCCGAGCCTTGCACTATTATTCCCATATACAGCTGTCTCGCGGGGGACGCGCGCGCGATCCGCCGCTCTTTTTGTCCCCTCAGCCCCCCTTGCGCTTCACCGCGACTCGCCGTACTATTCCCCGTACAAAAAAACACACGCGCGCGCGGCCGATCCTTCTCATATCTCACGGCAGCCTTCCTCGATTGTTCCCCTCATTGTTTCGATTGTTTACCATTTTCGGATCAACTCACTCAGCGGGAATAATCGCCGCCGAAAAAAAACACACACACACACACACACGCACACACTGAACACTATATATCACAGGTGAAAAAGAAGCGTCGACGAAGAAGAAGAAACGTCTTCGCAATGTAACAGGTCTGGTCAACCTGTGCGAACGAAGACGCGCTGCTGTTTAGTTCGTGCACGGGGCGGAGAGAAGTTTCATCGCGTGATCGTCACGCCGATCGATCTGCTCCGCGATCGCGAGTGATCCAACGCGCGACAATAACAATGACGATCCATCTCGTCATTGGCGTGAAAAAGCGCGAGGGTATTTTTTCATTCGCACTCTCGTATTCGGGTTACGGAGGTTTTGTCATTACGAAGGGCCAATGAGGACACGTGTGCGTTAACAGGTTTTTCGTTCCACTTTGGTTACGAGCTCGCGACGAAAAAAGGAGAATTTAACGTTTCGGCTGACAAAAATTGGGTCCTTTGAGGGAAAAAAGAGAAAAAATCTGTAATACGTAGACGGGAGTTGGTAAACTTTGAGCTGCGTTTACCTGGTCACAACCTGGCAACCATGGACGGGGGAACGGGACGAGCGCGCTCACCTTGCGTATACGCTACGGAGGCAACACTAAAAGCCCTTTTCACCCAACGATGATCCACCGTTCAATATCGATCGCGACCTTTCTTACTTTTCCTAGCTTTTCTCTTTCACTCGCGGTATGTTGCAACACTAAAGATCTCTATCACTCACGCGATCGCTTCGCGCATCGACGACTGACAAATCGCGTAACGTTCGCAACCGTCACACGCTCCGCACGGTGGATGGAATGCAACTCGAAATCGCGGCTCGAAACGCGTTACGGCGAAGCCCATCAAGCGCACTACGGCGTTCTCCCCCCACCCCTCCGGCCGGCCGACGCCGCGAAGAGAGCGGGGCGACAAATATTTGAAAAGGACACGACATAGCGGACGGGTGCTGCCATCGGGCGGGATCGACGCGAAGTTGCGTGCCGCGGCGCTGCTTGAACGTGCTGCCATCTTGCGGTCGACTCACGTAGCGGAAAGCTGTGTCTTAGGTAAATAAACAATTATGGAAAATTTCGAATTAAAACTAAACGTAGATGTGAGATTTTTTTACGAAAAGATAAATTAGGTTTTTCAATAAAATTAAGATTCCGCATTTTTAAGGAAGTTGGAGGGTTACCCACAATCGGAGATTAAATTTCACAAAAAATATAGGTTATTTTTTAGACTATACTTCGTGAGCTTTACGAATTTTTTAAATGTTTTTTCACCGCCAAAAACCAGAGATAAAAAATCGTTTAAGGTTGTTTTGGGGTTAAGTTAACGTGTTACCACCGAGCTGAAATTTCTTCTGGGTCTTTATAACCTCTTTGCTGATCATCCTGGGCAGTTTGAATACGATCCACAGTACCGTTTTTTCGAAAAAAAATCTGCAACTCGACGTATTTTGTGGGCTAATTACATTACGCTTATAGAAAACACCCGATCATTTTTCAGTACATTATTAATATCTGCTAAGTGAATGTTACCACGGAGCTGAAAAAATAGGTACCGCTCGACAAATTATCGGACTAATCCTTGGTACCGTGAAAATGAGGATTCACAGTACCGTCATAAAATTATTAATGTTTTTGATAGCGAATTTGTGCGAAAATCAAGCACACAAAATATTAGACTGCGCAATCATGGCAACGTCGTAGACAGCACAAATGCTACCTATCTTATCGGTATTCGGTAATTATGCCCGGAAACCTCATACTACTCGGTCAAGATAATTAACAACGAATATTATTGGTACTTATTCTCTTAATTAGTAATAATTACTTAATATAGCAATTTTCCTCACACAGCAATCTTAAAAATTATTGACACTATAAACTAATTAATATATTGACATGACAAGCTAATTTTACGGACATTATAATCTAATTTTAAATACCCCTAACTTGACGCACCTATTTTATTTTCCTTGACACGTCACTGCCTGAATGATCTTTTCCCCCGATTCGTAGTACAGAGACTCTAATAGGCTTCACGAAATTAATACACCACTCAGTTTCTCTCGAACTTTCGTTGACCACACAACTCAACATGTAACAAAAAATAGTAAATTTCGAGTTTTTGCTTATCTTGGAAGGACAACAAATTCTCAAGAACTAACTCAATAGGTAATTATCATAGTCTTTCGATTCTTTACTAAAATCTCTTTTAGATCAATCTCTTACACTAAATTTTCACTAATGTAACACAAAACTTGTTTATAATTGTTTATAATAATTTATCCATTACAGATTAGAAAAATCGCCGATAAACGATAACATCTCTATCTATTGAGCATCCCCCCACTAAACATTATTTATTGCCATAAATAATGTTTTTTCTTTTGAAATAACCTTCCAAATATGTGCAAAATCATGAAATATCAACAACATCGAGGTTAGTTATTGCTCATATCTCATCTCTTTATGATTCCATAATATAATAACCCTCTTTCTCACACACCGTACATTTCACACACCGATACATAATAATAAACAACTCAATATAATAAATTATCCATATTATGTTCATGTAGTGATAACCAAAACAGAACTAACATGATTATTATACAAAATCACACAACATTTAGATAACGGAATCATAACATAAAACGCTCATATATATAACCTTTTCAAACGTGATTTGTTAAAAATTGTGTATCATAATTTATACAGAAAAATATAATTTCTGAAGAGGACCCGAACCAGAGGGCCGAAACATAAAGAAAAACACCGTTTATTTCCATCGCTAACCTTGGAAAACCTCATTGGCCGGACCGAAGCCGAATCCTCACCGATTAATTACTTAATATTAATTTGATAACTATGTTCAGAAATTATACATCCCTGGACATTTCTAGGTAAAGACAAAATATCGCGGATTTTTTTTGACACATAATTTTTTTTTTAATTGGAAAATTATTAAGGTTTTTTATTTCTTCGAGATTATAGACAGCTTTAGTACGCACTTTTTCTTTTCAGCGGATTTTTTTTCCTCGAACCGATATTCATTCTTGACAGCTCCTTGGGCCGATATTGAGGTTACGAACAGGGCACATATGTCTCTAACTTCGCGACACTTCTGCTAACCTGGGCATTGTGATGTACCACGATTTACGACGTTGCCAATTCGTTTCGCGTTAATTGAGTGAGAAAAGGTTATAGAAAATATTTGTACAAAGTAATGAAAACACTCAATGTAATCACCGAATGTTCAAAAATGCATATTTTTATAAATAGATGTAGAAAAATAGTTCGAAAGCGCACGTTTAATATGACGATTATTTGAAAGCTAACAGATGGTAACAGTTAATCGGCTCCGTGCATAAGCATAAAGCGCTCCCCTCGCACTACACCCCTGACAGCTGAACCCCATGACAACCTTAAGGCGATCCTCTAGTTTCTCGTGTCGAAAAAATCGATTTTTTTTCTTCATAAATCACATCTACAACATGTGTAGAAAATGTGTGCCAAAGGATTTTTCGATATTCGAAGTGGTTCACAAGTTACGGCCCTGGAACGGAGCAGGTATACTTTCAAACGCGTTTTTCTCGAAACACCATTTTTCGAAACGGTGACCACGATATTTCAGAAACTACTGCACCGATCTTGTTCAAATTTATACAGCATCTTTAATATGTTATAAGCCAGCGATTGAACCAGGATTATCATGATTGCTTCGATAGTTTTTTTTTGTACGAGCGAAAAACTTAAGAAAAAATGAGTAAAAAATATAATGTAATTTTCAAAAGTGTATAAAAAAGTCAATTTTTGTAATTTAGAATTCACTCTAGTTCAATCGCTAGTCTTAAATGTGAAAATAAAAATGCCGTTTGGTTTTTTGATTTCAGATAAGCAGAACAGCCGCAATCTTGGTCACCGTCAAGCGCCTCTTTTACTTGATGTCTTCCTATCGGCCACTATAACGTTTATTCTATTATATATTTTGACTTCAAAAAATTTGTAAAGCTTATTTAAATGTTAATAAAGATTATGCAAAAACAATGAGATTGATTATTTCGATGCTTTGCCCGTAAAAAATTATTGAAAAAGCCGTAAAAAAACAGCCGAGAACCTAGAGGAGCGCGTTAATGTATATATGTAATTTTATGTGCGGTTAGGTGGGCAAGACGTTTACGCTACGGATGATGTCATTTTTTTACTTTCAACACCAAGATAAACCATTTCTAACCATTATTTTATTATTATGGTAAAAGTAATTTTTTTCATTTTTTACTTCAAATCGTCCTAGTTCCCAGCACCACCTACACCGATTGGCCATGCAGCAACGGTGCCACTATGTTTAAACAATAATAACTTCATTATTATTCACTCAAATTCGGCAATACTTATGTACTGATTTTGTGGAAAATTCCAATCTCGTCATCTCAATACTTTTATCAGAAAACAATATAGAAAATCTACATAATTCTTGGATCCTAAGTTTATACAGATCCCTTAAGGTTGTTGCTGACAATGGTGTTATGGTATATTTTCTGCATATCCTGGCAAAAAGAGAACGGAGTTTTCCGCACTTGTCTATTTAATAGTAAAGTTTACGGCGATCTCAGCTTGATCGCCTTGGTTGTATGGAGCAACGTCGTTACCATTTCAGTTTCTCGCGTATAGCTTCCTCATTGGTGAAGAAAGTAACCCAAAAACCGATATTGTGTGCAGGATAGTTTACAGAACAATATTACAGAAAAAAAACAGGTTGCCGATCTCATTAATGAGAATGTATGAAAAACATGCGACCAATTTACGAAAAAGTGAGATTTTTTTAGAAGTATGTATTGATGTGATATACAGGGTGTCCCATTTTAATCTTACACCTGAATTTTTTCGAAAAATATTGCTCGGACGAACTATTGTGTGGAACAAAACTTCTAGGGATTGAAGGGGGACGTTTGAAAAAAATTTATTTGAGGAGCCAAAATTCAAAATGGCGGCGTTACAAAGGCTGACATGTTTTTTTCAAACGGAAACATAACTTTTTTTATTGCCAAAAAATTTGTCAGCTGAAAACTAAAAACTTTTGTTGAAAAATTTTTTTGATAAAGTTCATAGTTTTCAAGTGAGAACATCATTTTCAATTATTTCAGATGTATCCAGGATTTGTGTGTGTGCGTGTGTGTGTGTGTGTGTGTGTGGGTGTGTGTGTGTGTGTGTGGGCGCGTGCGAGTACGTGTGTGTGTGTGTGTGCATGTGCGTGCGTGTGGAACACTGTTGAAAATTTTGTTTTTTTTTGTTTTTTTTTGTTTTCAAATTTGGACGATATTTCATGAGAAAATTTTGGAGGAAAATCGATGAAAAATAGTTTTTTTCCATTTTAATAGCGTTTGTGCCATTTTCAGGCCCAAAAACGTGTTTCTTTAAATCCTTGACGAACATTGATCACGATGGGTAGAAAAACACACACACACACACACACACACACACACACACACACACACACACACAAATCCTGGATACATCTAAAATAATTGAAAATGATGTTCTCACTTGAAAACTATGAACTTAAAAAAAAAAATTTCAACAAAAGTTTTTAGTTTTCAGCTGACAAATTTTTTGGCAATAAAAAAAAGTTATGTTTCCGTTTGAAAAAAACATGTCAGCCTTTGTAACGCCACCATTTTGAATTTTGGCTCCTCAAATAAATTTTTTTCAAACGTCCCCCTTCAATCCCTAGAAGTTTTGTTCCACACAATATTTCGTCCGAGCAATATTTTTCGAGAAAATTCAGGTGTAAGATTAAAATGGGACACCCTGTATATGGGAATAATAGTATCAATGGAAGACCTAGCGCGCCAATTTCAAATACGTTAAAGTCGAATGCGAGTAAGAGCAACTTATTCGTTTATTTATTATGATGTATTCCCTTTTTTTCTAGCTTCGGTGAGTCCGACGTTTGTGGGCACGAGCACTGACAAATCATCTTCTCCATCGGAAACATTGCGGCGCACAAATCTTTTTTTCTGAACCACCAGGTTTCCGCCCGCGGCTTCGCTCGCGTAGACTTGTGTAGAGTGCTCCCGAAATGTTTCATTAAGGCACACGTAGAATTGTGTTGAAGGGGATAATACTAAGTTTCAAATAAATTTGAAGAGATTTCTTTCAACACACAAACTTCGCTCCCCCTTTTCCCTTAAGAATTGAATTTAAAAAAACGCCGAAATTTTATTAATTGTGTCTAGGAGCAGTAACACGTAAGTTTCAAGTAAATTTAACCCGTATTTTTTTTATTTTCCGTACAAATTTTGCCACCCCTTTTCGCTTAAGGGTTGAATTTTGAAAAAACGCTGGAAAACGTGTTTTATTAATTGTGCCGAAGAGCTTTAATACTAAGTTTCAAGTAAATCTTCTGACCAGATTTTTTTTATTTTACATACAAACTTTGCCACCCTCTTTCTCCTCTTAGGGGTAGAATTTCTAAAAACGCTGAAACACGTGTTTTCTTAATTGTGTCAAGAAGCACGAATGCTAAATTTCTCATTAAATCCAACCAGATTTTTTAATTTCCATACAAACTTTGCCACCCCTTTAAAGCCCTTTCAACCCCCTAAGTATTGAATTTCGAAACATCCCTTATTAGTGGGTGCTTACGTCACAAAAGCAGCCTACTGTCCAAATTTCATGTAATTAGCCTTGGTGGGTTTCGCTCGCTGTTGATGAATCAGTCAGAACATATTGCTTTATACGTATAGATTTGTTGCCTCCTTTTACTCTGACATAACCTCTGAAAACGCCGACCGGCACAAAACGCGCGTAACACAGCCGTGACCTGTGACAGTCACTGCAGTCAACCTGACAGCCTCAAAATACGAGAGAACCGTGCGACGTTGCCAAAGCTCGTGTCGATTTTCATAGGATTTTTAAGCATCGAAAATTAATTTTCTGATAATCCTAACTCCTTCAAACTAACATATACGTAAATAATTACGATTATCTACCGTACACATGAAAATTTTCGCGATATCCATTCGTACAAATCATTAATATTTTGCTACGATAAATTGGCACTGGTGACGTCACACATAGAAACTTCGTTTCTCCCCCCGGCCGTCAAAAATGTTTTAGCAACCTTCAGGACACGAGTCGCACGTCCGGTCGGTAAAAGTCCTACGACCAAGTTTGGGTTCACCGCGAAAGATGTTCGTCGTTCAACCGAGCGGGAGGGGTTTATTTTCCTTTTTTCCGAAAAATCATCCGTTTCGCATCACGTTGGACACGTGCAAATCAGTTATCTCTAATCTCTCTAACCGCGTTCGAAAATTTGTGAGGTTATGTTCACTTTGTCCATACTCTTGGGCACGGACTTACATACAGGCCTGGAAACTCCGTCGTTTTTGCATGGTGAAAAGTGTCATCGTTAGTGAGGCAAAAACGTAGTTCCTCATTTATCCACTGGAAGCGCTGTCAAGTAGAAGTAGTCTTGTAAATATAGATATACAGCAATGGGGAAATAACCTCCTGACAGCCAGTGCACGTGTTCACAATGTTTCTAGAAATCGAAATTGCGCTCCGGTAGAACCGCATAGTGTGGACCCGGCCTTATCCTTTGCTATATTTTATTATATTCGATTGCAGATGCGCCAGTTCGCCTATCAAATAAACCAAAAACGGCAAAAACAATGTTTTCTAAACAACAAACTCGCTAAACTGACAAATCAATAAAAACGGTGCCTCTTAAACATACACAATGCGTTCATTTTTTTAAATTTCTTCTTCCATTATATTTAATTTCCGGTTCTTTTTAACATTGTTAAAAAAGCGAAAATAAAAGTTGTAGAAACAAACAAGCTCTGCAATATACTAAGTATAAACATTCATTATGAGGAGTAAAAATTGAGACCGCACAAATTTGTTCATACCCCATCTACTCAAATGGCGAAAGACCAAATAAAAATATTACAGAAGTTCGAACATACGAGAAATACAGTCTACTGAAATAATAATTCTCATTCAGCCGGGGAGTCCAGGAGTGCAAAAATACTCAATCATTTTCCATTTATATCGCTCTTACAAATATTGGGTCTGTTCGTCTTGGCTACACTTTTCTACACTTCTTGCGCCTTCTGGGGACCGTCTATTACTGTATGTATTGAAATTGTAGAAAGTGTAGCTAAACCGAACAACTGTTTATTTCGAAAAATCTGCACCTTTGCACAGCTGTTCGGACCTGCGTTTGATTGGCTAACTTCTACCTAGCAGCGCTTCGGGTGGCAGAAGCGAGAACTCACTGTTTGCCTCATTATCAGTCACTCCCCACCCTAGGAATTTCCAGACCTGTAAGACTCTTGAGGCAAAGTGAAAGCTGTGCCACGTGACATTCGAGCGCAAGCTGAAATTTTCGTCCACACACAAATGATATTCAGAACAAAAGCAAGTCGTCAAGCTTCGCACCTTTGATTTCTGCGAGCGTGATCTTTTGTTTTTCATAAAAAACTTAACCATAGATGAGAAAGCTTCATCGAAAAACTTGTAAGGTTATGTTGACCCTGTACATAACCTCAAGCACGCATAAACCTACGGAAAAAACACTATTTCCACTAGAAATTCAATAAATTTTTCAAATTCAAGCCTCATCTGCATCAACCGTTTATTGTTGTTTCACGGCGAAGCATCATCGGTCTCCGGCGGCTGATACAAATTTAAATTTTTTCGTTTTTCAATGAATTAACTTTAAAAGAAGAAACCGAGGATTTTGCCTCCGAGATGTTTCCGCCTCGCCTCTTCGTGGTCCATGATTCCCCCGCTGGTTGTAAGGACGACGTAGCTGGAAAACGAACAGAAATCCATTTAATTGCACTCAATCGGAAATCAAACGCCAAGCTCCATTCCTCGCAACAAAAGCTATCGGCTATTCGCTCGTTACTCGGAAAAATAATGCAGTTTGAATACAGTATTCTTTGAAATTTACTACATACAAATGATGATTAAAACTACTAACGACGCACGTAATGAAAATAATAAAATGTAACAAGTTAGTATCACATTCACTGATTTTTAAATTCACAATAATCAATATGAATGACGATAAAATAATCAAATGCAATAAATAATCAAATATAATAAATAACCAACCATAATTGCCATAACAATCAAATATGAATGACGATAAAGTTTCACAACCCTGAATGACATCAATGAAATATAATAAATAGATAGCCAACCATAATTGCCACAATAATCAAATATTCACAGCCTATGGCATAGAATAATTTCCGAAAATAAAGAATCAACAGCAATGGCACAATAACTAAATGATCACCACCATCAATGACAAAAAATGAAATAAAAAGCAGAAACTTCAATAAATTCTCGCAAAGATTAATACTTAATCTCTATATCTTTTCAAGCTCTCCATACAAAAAAATTAAGTTACATTCAACAGCTAGTAAATTCAGAGCAGCACACACGATACTTATTTTTAACAATTGCCAAACTCATTCAAACTTTGATCCTGGAATCAAGTGCATCTCTGCTAGAGCGAAAAAAAATCTATCAGGATAATTGCAACAGATATCTTGAGGGTATAATCGTAATAGAAGGTCCAAAGTATCGCTGGAGAAAATACGAATCGATGTACACATGTGACGAGGAGGAAACATACCCGAATTGACGGGAGGGCAGAAGGTTGTTCGTCCACTTCTCAATGTCCGTGATGGGAACGTCGAATCTCGGCGAGATGACGCCGCACTTGTTCAGTCTTCCCGACAGGTTGACGACGACTTTGCCGCTACGGTGATCGTCAACGATTTCGAATTCGCCGATGTAGCCTGCGGCGATGACAATGATGACAGTTACAATAACGACGATAACGATGATAACGACAAAGGATTTTCGACCGACGATAGTTACCGTGCTTCATCATGACAGTGAGGAATTTGACTATGACTTTGGAGCAGGGTCGCAGGAGGACTTGCCTCTTGCCGCGCTTCTCGGCATTGTTGATCGACTTTAGAGCATCGCTGAGTACGTTCATACGAACCATGGCTGAAAAGAGACACGGTTGTCATTAGGCTCATACCGCCCCGCTCACTCGGTCACAACGACGCCGTGCTAATTGGCGTCTTTTTTTTACAAAGAAGAATTTATAGCGAGGAAAACGAATTATTTTGTAATTTTTCAAGATTGCGCGTCGAAACAGAGTATACGTATGTTGGAGTCGTGAAAAATGGAGACAAGCACTTTAGTCGGCACTCCGCGCGCACTGCTTTCGCGACACCGCGAAACGACGAAAAAATCGCTCATTGACGAAAAATATCGACAGCCGAGTAACAAAGCAATACCGGGGATTCGATCGTGTCGCAAATTAACGCTCGATGCACTCTTAATACGGGTGATTACCTGCGATTTGTGATTGTTTATCACACCGACAGACACGTTAGGTTATCCGAGGGAAAAAGAAAAGAATTCGGCACGCAGGAAGTCCCGGTGGCGCCGACTCGCGACCGCCACTTTGAACCGTCGACGCGTGGCGACATCTAGAGGATCTTTGCGGACAACAACTGAGAACTACGCACGGTCATGCAGATTCGCGAAAATACGTAACAGGAAACACATAGAGGAGACCAAATTCTAATGGCGAGACGGGGAATTAGGTGTAACCGAAATGCGAATAATAAGGATGGCGCGTCAATCGAATAGACCCGTGGTAATATATCGGTCGACGATGTGAAAGTAATCGGACCACGGTCTTACATACAGGTCTTGCAACGAAACCAAATTTTCGCGGGGCGGGGAGGTAGGCACGCTTATCGGCTTCACTTTTCGATTCACTAGACCCCGCTACGCGTCGCTACTAGCAAGGGGAAGTAGTTTCCTCCTTACCTCTTACCGGCGAATGGGCGAAAGGTGTTTACGTATGTTTTTGTGGCGCGATTGTCGAAATGACCTTCATTTGCGACCATATACCAGAAGGTTATACGCGATTTACCGTGATACATTTTTTATCGTGTTTTTACGCATAAGTGTGAATTTTTTTTGGTAGTGTTTGCGAAAAAAATGCGAAATGGCTAAGGGTTGCACGGTTCGCAATTGTAAAACGGGATACAAAAATTGTAAGCAGAAATGCTCCGTGTTTCGCGTGCCCAGAAATATCGAACGACACAAAAAAATGGCTCGATGCTATTCCGGGACTGAAAGAGTCTCGGTACGTGTGCGAAAAACATTTCGAAGAACGATGTATTGTGAGACATTGGAGAAAAAAGGATGTAAATGGTCGTAATATGTGCTGGTACACTGAAAAAAAATTTCGTTCATCCAACCAAAATTCAGTTGGTTTAACAAAATGTATCTTCAAATACGTTCAACTTGATTTTTAATTTGCATAACAAACGTTTTGTTAATCTAACTGATAGTTTTAGTGGTGTGAACTGTAGCTTATTTAGCATGTCTGAGCAACTGTTAAAACAACAAAATTTCGAGACACCAAAATGCATTTTGCACATTCAACGATTTCTTTTTCTCAGTGTATGAATTAATGTATTCAAAAAGTTTTCAGTTTTTTTAGATGAAAGTAGTCATCTTTTTTCAATCAACACATTTTTTTAAATTTGTTTCGTATATTATGCAGTTTACACGACAGCATGGTAAATTAAGTTAGGGCAAACGGCGCATGCGTTGCGTTCAGGAGGGAAAAGGACAGAAGAGCTATTTCTCTCTTCGTCGCACCGCTACTTCCCCTTGCCGTCACGCACCAAGCGGCAGAAATCGGAATAAAAAACAGAACCGCTAAGGGTGCCTACCCCCACTACCGCCGTTGTCAGACCTGTATGTAAGACCGGTCATGAGAGTACCTAAAAATGATTAAAAATGTGTCTAAAAATGTCACTCTTTTGGAGATATTTTCAATAATATTTTGGCATAATTGCGGACTAAGTTTTACCGTGCTTCATCATACCCACCTTAAGGAGGAACGAGAATATTCAGCACCGATCCGTTGCTTCTTCGTTGTATGTTCGATCCAGAAAAGGAATTCGTTTATTCTTAAGAGGTAAGTACCCACAGTAACGGGTATAAAATCATGTACGAATTTAACAATTTTTTTTCGCATGAAAAAGTGATTCACTCATCAAATTAATTACACATCTATTTAGTATGAATATCAAGCTATTAGGAAATATATATTTTTGTTCGATGTACAAAATGGCCGACTGCTAATATTTTCTTTTGTTATCTTTTTTTTAGGCGCTCCGCGGCGTGACATTTAGCATCCACAATTTTTTACCTAGAACGAAAAACAAAAATTCTCGTCAATCTACATTAGAATACCTAGAGAAGTACGTATGGAATTTAAAAAATATTGTTTTATTCAAACGTTGTAGGTATTTGAATTGAGTTGTAGGTATTTGAATGAATTTTCAGTAAAAAAATTCGTATAAAACTGCTCATAAAATAAAAAGTTCTCGATTAATTAGAAATTCCGTACGTTCTTCTCTGCGAAATGCAATTAGGAACATAGCTTTTAAATTTGAAGTAAATCGAGTGAAAATTGTTGAAGTTATTTGTCACGCCAATTGGAAAAAACCGTTTCGAGGAAACGCGTTTAAATTTTTAGGTACTCTATGGCCGTGCCAGAGGTGGGCTTACGTTATACGCTCGAAGTCGGTGAAAAAAAATGTTCTTGCTATAAATAAAATAGTAACTTATTCGTATCATGATAAAGCACCGTTTTAGCGAAAAAAATCGATTTTTTGAAAATTCTACTGTGGCCTTAGCCCTTGCGTCCAATTGCTTCCTTGATCTTCGAAATGGTGTGTGGATCATTGGCATACACTTTTCGTTTCGGAAAAATTCCAAAGATAGAAGGCCAATGGCGTCGGATTGCACGATCTTGGTGGCAATTTCACAACGCCGCGGCGCGAGATAACACGGCCTTGAAATGGTCGAATCTTTTTTTTACCATTTTTTTAGTGAATTTTCACAATTTCAGTGCATTGCTCAATCCTGTAATTCGCCATGACTAAACCTCGATACTTCCTGATGCCAGTTGTCAAAGATTAGTACTCTATGTTCGCCACAAGAAAAATGGCGCGGAATTAATAATGTCAAGTCATTTTGAGATACCCTTTACTTCGAACGACTTTATTCGGTGTTTTCAAAATAACCCGTGAGAATTTTGAGAGAAAAAATATTTCAAAAGCCTAAAAAGTGAGCCTCTATAGAAATTTAATCATATCTGCAAACTCAAGTTTTGTAATACATACTCGTTTTCGTACTCCGATAAACTACGTAGGAGAACGAAAAAAAAAACATTAATTCTTCGATATAAAAAACTACGCATCTGCGTGCAGTTACTGAAAAAATGATACTGCTTTGTCGATAACGTTTTTGGCATGCGAGCCAAAAACAACAAACAAATCAGAAACAATATTTGCCATACTCCCCTAGTGATGGCATATGATACGAACGCCTGATGATGTAATGTTCTTTTGGCGATATGTAAAATAAAAGTTAACATTTATGTTCATTTGACCCAGCTCCGCGGACCACAACACAACCCCCGGCAGGCCGCGGGTTGGCCGCCCATGAGCTAGACAAAGATCCGCACAAAGCACAGAGCGCGTTTACACATATAGGTATAGCCAGAACTGAGCCTCTTCGATATAGATATAGTAGGAGCATAGTAAAATAAATAACTTTAAAAATTCGATATCTCGAAAACTATTGCTAGTCGCCAAAAATCCTTTTAGGGGTTTTTTCAGAACAGCGGTTCTCAAACTTTTTTGGTGGCGGAACCCTTTTTAAACACTAAATATTTTACAGAACCCTAAAATAAGCAAAACCTGGTTTTATGTTCATTTTTTAATGAAAATCATCCAAAAATAGGTACTTTATAGAACAATGTATTCATTCCACTGTAAATTGATGAAATTGTTTCCATTTATTGGGAGGTATGAAGTTGTTTTTTTTTCGGTAGAACCCTAGCTGAGTCCTTGCGGAGACCCAGGGCTCCGCGGAGCACACTTTCTTGAGTATGGCGGTCTTGGAATATTAAGGGAGACTTTGTCCTTGAAAGCAGCGGGAGATGTTAGCGGCTCAACCAGTGCAGCCAGATCGCGCGTAAAAGTTACCCCCTCTCTAGTCTCTTACGCGCCCATCACACAATCATAGTAGCGCGTGTCCGTGAGCGAGCGACGCTCGGACATCTTCGGAAAGAGCCGAGCACGGTCGAAGTGTCCCGACCGCGCCTTCGGCAACTACACCAACACATGGACGCTGAGCACGTTCATGTGCGGCCAAGCCGAAACGAAGGTTTCGAGGGAAAAAGCAATCTGAGCACGACTCGCGCGCGACGTCACCTTACGGCACGCGCGAGGCTTTAAGATGATTTTAATGCTTATTTAGCTCTTGATTCTCTGCGTTATTAATGTATACAAAAAATGTATCGCGCACTCCGATCGCTTATTTTTTTAGTTTATACGTTAATTTAAATATAATAATAAATCTAAATCACAACTTATTTATCTTATATAAAATTATTTACGTTTTACTCACACCCGTCCTCATGCCAAATAAATTATCATTCATAAAAGTAAGCGAAAATATATTTATATTCGTATTATTATATTAATTCTCATACTTTCATCAAGCGATAAAGCATTATCCCCAAAAACAAACAAATCATCCATCCGGCCGCGAATCGTAAGTACCAGAAAGTGCACATATTCTACAACGGTGAGATAGTCCCGTTGGTAGCGTTCCTGGATTCGGTCCGCAGGGGCCCCGAGTGCAAATTTTTCTCCAAATTTTTCATAATTTCTCATATTTTAGTCATATTTGAGATTTTCGGAGAAAAAATGATTTAAAACAGATTCAAGTACTGGTCTATTTCCCAAAAACGCATTTTTTTTTACTGAAAATTCGTGATTTCTAATTTTTTTCCCGGAAATTTCTCTTTTTCCTATGACCTGAGTGAACGGCTGCGGAGATATTCAGAGAAAAGTTAAAGATGAAAAGAAATGAGATTTTTGTTGAAAAAACGTTTTATTATTATTATTTTTTTCCGGAAATTTCCCTTTTTCCTATTACCTGAGTGAACGGCTGCGAAGATATTCGGAGAAAATGTAAAGATGAAAAAAATGAAATTTTCGTAAAAAAAAACATAATATTATTTTTTTTCCGGAACTTTTTCTTTTTCCTATTGAGTGAACGGCTGCGGAGATATTCGGATAAAAGTTATAGATGAAAAAAATGAGGTTTTCGTAAAAAAACTTATTACATTTTTTTATCCCTCATAATTCTGAGAAATAATGAATTTCCGAAATTTTTGCAAACATTATTTTCCTTAAGGGGTAACACCACTGTAACGGCCTGCCACGAAGCGTTTTAGGCAAATAATGCTTGGGGTAATTATTAAGCATATATTGAAGTATATTGCGAAAAAATTTTATGAGAAAATATTACAAAATGGCGACACTGCAGAAAATTCTTCCGAGGCATGTTGAACTTAAGGTGCTCTGCGGCACGTAGTATAACTTGTGCCAATTTTAATCTGGACAAAATAATTTTTTTAATTAAATCTAAATGAGTGTAGCTAGTGAACCACGTAGGAGATTTTAGAAATATTGATTTTTGAATAATTGCCGAGTATTTGACTAAAAATGTTCATTTAGACTTAATAAAGCAAAATTCTTTTTTTTAGATTAAAATTGGCACACACGGAAAAAAAGAAACAGCGAAAATCACAGTATAAACCGCATAAAAAACAGGGTGCCATATTTCATTTTACAGTAAAACACAGTAATGTAAATCCCGTCCTATAAAAATGACGAATTTTCCTGTACACACTGAGATTTTTACAGTTACACTGGCTTATTTACAGTTCGGTACTGTGAATACATCAGTGTTTTCAGTAAAAATATTCAACTGTAAAATTTATATGAGATCACTGATTTTTATACTGTACGCAAAGTGCAAGGGTTACAGTGTACACTGTATTGAGTACAGAGGGATTCATTAAATTTCACAGTGTGCCACGGTAGTTTTACTTTTCTTTCGACAGTTCGTGACGTTATCTGTGCACTCTGAGATTTTTACAGTTACACTGGTTTATTTTCAGTTTGATATTGTGAATACATCAGTGATTTCAGTAAAAATATTCAACTGTAAAATTCACATGCGATCACTGATTTTTATACTGTACGCAAATGAGGCACGACGCCAGGACACAAAGGATTGCCAGTTAGTAGTGCGTAGTTGATGGGACGCGGACATCGAAATTTGTGCCTCATAATTCAAGAAATTATAAAGAAAGAATTTAAAAAAAAGGTACGTTCTTGTCTAATTAGGACTTGTCTCGCGCGTGGGATGAGGCACGTGGCCAGGACACAAAGGATTACCAGTTAGTAGTGCATGGTCGATAGGATGCGAACGTCGAAATTTGTGCGACATAATTCAAGAAATTATAAAAAAGAGAGACTTATTTACAAAAAGGTACGTTCTTGTGTATGTAACTGATTTTTTAATATATTCTACACATTTTTTCAACCTTCTTTTACGGATAAACTTTTTTTTGTGTCTCATTCACTTCATTCTATTCTTGATATATATATATACATTGTAAGCAAAGGTTTCGTTGTAAGCAAAGTGTGACGTTGTAAACGGTATTCACTGGTTAGGACTTGTCTCACGCGTGGCGCGACCAGGACACAAAGGACTGGCAGTTCTTTCAGCGCTATCTAATGTTATTTTTATCCCTAATTTTGTATAATATACGATTTGTGGCACTATTAAATTACGGGGTTCATCAAGTCTGAATTACAGTATTAAAACTAGAACGTTTCCCGTGTTTATACTGCAAAAAGCAACGAAAGTAAATGAGAATGAATATAATAATATGAATATAAATATATTTCCGCTTACTTTTATGAATTACAGTTTATTTGGCATAGGGACGGGTGTGAGTAAAGCACAAACAATTTTTTAGAAGATAAATAAGTTGTAATTTAGATTTATTATTGTATTTAAATTAACGTACAAACTAATAAAATAAGCGGTCAGAGTGCGCGATAAATTTTTCGACACAAAAAGATAACTAATTAAAATAATAATGATAACTGATAAAAATAACTAATCAAATAAGAATTAATAGTAATAATAATTTAAAAAAAGCACTGAGCGCGGGGTACGATCCCGCGCCCCTAGTGCAAATTTTTTTCCGAAAAACTCCGATTTTTTCCGGAAAATTTTTTCGATTTTTTCTATGAATTGGAACAAATATGAAGAATTCGGAGTTTTGCGGACAATTATTTTTACGCAAACAGCTGAGTTTCTCCGAATTTTTTTCGAATTTTTCCGAATATTTCATCATTTTAATCACGATCACGGGAAAATCTTGGAAATTATATGAAAAATTTAAGGGGTAACACCACTGTAACGGCCTTACAGGAAGCGTATTTTTTAATATTTTTTTTGGCGGAAGAAAATGTGATAAACAAATAATACTTGCGGTATTTATTGAGCATATATTTAAGTATATGGCTATAAATTTTTTTCCGAAAATATTACAAAATGGCAACACTGCAGCAATTCTTCCGAAGCATGTCGAACCTCTGCGGCACGCAGTATAACTGTGCCAATTTTAATCTAAAAAAAAGAATTTTGTTTTATTAAGTCTACATGAGTGTAGCTACTGAACCCCGTAGGGGATTTTCGATAAGTTGATTTAAACAATATTTATTAAAAAATAACTGTCTTAAAAAAAATTGAACATTTTTAGTCGAATACTCGGCAATTACTCAAAAATCAATATTTCTAAAATCCCCTACGTGGTTCACTAGCTACACTCATCTAGATTTAATTTAAAAAAATTTGTTTTGTCCAGATTAAAATTGGCACAAGTTATACTGCATGCCGTAGAGCACCTTAAGTTCAACATGCCTCGGAAGAATTTGCTGCAGTGTCGCCATTTTGTAATATTTTCCCATAAAATGTATTTACAACATACTTCAATATATGCTTAATAATTACCCCAAGTATTATTTGTCTAAAACGCTCCGTGGCAGGCCGTCTCAGTGGTGTTACCCCTTAAGAAAAATAATGTTTGCAAAAATTTCGGAAATTCATTATTGTTCTGAATTATGAGGGATAAAAAAATGTAATAAGTTTTTTTTACAAAAATCTTTTTTTTTTCATCTACAACTTTTCTCCGAATATCTCCGCAGCCGTTCACTCAATAGGAAAAAGAAAAAGTTCCGGAAGAAAAAATATCAAGTTTTTTTTACGAAAAGCTCATTTTTTTTTAATCTTTAAATTTTCTTCGAATATCTCCGCAGCCGTTCACTCAGGTAATAGGAAAAAGGGAAATTTCCGGGAAAAAAAAATGATAAAAAGTTTTTTTAACGAAAATCTAATTTCTTTTCATCTTTAACTTTTCTCCGAATATCTCCGCAGCCGTTCACTCAGGTCATAGGAAAAAGAGAAATTTCCGGGAAAAAAATGAGAAATCATGAATTTTAAGTAAAAAAAAATGTGTTTTTGGGAAATAGACCAGTACTTGAATCTGTTTTAAATCGTTTTTTCTCCGAAAATCTCAGATATGACTAAAATATGAGAAATTACGAAAAATTTGCAGAAAAATTTGCACTAGGGGCCCCTGCGGACTGAAGCCAGGAACGCTACCAACGGGACCATCTCATCGCTTGTAGAATATGTGCACTTTCTGGTACTTACAATTCGCGGCCGGATGGATGATTGGCTTGTTTTTGGGGATAATGATTTATCGCTTGATGAAAGTATGAGAATTAATATAATAATACGAATATAAATATATTTCCGCTTACTTTTATGAATGATAATTTATTTGGCTAAGGACGGGTGTGAGTAAAGCGTAAACAATTTTATATAAGATAAATAAGTTGTAATTTAGATTTATTATTATATTTAAATTGACGTATAAACTAAAAAAATAAGCGATCAGAGTGCGCGATACATTTTTTGTATACATTAATAACGCAGAGAATCAAGAGCTAAATAAGCATTAAAATCATCTTAAAGCCTCGCGCGTGCCGTAAGGTGACGTCGCGCGCGAGTCGTGCTCAGATTGCTTTTTCCCTCGAAACCTTCGTTTCGGCTTGGCCGCACATGAACGTGCTCAGCGTCCATGTGTTGGTGTAGTTGCCGAAGGCGCGGTCGGGACACTTCGACCGTGCTCGGCTCTTTCCGAAGATGTCCGAGCGTCGCTCGCTCACGGACACGCGCTACTATGATTGTGTGATGGGCGCGTAAGAGACTAGAGAGGGGGTAACTTTTACGCGCGATCTGGCTGCACTGGGCTCAACATGAGCAGCTAGAAGAAGAGGAGGGATGCCTCTATGGACCAGGCATTGCCGATTAGCGGTAATTATAAACACATTTGTGTAAACACATTACAAAACTTTAAACGCGTTTTTCTCGAAAACACGTTTTTAAAAATGGCTGACATTCTCCTGACCGCTGTAATTAATATATCGACCTGAAATTTGGAGAGCATACTCAGAAAATATGTCTTCACGGAATGACGGATCGTTTTTTCGATAGATACATTTTTGCATTTATTATTTATCTTTTTATGCGAAAAAAACGCGAAAACTCGATTTTTTTTAAATTGCCGCCATTTTCCGAAATTTGTACTAAACGAAAAACCCATCCGTCATTCCATGACAAAAGGGTCACAGATTGATAATATGCTTTGAATTTGTGTTTCAGATCAACAAAGAGGGGGCAGTGATGTCAGCCGTTTACCTCCCGCGATTTGAGGACCTGTTTTCGCTGAGCTGAAACGGCCGCCATTTTTTTTTTTTTTTTTCAAAAAAACAATTTTTTTAACGTTCTGTATTCATGAATAAAAGCAAGAAAAAACCGCACTCAAAAAGCTTTACTCGTTTCATTTAAAAAAAATAAAATGTAAACACCTGAAATATGGCACTCCAAGGACAAAGTCACCGTTAAAAGGAAGGTCTGTGCAAAATTTCAGCTCGATCAGAAGGGGGGAGCTTTTCGGAATCTTGCCAGAATTTTTTTCTGGAAGTTTATAATCCCCTTGCTGAACATCCTTTGCAGTTTGGATACAATCTGCAGTACCGTTTTTTGGGGAAAAAATCGGAAACAACGTATTTCGTGGGCTAATTACACTGCGCTTATGGAAAATTTCCGATCATTTTTCAGTACATTATTAATATCTGCTAAGAAAATGCTGCCACGGAACTGAAAAAATAGGTACGGTTAGATTCATTGTCCTTGGTACCGTGATCCGAAAATGGGGGTTCGCAGCACTGTTATAAAATGATTAATGCGAATTTGTAAGTAGCATTCGAAATGCGAGTAGCGAATTTGTCCGAAAATCAAGCACACAAAATATTAGTCTACTTGGTATAATGTAGGGGTGTGCGGGTGCCCGATGTTCGGGTCGGGTCGGGTACCTGACGGGTTACGTTTTTGCATTACCCGCCACTATCGGGTACCCGAATTTGGTACTCGGGTACTCTCAAATTTTGGGTACTCGTAAACGTCGAGTACTCTTAAACTTCGAATATTCGTGAACGACCCGGAGATCCGAAACTATTATTTATATTTATTTTTATTTTTTATTTGGGTGTATCGGCCGAATAATAGGAGAAAACGAAAACTCGAAGAAGGCGATAAAACGAATAAATGATAGTACTGTAAAAAATCTTTTTTCGCCTCACTTTTCTATCCTGTGTGTGTGTGTGTGTGTGTGTGTGTATGTGTGTGTGTGTGTGTGTGTGTGTGTGTGTGTGTGTGTGTGCGTACGTGCGAGTGTGTGTGTCTGTTAGGGTGGAGTGAAAAACGGTAACTTTTGGCTGATCGTATCGTAATAGCGCGGGAAAGTTGCGTTTTGGCATCACTAAAAAGTGTCCGAAAGGAAAAAATGTACAATAAATATCTTCTGTTCCGGCGAACGCCTTAAAGTTTTGATTTTTTTAACGTGGGTTTTAAATGGAGAAAAACCCAAAAAGACCAAAATTCAACGCCTCGCGTTTATTCGAAGCGAGAAGAATGTAGCTTCCATTTGACATTTAAAAATTGAAAATATTTTAATTAGTTTCAGAGATATAAGCGTTTGAAGAACACGCTTTACCAGGAAAAAAAATAAAAAAATGACAAAAAATTAAATTAAGAAGAATGAATCGCCGAAATTACCAGTTAGCACTAGACAGAATTAATGAAAATTCGACGAAGAATCTTGCTTTTATTCAGTTTTTCGACATTCAAATATCTCGATATTTCCTGAAATGCGAGTGTTTTAAAAGAAGTTTGCCGGAAAAAAATGTGAATATATATATATATATATATATTAGGGTGATTCGTTTCAGGGTAACTTTTTTTTTCTGACCCGTCGTGCCCGAAAACCTTTAGTTGGTACCCAAAAACGAAGTTTCGTGAAAGGGGGGTGTTGTCAAAAAATATTTAGAGGTCGCGAATCAAAATTGAAGGTTTCCCATTTGATTAACATTGAAAAAAATGTTTTTCTCATTATTAGTGTTACCATTCCGCGAATTTTGATATCGCGATATTTTCCAAGTGGGTTCTCATAGGAAATATGATACTTTACAATAAAGTTCATTCCGCCATGTCCGTAAATTAAACCGTTTCAGCGGTATCATTATTTCAAGTGAATATTGTATGAAAATATCTATTCAAACGGCTGTAACGCCTAAGCTATTAGATATATCGAAAAAAATTCAAATGAGAACTATGTAGAGAAAGTAATTTGCTACAAAAAAGTCTTATAAGCCGAGCCCGTAAATTCAACTCTTTCTCAGCTATAGGTGGATGAAGTAAAAAAAATAGATTTGTTTTTGTTAAAAAAAAATCTATTTATTTTACTTCATCCACCTATAGCTGAGAAAGAGTTGAATTTTCGGGCTCGGCTTATAAGACTTTTTTGTAGAAAATTACTTTCTCTACAAAGTTCTCATCTGAATTTTTTTCGATATATCTAATAGCTTAGGCGTTACAGCCGTTTGAATAGATGTTTTGCACAGTATTCACTTGAAATAATGATGCCGCTGAAACGGTTGAATTTACGGCCATGGCTCAATGAACTTTATTGTGGAGTATCATATTTCCTATGAGAACCCACTTGGAAAATATCGCGATATCAAAATTCGCGGAATGGTAATACTAATAATGAGAAAAACATTTTGTTCAATGTTAATCAAATGGGAAACCTTCCATTTTGATTCGCGACCTCTAAATATTTTTTGACAACACAGCCCTTTCACGAAACTTCGTTTTTGGGTACCAACTAAAGGTTTTCGGGCACGATGGGTCAAAAAAAAAAGTTGTCCTGAAACGAATCACCCTAATATATATGGGTCATTCCATGTCAAATCGACAAATTTTTTACCTGACCCCCTTTGATTTCGCTGAAAATTTTCTATCTTTTTCTACCCCCCGAAAGTTATTTTTCAGAATTTTTTCAAATTTTTTTTCCCGACTCAAAAAAAGTTATGAATTTTTGAAAAAAACCGCTCTTTTATTTTTAAATTGCCAGAACTTTTTCAAAAATTGACCGTTTGGGAACTTTTTTTTTTCAAAATTTTTGTTTTTAAATGTAGTTTTCGAAAAAAAATATGAAAAAATTTTCAGAATCCCAGATATATGAAATATTTTAGTTTTTTTGAAAAAACCGTAATTTTCTCAAAGTCCGACCGTTTTTTTTTTTTTCTTTATTTTGCTCTAAAAATATTTCAACTAATTCTGCAATGATCCCCGTTAATCAAAAGATGTGACGACAATCGCTTCTAATTTTTTTTCTTGATTATAAAAAAATTTTTGTTGAATTTTTGCTGATTTTATATAACTTTGTTATGAAATTTTTTTTATTTCCTCGTGAAACCTCAAAAGTTGAAAAATAAAATTTTATTGGAGAATTTCAAGTGATTATCGTCCAAGAAATTGTTATTTAAAAAAAAAAATAATTTTTTTCTCTCGTTGACGTTATTTTGTCATGTTTCAGTACCAAAATGACGTTAAGTTGTCATATTTCAGTAGCAAAAAAAAACGTCCATAAGAGTAAAAAAATAACGTCAATGAGAGAAAAAAATTATTTTTTTTTTTTAAATAACAATTTCTTGGACGATAATCACTTGAAATTCTCCAATAAAATTTTATTTTTTAACTTTTGAGGTTTCACGAGGAAATAAAAAAAATTTCATAACAAAGTTATATAAAATCAGCAAAAATTCAACAAAAATTTTTTTATAATCAGGAAAAAAAATTAGAAGCGATTGTCGTCACATCTTTTGATTAACGGGGATCATTGCAGAATTAGTTGAAGTATTTTTAGAGCAAAATAAAAAAAAAAAAAAACGGTCGGACTTTGAGAAAATTACGGTTTTTTCAAAAAAACTAAAATATTTCATATATCTGGGATTCTGAAAATTTTTTCATATTTTTTTTCGAAAACTACATTGAAAAACAAAAATTTTGAAAAAAAAAAGTTCCCAAACGGTCAATTTTTGAAAAAGTTCTGGCAATTTAAAAATAAAAGAGCGGTTTTTTTCAAAAATTCATAACTTTTTTTGAGTCGGGAAAAAAAATTTGAAAAAATTCTGAAAAATAACTTTCGGGGGGTAGAAAAAGATAGAAAATTTTCAGCGAAATCAAAGGGGGTCAGGTAAAAAATTTGTCGATTTGACATGGAATGACCCATATATAACAAAAATACTAAAATTATTAAATAAATTATTTGTATTCTTTATGAACTCCAACCTATCGACGAAGGGTAGAGAACATAAAGCTGGAGTCTATTTCCTTCGTTTTGTACGTTTCCGTGGCGCTATTTATACTATGAAACAAAATTTTGTTCCAGCAACACGACTTATCGAGTATCCGATATGAGACGTGTACCTGAAGAAAGTCGGGTACCCGAAAAACTCGAGTTCTGCTACCCGCACCCCCCTAGTATAATGATATGATAAAGGTCTCTAACTACTTGGTCAGGATAATTATTAACGAATATTATTTGTTCTTACTCTCTTGATTAGTAATAATGACTTAATATTGATTTGATATCTATGTTCAGACATTATAATTTTCTAGACATTTTTAGGCAGAGCCAAAATACAGTGCAATTTTTTTTGGGCATACATTTTTTTAATATCGGAAAATTTTCAAACTTTTTAATTTCTTCTATCCATTTAATTTCACCAATTAATTAGTCTGCCATTGTTTAATTCACGCCGGAGCGGCCTATAATCAGGCCGTATTCAAATCGCTATAATTTTGTAAATATGGGGAATTTCGACATTTTCTTTTGAGGATATGTTGTTACGAGTCTATACTTTAAACAAATTTCCGGAAAGTCGATTTTTTAAATTTCTAGACTACGGTACTGCCTTAAGACAAAATATATACGCATGTTTATTAATCCTTTATGAATATGAACAAATAGGAAAATGAAACATGTATTACCATGTACTTTTGTACGTTTGTTTACAACGGTACGCGGGAAACGGCGCAATTGGCGACCAGTGTTGTGGATGTTGAATGAATCCGAAAAAAAATCATTCTTCATCTGTTTGAGAATCTGTATCTGTATGAGTGATGTTTTGTACCAGGTTCAGAGAATTTTTTTTTTAATAGCGGCATGCTAAACCTTGATTATCAATTTTTCCTGTTCTTTTATGATTCTAGAATTGACGTGAAAAAAATTATTTCGACTCAACTTGGCTACCAATATTCATGTTTTGTACCAGATTCAGATAAAACAAATTATAAAATAGCGGCATGCTAAACCTTGATTATCAATTTTTCCTGTTTTTTTTTTATGATTCTTGAATTGATGTGAAAAAAAATTATTTCGACTCAACTCGGCTACCAAGATTAAAAGAGTCTACTGAAGGTGTATGTCGAATCTGAGTTCAGGCGGCCAATTGGTTATCAAAATATGGCGATTGGCAATTTAAAGTATAGTTTCGGGAAACCCGCTTTTGAAGTTGCGACACGCAGGCTATATTTTTAGTGTCTTGCCAACAAACTAATTTCTCTGGCAGTGATTTTTTTTCACGATTTTCGCAATCGGTATTCTGTTGCCCCCTTAGTATGCTAGCAAAAAGTTTTAAAAAATTGTCTGTTCGTTTACATTATAAATCAAATTACGTTCATTTTCGAAATTAAAGAAAACCATATTTGCAAGAAACATTCCGGTTATAAGTCGACAATGTATTTGTGTGAAATATGCATAGAGGTAAGCCCGATTATCGGTAGTTTCTACAATAACTCCTCTGGAATAAACGCTCGGACTACGTGACTCTATATACCAATTCACTGCCTATTGTTAGAACACGGACAAGCGACGAAGAAATTAATAATCATTCGCACAAAGGTGAAAATTCATATGCTATGACTTCGGACCTTGAGTTATTCATATTTGCCTACACAAGTCGTAGCAAAGTTTCACATCGACCGAGTCGTTTCTTCGCGCCATTCGTCCGAAGCACGAAGATTGTACGAGGGTTAATTATACAGATGCATCGATATAGAAAATTACATACATTCTTCTCAAAGTCAATTTAAAAAAAAATCACCCACATTATCCTTTTAACCTGGGTCAAAAGAGTTTCTATGAAAATACTACAATTTCTATATATGTGTACTTATAAGGTTACTTATATAGAAATTGTCTATAAGTCTAATACATATATAATTTTTATATTTATAAATGAGTATACTTGTACTGATACTACCCACAGTTCACTGGCTGGCCCATTCTAATGTAGCAAATGCACAGCCCAAAAAATTCGTGAAAATAAATATGACTGGAAAAACGTTTCCTGTAAAAGCTTGACGATTTCGAGAAATACAATCTATGACGATATTAACATTTTCGACGACGCGACGCGCTAAGTAGATTCCGCTGTAAACTTCGGTATCTTGAATTAGAACAAACAGTTTTAATTGCCTCGAAGTAGAGGAGGAAAAAAATAACGCTCTCGGATTTTAAAAAACCCGGAAGTTATGGCACTCCACAAACCTTGAAATACCACATGCATTCGAATCGTCAAGCGTGTACCGTCTCAGGCTAACATTGTTATGACACGATATACGAAAGATATCCGCATTGTGAGAAAAAATAATTCTGGAAAACTACATATACGAATGTGTGTGGAGCGTTGTTTGAATGTAAATGACGAATCGTAAAACGGAAAAATGTAAAAATCACGATCTGACGCCTTCTCACCGATTAGTATAACGAAACTTACAGGTGCATGCAAAATTCGTGGCCACTACCAGTGATTATTAGACAGACCAATTATACTGCAACGCCGGGACAGAGGAACATACACCTACGGAAAAATTCTACTGATATTAACTAGATGCGTCTACTTGATTTTTAGAATTTGCATCGACTAGATTGTTCGTCGAATCAATTTTTTCCTATTGCGTTCCATTGTTGGAGTGATCGATTTTAAACATATTTATTTATTTAAATCAAGATCTATTTAATATCCTCTACTAACTAAATATTTCATTAATTCCTAATAAATCTGAGATGAGGATTCATCTTTTTTTTAAACAATTTGGTTGAGTCCACTACATGTATCTATTTCATTTTTTTAATTTAAATTAAATAGAATTTTATATATATCGAGGTTATGCTTCTCATAACCTATATTGTTATATCATATATGACATAACCTATTATGTCATATATGATATTATATATATATATATATATATATATATATATATATATATATATATATATATAAAATTCCTTTACCTCCCACCCCTTTGATGTGCGTGTTGCAATAAAGACGGAGCATTAAGGCTAAATAGAAAATTTTTGGACAGTACGAAAATTCTATTTAACTTAATTTTTTTCAAATTCCGTAGATACATTTAATGGATGCAACTAAATCGTTTTTTGAACAGATGAAACCGAATCACAGATCTATTAGGAATAGATAACATTTTTAGTTATTAGGATTCATCCTGTGATTCCCCCTATGGAAATTTATGTATGTAAAATATATGCAGAAAATATATGCTCTATATATATATATCGGTCGCATATATAGTGACGAAAAATAGAATAATACGTATATATTCAGTATATATGCACCAAATATATGACGCATATAGACCCATAGATTTTCGATATATTTTTCTGACCAAAACATATATGCTACGTATAAACACTATTACAGTTAAACTTAATAAAACTTAAAACTTAAACTTAAAAAAACTTAACTTACAGTTAAAGTACGCTATTACATATAAACACTATATACAGATATGTTACGCATATCTGTATATATGTGGTATATATGCAGGGTAAATGCTACATATATCATTGATATATGATACATTGATATCCAGTAATACCACGCATATACATCTCATATATAAAAACGTTACGAAAATTAGAATTTGGCACATATATGCAACATATATTTTCAATATATGGCATACATTTCACATATATTACAATTATTAATAAAATAAATTTGCAGTATATTTTTGCGTATATAAATTTCCATGGGGGTCGGATCCATCTTTTTTTAAAACAATTTGGTTGAATTCACTACATGTATCTATTTCATTTTTCAAATTTAAATTAAATAGAATTTTATATATATCGAGGTTATGTTTCTCACAACCTATATTGTGATATTATATATGACATAACCTTTTATGTCATAATCTGTGTGTGTGTGTGTGTGTGTGTGTGTGTGTGTGTGTGTATATAATTCCTTTACCTGTCACCCCTCTGATGTGCGTGTCGCAATAAAGACAGACCGTTAAGGCTAAATAGAAAATTTTTGGACAGTACAAAAATTCTATTTACCTTAATTTTTTTCAAATTCCGTAGATACATTTAATTGATTCGACTACATCGTTTTTTGAACAGATGAAACCAAATCACAGATTTATTAGGAATGGATAAAATATTCAGTTATTAGACGATTTCAAATAGATCTTGATTCGAAAAAATAAATAATTGCAATAATGGAATGCAATGAGAAAAATTTGATTTCACAAAAAATCTCGAAAATCCAAATAAACATATTTAGTTAATATCAATAGAATTTATCTGCCAGTGTAGCCCAATATATACAACTCACGATACGAAATCATAGCATATGCATTTTCACCTTTGTGCAAATAATTATTCACTTCTGTGTCGCTTGCCCGTCTTCTAACAATGGGCAGTGAATTGGTAGAAAGTCACGTAGTCCAGGCGTTCATTCGAGAGTAGTTATCGTAAAAACGCTCTCACCTCCACCCAAATAGATTGTCGCCTTGTAACTGGAATGTAAGCGAATTCTTAGAAATGTGATTTTTTTTTATTTCGAAAGTGAACTCAATTTTATTTGTACTGCAAAGGAAAATAGACAATTTTTTTTTACTTATTGCTAGTAGTACACTATTGGCACAACAGAATACCGATTGCAAAGATCGTGATAAAAATCACTGCATGAGATATTGCCTGGTTGGTTAAGAAATTCTTTTTTTTTAATAATTCGACCTACCGATAATAACTTGAATATGATTAGTGTATTACGATCAATTGTTTAGTATATTTACGAAAATAGCATCACCGTTAGCATCCAGAGACGCGGCAGCGGTCTGACGGCAAGTAATAAAAAAAAATTCGACGCCACTGACGATGCCACCGATCTTGACGTCATTGACGAACTGACGACATGCCGCGACTCTTTATACAGTAAGATGGGTTTTTAGGAAACGACTTTTAACTTTGTCTCCACATATTCTACACACGATAATAAATTAAAGATATGCGCGCAAAGACATATTAAGGCCTTAGTAACGGGTATAAAATCATGTGCGAATTTAACAAATTTTTTTCGTATGAAACAGTGATTCACTCATAAAATTAATTACACATCTATTTAGTATCAATATCAAGCTGTTAGAAAAAATATATTTACATTTTTTTCGATGTACAAAATGGCCGACTCCTAATATTGTCTTTTGTTATTTTTTTTTTGCGCTCCGCGACGTGACATTTAGCATCCACAATTTTTTACCTAGAACAAAAAAAAATTCTCGTCAAATCTACATTCGAATACCTGGTGAAGTACGTACGGAACTAAAAAATATTGTTTTATTAAAAAATTGTAGGTATTTGAACTTAAGAAATGAATTTTCAGTGAAAAATTTCGTTATAACTGCTCATAAACTGCTCATAAAATGAAAAGTTTTCGATTAATCAGAAATTCCGTATGTACTTCTCTGCGAAATGCAATTAGGAACATAACTTTTAAATTTGAAGTAAATCGAGGGAAAATTGTTGAAGTTATTTGTCACGCCAATTGGAACAAAGCTGTTTCGAGAAGTTTCTAGTAGTCGGCCATTTTGTACATCGAAATAAAACATATATATTTTCTAACAGCTTGATATTCATATTAAAGAGATGTGTAATTAATTTTATGAGTAAATCACTTTTTTACACGAAAAAAATTGTTAAATTCGCACATGATTTTATGCACGTTACTGTGGCCTAAGGCCTTAAAGGGTCTGCATGAGTTTGGGCCTATAAAACAGGTCGATTGTCAATATTATTTTATGCGGAGAGTATCCGCATGACGATGTCGGGATTCAACACACAATTGATACATGGCTTTGCCTCGTGTGAGTTTTTTTTTCAAATAAAAAATATTCAACAAGAATAAAGTTATTATGATATTAGCAAAGTACCGCCGCAAAGTGTATACAAAAATATTTTCGTCGGATATGCGGGGTATGCGGCACCGAAGAGCAAAGTATAACACATATTTGGGAGTGTGATGATGGAAGGAAAAATATTGAGAAAGAATGTATGGAGGAGATATTCAAAACTGCGTATCAAATGTGTGTTAACCCTTCGAGTGCACACTGGGTCGTTCTGACCCAGTGATTTTTTCGTGTAAGTACGTATTTTTCAACGTATGCCCCACTTTGAACGAATGTTTTGGTATTTAATTTTCGTTTTCGACAAAAAATAAATTTAGGGCCATAAAATGTGGATAACTTACTACAAAAAATGTCTCTACAAAAAAAATGCATATTTACCGGAATACAACGATTTGAAAAACGCCTTGGGTCAGATTGACCCAAGATGCACTTAGAGGTTGGCGGCGGAGGTGTGCACTCGAAGGGTTAAATCCCGACCTCGTCATCCCGATACTCACAGCAAAAAAAATATTGAAAATCGACTTGTTCTATAAACCTCAAGCTCATGCAGACCCCTTAATATGCCCCCCCCCCCTAACGTTGATGCTGCTTTCTCAAATATACTAAACAATTGATTGGAATACACTAATCATATTGAAGCTATCGGTAGGTCGAACTATTCTCAAAATAATAATTGCTAGATAAATTGGGAAATATCTCTTGAAGTGATTTTTTTCATGATCTTTGCGATCGGTATTCCGTTGTCCAATCTGTGTACTAGCAATAAGTAAATAAAAACAAGTGTGCCTATTTTTGTTTCATTATAAATAAAATTACGTTCATTTACGAAATGAAAAAAATCCATATTTCGAAGCATTGGCTTATATTCCGGTTATGAAGCGACAATCTATTTGGGTAAAATATGCATAGAGGTAGGAGCGATAAGCAGTTTTTACGAGAACTCATTTCGAACAAACGCCCGGACTACGTGACAATATGCCAGTTCACTGCTTATGCTTAGAATACGGACAAGCGACGAAGTGAATAATTATTCGCACAAAGCTGACAATTCATATGCAATCCGTCGTGGCGCATATGCGTTTGCCTATATAAATCTGAGCAAAGTTTAAAATTCAGACATCCTCTCATCCCGTCTCGTACCATCAACGTTGGCAGCCACCAAGCAGAGCAAGTAGTTCGGCATGCGGAAACAACTATAAAAAAATCGGTAAGTCAACATTTTTCTCAAATAGCAATTTGGAAACTATAATTACCCAGACTAGCGTTTTAACCTTAATTGAAAGAGTTCCCGAATAAAATTTTTCAATTATATATGTATAAGTTATACTTGGGCTTGTACTAACCACAGTTTACTGGCCTGACAATCTTAATATAGCTATACTTGTATTGTCTTTCCAACGAGCTCTTTATCTTTATATCTATTTTCACCACGGGAACTTGTGAACACCATAGATGTTCACCCTCAATGTATATGACCAATTTCAATGTCCAACTGATACAACTCAGCGAATTTGATCTTTTGTTAAACAATGTTTTCAAACGCATTGTCATAAACTCATCGAACTGGGCAGTTATTGAGTACTTAAAGTACACTTCGTACTTTTAATTGCAATTTTTATTTGCTCTGGTACATAAATTTGACAATGGAATTTTTTGGAATACTTTTAGGTGTACGTTTGCGGGCGCATTGCATTTTTCGAAGACTGGCCATCATAAAGATCATCTTGTTATTCGTGTGTCTCGCAATTGACGGTGAGTACATTCAACACGAGTCTCGACGAGTCTAACATTCAAAACTGAAATTAGAATGAGAATCTTCTTGGACAATTTATTATGACTTTCTGCATGAATGACCATTCGTAAAGCCAATACAAGGAGCGTCAAGTTCAAAACTGCATTAATGAATGAATGAACGATCGAATAATAGAAGCTGGCAATTATTGAATGATTATTTCTCACAATTGGTACTTATAACGTAATGCAATAAGTATAAATAAATGCATAAAAAAGCATAAGAGAGGGGATACCTTGCACACGGTATATTGATCGTTTGATGTTTGCAACCACGTCCGTTAGCATTTTTATAAATGCAACCATTTGGCGCGCCAAAAAATCGCCACTAATTGTCTCAGCACGGCTCTAATTTACAATCCTATTGCATTCCTCAAATGCTGGTCCTGCCGGGTTTTCAATATTTTCTTGATTATTTCCCCGAATGCATGTATTTTTTAATCGACATCTTAACGGCAATCATTGTAATTGGAACATTCTTTCGCTATTGGATGGTAGGAGATCCGTGTCCGGGTGAAGCGATTATCAAAGTGTTTTTCTTCCGAGTCTGATGCCTCTGTAATAAAGATCTCACTTGTCGATTTTTCGAAAGAGGGTATTCATTTTATCTCGAAACTAAAATAACGGTTATTTTCAAGATAAAATGAATATAGCCTTTCGAAAAATCGTTAACGGGGTCCTCTAGTTTCTCGGCTGTTTTTTTACGGCTTTTTCAATAATTTTTTACGGGCAAAGCATCGAAATAATCAATCTCATTGTTTTTGCATAATCTTTATTAACATTTAAATAAGCTTTACAAATTTTTTGAAGTCAAAATATATAATAGAATAAACGTTATAGTGGCCGACAGGAAGACACCAAGTAAAAGAGGTGCTTGATGGTGACCAAGATTGCGGCTGTTCTGCTTATCTGAAATAAAAAAACCAAACGGCATTTTAATCTTCATATTTAAGACTAGCGATTGAACTAGAGTGAATTCTAAATTACAAAAATTGACTTCTTTATACACTTTTGAAAATTACATTCTATTTTTTACTCATTTTTTCTTAAGTTTTTCGCTCGTACAAAAAAAAACTATCGAAGCAATCATGATAATCCTAGTTCAATCGCTGGCTTATAACATATTAAAGATGCTGTATAAATTTGAACAAGATCGGTGCAGTAGTTTCTGAAATATCGTGGTCACCGTTTCGAAAAATGGTGTTTCGAGAAAAACGCGCTTGAAAGTTCGCGCATGTGATTTATACTTGTGAACCACTTCGAATATCGAAAAATCCTTTGGCACACATTTTCTACACATGTTGTAGATGTGATTTATGAAAAAAAAAATCGATTTTTTCGACCCGAGAAACTAGAGGACCCCGTTAAGTGAGATCTTTATTACGGTTATCGCAATTAGCGTATACGCACATATTCCGTATAATTACTAAGAAATTCACTATTTTTCGACTCAATGTGGCCGCAAAGAAAGGCCATAATCAATTTGCTTCGAAAGCTTTCACAATATTGCCGCTCTAAAACACTGACTAATCAGTCAAGAGTTGATAAATACCAACAAATTATGCTCGTAGGTATTGTCGTAGGGACGATAGATGCCCGTCTGAAACATGCAAGTGGTGGAAGCCACAACACAAATTGAACTGGCACCTTTTTCGTGTCGTCAACACGGCAAGCACTTTATGTGTGCAGTGGTGCATTCATAAGTACACAGCACGTTCTTACCGCGGCGCACTTTCTTTTGGATGGATAATTTAGACACCTTTATGATACAATGGTGATAAGCGATACGGATGAAAAACATGGACAAAATATTCGACGGCCGACAAAAAACATTTATCGATACGAAGGCTTTCTACAAAGACATCGTTGTTATCACGGTACGAAAACGAAACATATTTATTTCACGCACTTCGTCAATTTGATTTATCAATCTGAATCCGTACGTCATCGGAATTCCTAATATATCGAAACATTGGATTGTTCAATCATGGTCGTCGCATAAACCTAACCGGCTGAACGTTTTACCCGTTATTTCCCCAATACATTGCAGGTATCAGCGCACGTCGAATGTAACGAAAAACGAGCTACATCGCAGGATGGGAAACATATATCCATGTTACAGAGTTGTAGACGACGACGTTTCGCCGACTATGAATTTACGGATGGACGTTCCAAGTTTGCAGTCATCTTCTTTCCCATGGATTCGTTTATGAAAGTTCCGAGTTTTAAGACGTTCACGAAGTACCAGGCATAAAGATTGTCTACAGGCCTCGCCAAAGCTACTCGTACGATGTTCCCTTCATGTTCGAGTGATCCACCGCAATCGGCACAAGTATATGTACACATCTATGGCTGATTTAGTACCCCTAGACAGGCACATAAGTAGGCGGAATCTAATCTCAGACACCCCCATAAGTTTTTCGGGGAGTGAAATCCAAGCGATGATATTGATACCATAAAGATATATCTATCGCAACAGAAGCGCAATCGAAAAGTCGTACTGTAGAAATAATCGGGCACAAACATCTCATTTTTTCAATTCTCAAATGTCATAGAACAAACTGTATTCCGTAATTGAGGTACTTTTTGTGGCGTTAAAAATGATGCTGTTGGTCTAGAAGGTACAGAAACCCACTTTTCCTTTAATTGCTCTAGACAGCCGCGATTATTATTGTTTTTAAGGTACTTGATCTTGATCATCTACAGATTCAACGATGAGTTTGTTTGTTTGGGTTTGTTTGGGTTGAGTTTATCTCATCTGCTTGTGAACAAACACCCGCCGGTAGATATTCTTTGTGGCCACGTGTGTTGTAGTGCCGAATGATAAGGACTCTGATCCGTTCTTTCTCAGCGTTTGCGCATTCGAGCGTTGAACAGAAACACCTCACGTAAAATAGATAAAAAATTATTTACGTGATCAGTACGGGAACAGATTACCCAGCGTAAGTAGACACGTTGCTATTCCGTGGGGTCGTGTTAACATTCCATAAAAGACCTGATCATAATCGTCAGTATTGTTGACAGTTGGGATGATAGGGTGTATTTTTACCCTTAATAGTTGCAGATCAATGTTCGTGTATCCAGACGTATAAAGTTTAAACGCCCTCAATGTAGCGCGCTTGCAATACGGTGGTTCTGCATTTGGCAATTCTATTTCGTCCTGCTATTCGTTCCATTCGAAATGCGCTGATATCTGCAATGTTTCGGGAGAAAAACTCGCAAAACTTTCAGGCTTTGTTAGGTTTATGCGAGGACCATGATTTAACCCTTTGAAGCATAGTGGCATAGTGGTATGTCACCTACTTCCACTCTGTTTTTGTAAATGTATATTTAGGATGTTAGGACATCAATTATTACTACAATACCACTATTAAGGGCTTATGTTGCACTTAGTGGATATTGATCATCACTACAATACAAAAAAAAACACGTTTTTTAGACAATGAATGTAATTGTGCCTAATCTAGCACGTAAACCGTACACAAAAAATGAATTCAGAGACGTTTTTTGGGTCGCTGATTACGAATTC
The DNA here is from genome assembly GCA_944452715.1 of Ophion slaviceki. Lineage (NCBI taxonomy): Eukaryota > Metazoa > Arthropoda > Insecta > Hymenoptera > Ichneumonidae > Ophion > Ophion slaviceki. The sequence goes on along the minus strand of OX101783.1, from coordinate 11,788,955 downwards.
GAGCTCAAAATCCATAAATTCAAAATGGCGAATCCAATATGGAGGACCAAAACCGGATATTTTACTGGAATTACTAAAACATCGGAGTTGCCCAATATGTTGATTCTGTTATACTGAATTTCTGATAGAATTACGCTTTTAGCATTACCCGGGGCTAACGGCGAGGACGTAGCGAGTTTCTAGCTCCATATTCTTTTTATTTATTTTTATTTTTTGCTTTTTTATTTTATATATTTTTTATATTATATATTATTATAATATATTATAAAAATATATTTATATATTAATGATAATATATAAATAATTTTATATATTATTATAACCCAAACAAACAATTTTTGCATTTGTGGTCCGCCACATTGGATCCGCCATCTTGAATTTTAAAATTTTGAGTGCAGATTTGTAATCAGCGACCCGAAAATCCCCGAGTACAAAGTTTTGAGCTGATTGCACGTAAGGAAAAATGTATGCTTCAAAGGGTTAAAGAGTAGCCATAGTGATTTATTAGGAGTTGCGATGATGTACAGATTCAGGCTCATACATCAAATTGAGAGAGCGCATGAAATAAATATTTTTCTTTTTCGTACCGTGATAACAGCGATGTCGCAACCGAACTGTCTCTGTAGAAAGCCTTCGTATCGAGAAATGTTTTTTGTCGGCCGTTGAACACTGTCCATATTTTTCATCCGTACCGCTTACCACCATTGTATTATAAAGGTGTCTAAATTATCCATGCAAAACACAGTGCGCCGGGGTAAGGACGTGTTGTGTACTTATGAATGCTCCACCGCATACATAAAGTCCCTGCCGTGTTGACGACACGAAAAAGGTGCCAGTTCAATTTGTGTTTGGTTTCCACCACTTGCACGTTTCAGACGGGTACCTATTGTTTCTGCGACAATACCTTCGAGCATAACTTGTTGGTATCTATCAACTCTTTACTGATTATTCGGTGTTTATGAGTGGCAATATTTTGAACGCTTTCGAAGCAAATTGATTGTGGCTTTTCTGTACGGCTATATTGAATAAAAAAATGGTGGATTTATTACTAGTTATACGGAATCTGTGCCTATACGCCAATTGCGATAACCGCTAACTATTATTTGCGAGATAAAATGAATATCCTCTTCCGAAAAATCGTTAAATGAGATCTTTGTTACAAAGGCCTCAAACTCGTAAGAAAAATACTTTGACAATCGCTTCATACAGGCACAGATTTCTTACCATCCAATAGCGAGAAAATATGTTTCAACCCGGGAAAAAAAGTTCATATCTGAATATATCTGAATTATATCTGTAGATCAGATATGATCAGACAAGAAAAATGGCCATATCTGTTCATGTAGTGTCATGACAGATCGTGTATGCTTATATCTGAGCATGTATGATCATATCAGAGCCATTTTGATAATTTTGAGAGCAGACCCGTTCATACCGCAGCAGGTCTGACCAGATCCAATCCCCAGGCACACCCGGGAAAAAAAGTTCATATCTGAATATATCTGAATTATATCTGTAGATCAGATATGATCAGACAAGAAAAATGGCCATATCTGTTCATGTAGTGTCATGACAGATCGTGTATGCTTATATCTGAGCATGTATGATCATAACAGAGCCATTTTGATAATTTTGAGAGCAGACCCGTTCATACCGCAGCAGGTCTGACCAGATCCAATCCCCAGGCACGATCTGATCTTGTTGGACCAGATCTGATCATGTCAGGCAAATCTAATCTTATTGGACCAGATCTGTCTGTCCGTATAAGAATAAAATACCGTGGATCCCAGTAGACCTGGACATCTATGAACAATACACCTGCCCATATGATAGAATCATAGTTTATCTGAACTATCAGACCAGGTATGACTCCGACTATATCAGAGCAATTCGTAACCTGTTGAGACAGATCAAATCTTGTTAGTGTAGTCATGAAGATATTAAAATGTTTACATATATGGAGCGGGGTCATTAACACGTCATCACTTGACGTGTTAATAATTAATAATATTATAGTAACTCACATGATCACATGTAATACAATTAGGTGAGGTGCCATATCTGATCGGATATCGTCTCATATCCTCATACATCGTTTCATATATTCAGATGTTTTCATGTGTGAACAACTGAACTGCATATACGATAAGGTATGAGTTTATAAGACTTCGTATATTTTCCAGGTTTGGTATCGTAATTGATGGGATAAAATTTTATATGAACGTGCCTGCTCATATATCACATCATATATGTTCAGATATGGTTTTACGCTGCCAACTCGCCTTGGTACCTGACCAGATAAAAACATATATGCGATCTATATAGCGGAGTCTGGTACTGTAGTTGATCGGATATGATCTTATACGAACAGATACGTTCATATATCACATCATGTATGTTCAGATACGAATTTACGGTACCAACTCGCCTTGGTACTTAGCCAGATATAAGCAGATATTAGTTCATATATGGCCAGGCCAGATACTGTATTTGATCAGATATGATCTTCTATATGCATATGTGATGTGGAATATGATCAGACCTAATCATATATGATACTGTAAAATGTCACATATAAATATATCTGATACATATATGACAATATCTGAAACATATATAAACATATCCACCCAGACATGAACTTTTTTTCCCGGGAATGAGAATTATTGCCGTTAAGATGTTGATTAAAAAACACATGCATTTGGGGAAACAACAAAGCAAATATTGAAAACCCTGCAAGGCAAGCATTTGAGGAAAGCAATGGGATTGTAATCGAAAGCCGTGCTGAAACGGTTAGTGACGATTTTTTAGCAGTCCAAGTGATTGCATTTACAAGAATGCTGACGGACGTGATCGCTAACGTCAAACGATCAATATAACGTATGTAAAGTATCTCCTCTCTTATGCTTACATTACGTTACAAGTATCAATTGTGAAAAATAATCATTCAATAATTGCGAACCTCTATTATTTTATCATTAATGTAGTGCTGGTCTTAAAGCTCCTTGTATTGGCTTTACGAATGACCGTTCATGCAGAAAGTCATAATAATTGTTCAAGAAGATTGCCACTCTACCTCACGACACTCATTTTGAATGTACTCACCGCGAATTGCGAGGCCTACGAATAACACGATGATCTTCATGACAGCCAGTCTTCGAAAAATGCAATGCGCCCGCAAACGTACACCTAAAAGTATTTTTCGTCAAGAAATTCCAATGTCAAACTTATATACCAGAGCAAATAAAAATGTATTAACTTTTTATTTCAGCCACGTTAATGTAAGACAATACGCATGCGCGCGTATATCGCTATCTCTCTCTCACATTTCTGCCTCCGGGATGGGTGGCGCCTCACGCTTTTGCGGCCAGTTTAGCAAAGAATGACCACGTTTTTCGTCGCACTTTTTAATGCAGGGAGCAAGAAGACTAGAGGTAAGGAGTACGAACGCAGTGTTCATGGAGACTAGAGTAAAGGAGTCCGTACGCATATGGCAGAATGGGTGAAAAAATGACATGTAAAAGCGATGATATTTCCTAGTTTGAAATTCAGCCACGGTAGCGCTCTTGTTCCAAAGATAACGCTATGAAGTTTCGCGTTGGTCATACAACGAAGTGAGCTCTGAGTTTTATTTCTGTCTTATACGTCTTTATTCGCGGTGTATTTCTTTCGCGTGTGTATAAAGTGAAAAAAGTGCTCCTGCAAAATATTGTGACTCGTTACCTCGTAAAAGATAACGTACTGGTAAGGAGAAGGCATTTTTTTACATATTTAATGAAATTTGGGGTAATATTTTGTTATTATAATTTGCCGGTTAAATAAATTGAGGTTACGGTTCACCAAAACAATCTATATTATCTATATAAGAATTCTATGTACGGAAATATTTATATTAATATAATAATACGAATATAAATATATTTCCGCTTACTTTTATGAATTACAATTTATTTGGCATAAGGACGGGTGTGAGTAAAGCGTAAACAATGTTTTAGAAGTTAAAAAAGTTGTAATTTGGATTTACTATTATATTTAAATTAACGTATAAACAAAAAAAATAAGCGGTCAGAGTGCGCGATACATTTTTTTGTATACATTAATAACGCAGAGAATCAAGAGCTAAATAAGCATTGAAATCATCTAAAAGCCTCGCGCATTCCGTCGGGTGACGTCACGCGCGAGTCGTGCTCAGATTGCTTTTTCCCTCGAAGCATAGTTTCGGCTTGGTCGCACATGAACGTGCTCAGCGTCCATGTATTGGTGTAGCTGCTGAAGGCGCAGTCGGGTAAGTTCGGCGCGCTCGGCTCTGTCCGAAGATGTCCGAGCGTCGCTCGCTCACGGACACGCGCTACTATGATTGTGTGATGGGCGCGTAAGAGGCTAGAGAGGGGGTAACTTTTGCGCGCGATCTGGCTATATATCATTTTGCATCTCTCTCGCACGCAGCCCACTTCTCAAGTATCATTCTGCCTCATGCACAGCTCACTTCTGATTATTTACTTGTTCCGTCTCTGTCACACGCAGCTCAATTCTCGAGGTCTTAGCAATAGTGGCGCCATCCCTGTTCGACCACATTTTTGTAGCCACTTTTTTCAAGTCTCTCCATAAGAGATCGGACTCCTGCCACTCTAGCCTCCCTGTGTCCTACGATCGGAACTGATATTTTATGTACATACGAAATATATATAGCATTTACCTTCGAAAGATCGCAGCGCCACCCTTGCAATCCGTAATTTTGGGGATGATTGAAATGCCGAGCTTGAACCCGTATAGTTAGCCTCCATGGTACGTAAAGACGAAAAATATGGAGAATTTAGTGTGGTGTTCGTTTTGGAGAAAAATGGCAAAACAGCTATTTCACGCGACAAACTTACGAGTGCGAGAGACATGGCTGAAATTTTCGAACGGAGATTTCTCTGGGATAAATGTTTAGGACAAACGAAAATCGTCAAGCTCTGCGCGTGAGGCTTCTCCAGGGCCTGATTCTTTCCTTTACCTAAAATACTTGAGGATCTAGGAGAAAGCACATTTAGGAAAAAATGGTGAGGTTATGTGTCAACATAACCTCACAATTTTTCCTGGAAATTGACATTGAAGCGCAAATACACTACGTTGTGGCGTTTTTATTTCTCGGAGTGGCCTTGAGATGACGTGACAGCTGGGCGCGAGAGCAGGCGAAGCTTGCATACGCGAGTTGTCCAGTCTCTCGCCTCGTAATCGTGTGTAGCGTGAAACGTGCTGCGCGTGCCACGCGGTCTCTCCCCACACGAAACGTCGCGACAAGCCGAAAAAGTAACCTCTCTTTCGCGGGTATTTGTTTATCGTTGAAAATGACGGAAAGCGATGACGACGAGCCTCGTTTGAGTGAAACGACACTTGCTGCCCTTCAGGATTTTTACAAAGAGCGAGAAGAGCGTGAGAATCAAGTGAACAAAATATTGACCGAGCCAGGGCAATCGGTGGACGTCACTTTCGACGAGGATTGGGTCAGTTGGCAAGCATGCAACAGATCGATATATGTCTATCTCTTAACTCGATCTCTAATTTTTAAGTAGATAAAGTTTTGTTTTTGCGAGAAATAAAACTTTTTTGCCGGAATTCTAATGGAAATATTTTGAGAGTATTCAAAAACGTCGACAAATGCCGTTTAAAAAAAGCGTTTTGTGTGTGTGTGCGAATTTTTTGTGCACGCAGAAAATTCTACACTTTTTGAGATATCTGGCTGGATTTTTGAAATAGTGTATCATAGAAACTAGGTTTTACATGAATTTCCACTAGACGCTTTTAATATTGAGATTTTTAATTTTCCAAAATCTCTTTTTGCGCTATAATTTTTACAATTTAGGAGATATCTTTTTACGCCGTAATTTTAAAAAATGTTGAACTATCTGCTTAAGTTTTTGTGCGTAAATGGAGGATTAGACATGGCATATTCGGGTAATGTTTTTGCGGAAATTGGTACAAGGGTTCAGATTTTAAGGGGGGAGATTCGGCTGTACTTTAGGCAGCCGAAAACAAGCGAATTTTCAAGATTTTTTTGTGTCGAAACTTTATTCGACATAATCAATATGTACATATTATTACATCGTTTAATTTTCCAATTTTTTTATATTTAAAAATGGCGGCTTTTCGACACTTCAGAGAAGGTTGCCGCCTGAGTTGCTCTACGATGTACAACCTCGCGCCTGGTGCATTGATCTTAAAGATCAGGGCCAAAAAGTTTACAAATTTCAGGACTTATACGCTCTATGTAAACCTAAGAAACCCAAAGAAAAGTGAAAATACGAAAAACTCCACGTGTTTGAAAAACGTTTTATTTTTCATGAAATCTTCATTATAGTACGTGTTAATGAAAAAGTCTGTTTTAAAATAATTTTCAATTTACTTTAGGTTCACACAGACGGTAATTATGCTATATAGAAGTGTGCCAATTTTTTAAATAATCGATCGATTTGCCTTATATGGTGTACGATATTCACAAAAAAGTCGTTTTCAGGAAAACGTGTTTAAACTTCAAGACTCAAAAATGTTATGACAAAATGACCTACCGATGAATCTGCGATTCCCGAGAAATAAAATAGTCCATTAGCTTCCTCGTGGAGTTCATTTTCGGCAATACCCTTTTATTTACGTTATAAAGGAAATTTCGAAAAATGGAAATCGCATGTTGAAAACATTCCCATCTTCGAAAAAAATTCCAACATTTTAGGTATCTAGATATTGTTCTGCACATAAACAGAGTATTATAGCATAAATTTTGTGATTTAATTTTGCGAGAATTGGTGAAAGTCTTCAGATTTTAGGGGCTTTCAATTTATAAGTTCCCCATATTACTTTCTCAAAGCGTAAAATACTTTTAAATACGTAAATACGTAATAAGTAAATACTAAATACGTAAACTATACGTAAATACGTAATACTAAACACGTAAACTATTTTTGCCCATGAATAGAGTATTATAGAAAAAATGGCGTGATTCAATTTGGCGGGAATCGGCTAAAAGGTTTAGGATTCAAGTGCGTCTGACTTTTTTGAGTTTTCTGACATTGAAATTGAAGGATAGGGGAAAAATTATTCCAAACGCCAAAAATGTTAAATTTTATTATACGATGAGGTTGAAGTTTGCATTGTTGGAACGCAACGAAAATTAATATTTCGGAATGTCTTTTAGATCTTTTGGTAAATTTTGGCTACAAAAATCTTCAACCATTTTTCAAGACATTAGTTTAGCAATCTACAATATAAATCTATGAAAAACAATCTACTATAATAATAAAAATATGGATAAATAATGTACAAAAGAACTTTCGTTACGTTCCAACGTTGCAAACTTCAACACCATATTATACCAAATAAAATCATGCAAGTTGTAAACTTGCACATTGCTTCATTATTCGCTTATTTCGCTCCAAAAACTGACAATGTAAGGTTATTTTCGTTTTAAAAAAATTACATACAGCTTTCTCCATGAGGAAGTCAAAATTGGAAGACACACGTACTCATGGTACGGATGTACTGCCAATTTAAATTCAAGCTCATTAACAAGGGTAGGTTCGTGATGAAAAAATCCTGCAACAACTATCAGTATGTGTTCATCAACTATCAGTACTCGTGTTCTTTAAATTACGATTGTTACAGCAACTGAGTCAATTTTGGTACGACGACGAGACGGTGGCTGCGTTTGCAAAAGGCGCCATCAAGTCCACCCCGTCCGATGGAAGAATTGCTCTGGTATCCTGTCCAACCCTGTACAAAGCTCTAAAGAAAGAAGCTGGAGATAGAACGGGTACATGTCATGCGCTGAAAACAAACTATTAGGGTCATCTCAGCTCTTGCTACCCTTCTGGTTACCATATCTGTCTCACGTCACCCTAAAGGGGTTAGGCCACAGTAACGGGTATAAAATCATGTGCGAATTGAACAATTTTTTTTCGTACGAAAAAGTGATTCACTCATAAAATTAATTACACATCTATTTAGTATGAATATCAAGCTGTTAGACAATATATATTTTTTTTTTCGGTATACAAAATGGCCGACTACTCGAAACTTCTCGAAACAGCTTTTTTCCAATTGGCGTGACAAATGACTTCAACAATTTTCACTCGATTTACTTCAAATTTAAAAGTTATGTTCCTAATTGCATTTCGCAGAGAAGTACGTAGGGAATTTCTGATTAATCGAAAACTTTTCATTTTATGAGCAGTTTATGAGCAGTTATAACGAAATTTTTCACTGAAAATTCATTTCTTAAGTTCAAATACCTACAACTTTGAATAAAACAATATTTTTTAAACTCCGTACGTACTTCTCTAGGTATTCTAATGTAGATTGACGAGAATTTTTGTTTTTTGTTATAGGTAAAAAATTGTGGATGCTAAATGTCACGCCGCGGAGCGCCTAAAAAAAGATAACAAAAGAAAATATTAGTAGTCGGCCATTTTGTACATCGAAAAAAAAATATATATATTTTCTAACAGCTTGATATTCATACTAAATAGATGTGTAATTAATTTTATGAGTGAATCACTTTTTCATACGAAAAAAATGGATAAATTCGCACATGATTTTATACCCGTTACTGTGGCCTAACCCCTAAAGTCATAACGGCATTCAATCGCATCGTTGGAGTGCAATGAGAATAATTTTTTTTTCATTCCCGAATTCCTTCTAGTAGATTTTAACTACTAAAATCACTCAACCATTTTTCAAGGTACTTATAGGGCGATCTTCAGTTTAAATTTGTAAAAAAGATTTTGTATTATAATGAAGATGAGGTAATTAAAATATGAATTATAGTGTCGAAGTTTGCATCGTTGGAATGCAACGAAAATCCTTCTTTATTTTGTTATTCATTTATTTTTATTACTATCTAAACCCTTTTTTCCAACATTGCACCCTAATAATGACCTTTGCACCCTAATAATGACCTTCAATAGGGTGCAATAATGACCTATTGCACCCTAATAATGACCTTCAAAAATATTTCAGTGATTTTTGTAGCCCAAATGGGCTAAAAAATTGGGCAATACGAAAAAAAATGTTTCGTTGCATCCTAACGAAGGAAACTTCGATACCGTAAGTCATAATCTTCATGCGAATTATACATGTGTATGAACTGTTTTGTCATCGACACAGTGACTCTTCTCGAATACGACCAGCGTTTCGCAGTTTTCGGAGCCGATTACATTTTCTACGATTACAAATCGCCACTATCTCTGCCGAGAGACATGGCCAGCGCTTTTGATCTCGTTATCGCAGATCCGCCCTTCCTCTCCGATGAGTGCTTGACGAAAATGTCCGTGACTGTTAAATTCTTGGCTAAAAAGAATTATGTTATATCTACAGGTAATTATAGGATTTTTCGGTGAATATTTGCAAACTTATTCCTCAGCAGATTACTACGGAAATAATAAAAAATTCACGTTTTTGTTGTTGCAAAAAGCCCAATCTCAAAACGCTCGTTTTAACTCATCATGACTCAACTACGTAAACATTTTAAAAAATGATTTTATGGTAGATATATATTTTAAAAAATTTAATATTTATTGAAATTTAATTTAATTATTAAAAATATTTGAATAAAATTTAATTATTTAAATTTAATTTAATAAAAAAATTTAATATATATTTAAAAAAAACACGTATTTAGTTTTTGAAAAATTTAGTTAGGGGTCTAGTTATAAAGCTATAAGGAGAGTGTGACAGACATTTTACATTGTATTGTAATATTCCATTATGTGATTGCGGAAAATTCTTCGAAACCAATTGTCCGAATGAGAATTTCTCTAATAGAATTTGCCGAAAGTAATTATTTGCCGAATGAACAATTTCCCGAATACAGTTTATCGCACGGACAATTTCTCGTACGCAAGTTGCCGAATGAACAATCTTTCGAATACAGTATCTCGAATGCACGAATTTTTTGTTTGGGTTAAGTATAAATATAAAAAATTTTAAAGAAAATTCAACAAAAAAAAGGAGAAAAAATAGGAGGGCTATGCTACGTGTAGGAACGTATATTTCTGGCGCCTGCTAACGCCGAAATCAATAACAGGAAAATTAATGCTAGGAAAATTCGACCCGAAAAAATGGGATTCCCGACAAAATCGTCGAAAATCTTTGTTCGGGAAATGTTTCATTCGGGGAAACGTTCATTCGGTAAATTGTCCATTCAGGAAATTGTTCATTCGGGATATTGTGTTCGAGAAATTGTTCATTTTGGAAATCGCTTATTTGGTAAATTGTTTTCGGGGAATTGTTCTTTCGGGCAAATCTATTGGGAAAATTGTCATTCGGGCAATTGTTTTTTGAGAAACTTTCCGCAAAGCTCCTTTGTGATGTATGGAATTCTCTGAAGCAGTTGTCTTGCTTGTTGCGGCACAAAGCTATGCCACATTTTTTACACACCGTTTGTCGTTTTAATATTTTTCTCGATTTCCGCTAACTTCACGCACCCTCGAATCTTGCAATTACGCGATAAGTGAACTTTGAACAAATTTTTATCCAACTAACGCCACCTAGTTTGCATGAATTGCACTAAAAAACCATAGGACGGTTTGTAACCGCCATATGACATTGATTTTAAAAAAAGGAGTAAATGTCAATATGGGATTTTGTGAGAACTTGGATAGTTTGTTACAAAACTGTCACACGGTGATATAAAGGGTTTCTTATTTCTACTTTGTTGGGCCAGAAAATGTTCGATTTTTCACCAATTTTGTATACGAAAAACATTAAATATACAATGGTAAAATTTGCCATGACTAAGCGATATTTATTGAATCTGATAATATTTTTTAAAGTTTCACGAAATATGGTACTGGGAGTGGGAGGAGCCAGGTATGTCGGTGCGTCGGCGATGATATTCTTCGCTTGCAGAGTCCTAAGTCCTGAACAGGTGATCTGAAGCAAAAAAATCAAATTTATTTTTACTTCGTACGATATTGTGTATAAGTCAAACTAGAATCAAGAAGAAAAATTAAAAAATAGTAAGCGATCGAAGGGGAAGTTTAGTTCTGGACCAAAACATTTTGCAGTTTTTTTCATGAAATAAAAACGTTTGAATATTTTTTGATAATTCTAGTTCAACTAATGAAGACGTTTGTTGTACACGTGCCTTCCAAATTCTATAACGATTGTTTCGGCAAGCGAAGAATATCATCGCCGGCGCACCGAAATACGTGGCTCCTTCCACTCCCAGTACGATTTTTCGTCAAACTTTCGGGCGGGATATACATTTATACAGGAAAAAAAATAGGAATTTTGAGGTATTGTTTAAACGAAGATATAATTATTCTACAATTATCAAACTTTAGGTATACTTTAATAGTATATTTAAGTATACGAAACAATTTTTTTTAATGAATTCATCATCAAAATGGCGGAGCTGTGGCAGAGTGTTACAGCAAGGTCGCCGCGGGAGTTGCGAATCGGCGTGCAGTCTAGCTTCCCGTAGACTTGGATTTGCAAAAAAGTTCAAACATTTTTTCAGTTAGAACATGTATAGTTTCTATGTGACGGTAATTCAAATGAAGAAAATGCATATTTGAGAAAATGACACGCGTCTACAAAAAAAATCAACATTTCTGTAAAATGTGGACTGAAAAAGTAGTTTTTTTTCCAATTTTTCAAAAACAATTCTCGTTGAGTAGAAGGTAACAATATTATCAATATTTCTACCAAGTTTTAACTCAATCGACTTAATAGTTTTTGAGTAATCCTGCACGCCAATTTCGATAATGCAGTTTTGAGAAAAACGCGTTTGAAGTTCACACCCGCTCCGAACCCATGCGGTGAGGCACAGCGTTGACGGGCTGTAACGTTTGAAGTTTTTCGAATTTCGCTTTGAAACTTTGGGAAAATATTCTACATATTTAGTTCTATTGGTTGAAGCAAAAAAAAAAGAAATCGATTTTTTGATCGTTGTAAACAAAGTAGAAACCTCCCTTAAGGTAGTAGTCTCGCCAAGGCGTTTTTCTATAGATTTTTTTTTTAATTTTAAGGGCGCATTCAAGACACTATTAAGTGATTACCTGCAAAATTGCAAAAGGGTTCACCGTTCTATATTCGAGATATTGGCAATCAAAGATTGCACGGTTTTATACGTGTCCTTATGGGAAACGGTGGAAAATTTCACATTTCATGCAATAACGTCGAAACTTTTCTACAGATTTTTCTTTAAAAAATCTCAATTACAGAGGAACACATGACGAGGGGGGTAAAAAAAATCATGAATTTTGACCGTCTAGTTTCAGAGATACAGCGATTGAAATTAAGCAATGTCTAGCGACGCTAGCGCCACGTAGCGACTGGAGCGGACTAGAGCCGGCGATCTGGCAGCGCTGCAAGCCTTAGGCGCGTTCATCGGTAGAAAATGTATCTAGAGGCGCGGCAGATTTTATATATATATATTTCTAGATTAAGATTAGTAAATGAATGGAATAAAAAATCGTTGTAACAATAAAAAAAACTTTTATTATCAATTCATCGAAGTGAAATTTAGCAATTCAACGATTCATGATACGATGTCCCACATTTTCGTTGTTCATAACCTCTACATGGTTCTTCTTGTCGTTTTCTCTTTTTGCACAGGTTATAATTTCGATCGCTTTTCTATTTTTGACGATCATTTTTTCGTTTGGCAAATTTGCCTTTATGTTGCACTTGTTCCATTATTCCGGCCACAGCTCAAATATTGCATTTTCGTTTATACTAAATATGACGACAAAAATTGGCTGGGCTTGCAACGTTGCCGCGATCTCCGCGCTCGCTAGACTACAGTAGTGTGTGCATATCCGTATACGCGGAATGTCTACGTATTAGTAGCCGAAATGGATAGTCCGATACAAAACTGAGTGTTAGGTGATGGAGGGAACGTTATTTTTGGTACTCTAAACATATTAGATGTTTTCTTCAACACTTTATAAGTTTTGACATCCTGATAAGATGTAAAGCCTACATTATAAAGATATTTCACAGTATTTCGAAGCTTTCATCGATTGAACGTATTTATTATCCGCAAAGTAATCTAGTCTTCCATTCGTAAAGGTGCAATCATGGCGGATCTGGCTGAGAGGCTTCTGGCTGCGCGAAAATGCAGTTTTACGCCTCACCACAGGAACAATTTGGCCAACGAGTTCTCGTGCTACTCGAATTTCGCCTTTGACGAAGCTCTCGAGTGAAACGTCCATGGACTCAAGGGGAGCGAAAGAAAGTGGCTTTGAACAAAGGACGTGGGTTGTTCGCGTGCTTCAAATGTGTTCCGTGCCCACATACAATTTGTTCATAAATCCGAGAGCGAAGAAATTGTGAAAATCCAAAGAAGTTCTCACATTTTTTTATTCGAATTACTCGCCGTTCGCCCGGCTATGGACACTATGTACGCGTGTACTCATGTACATGAATATAGACGATTTTATGTTTACCTACATCGATCGGCAGATCGTTAACTGTCTTCCGTGCAGGGATCAGGTTCGCTCCTACAAATCACAGATATGCGACGGCCCTTTTCGACCTTCCTACCATCGTACGAGGACTCCTCGTTGCCCAGTATCTCGTGATTGTACTTCTGTCTCGCGGCACCACTGAAGCAAAAAAAACGAATATTAATCGTGATACGCGTTTTGGTGGAAAGAGCAGGCTCCAGCTGGTTTTCGTTGGCCAGAGCGAACCTCATGATGTAGAGGGATCTCCGTGGAAGCAAAAAATCCTGTTTGCATTCTTTCTCGTTTCCGACCTGGCTGAGACGCATCACCGAGTCGCTCAGCAGGCTTATTCCCGCTATGACGTCACCGCAGAACTGCAAAAGATCGTATTGAATTAGAAATATTTGAAGAGTTTATAATAATCAGAAGAATTACTTGGTTACGATCGTGGGAACGCGGCGAGGCTAAAGTTGAAAGTATGGGTAAGCTTGAAATTTTTTAATACGATTTTTTTATTGTGTAGGTTTATAGTTTAGGCCTTAAGGGGTTAGGCTACTGTGGAAATTATGAGATTTCGTCGTTCTCCGACTTTTCTGAAGTGTATTTTGTAAGTTTCGATTTTTTTTATCGTGTTTGACAAAAACCCTAATTAGGGGTTGAAGCAAAAGCCCAGACATTATGAATTTTACACCGACATTTTTGGTATCTGACACTGTATTTTCGGGAATTTTTTCAGATTTTTCGATTACGGCCATCGAGGTGTTCAAAAAAAAAAAAAATTCAAAAATTCATGACGCGCTCAAATTTATTTTGAAAAATCTGAAAAAATTGTAATTGCTTAACAGAGTGAGAGTAATGATAGGAAAAATCGGGAACCAGATTTGAGGGGTCGAGGGTCAGACCCAGGTCGAATTGGTATGGAGTGCCCCATATGTATTAGACTAATTCAAAAGCGACAATTTTTTTTCTCGAAATTCCCTATTTAAAATTAAGTAATTAACAAACTGCGCAAAACTAAAATGGAGAAACGCAAAAGGTGCTCAATATGTCCTTACACAGACGATAAGAAAACAATGTTTGGCTGTGCGCTGTGTGGTATGCCCGTGTGCGAAGAACAGCGCACGTGTTTGTGTATCCAGTGCGCGAACAAAACTTTCTCGCAATAATACTGCATCTTTTTCCATTGTATTCACTGAATTACTTATATTTACTTCATTACTACGATTATTTAATAAAAAAACATTTAGATTTGTAATTAAAAAAAAAAACTAAAAATAAACCGAAAACTATTACATCCTCTGATTTTTTTATATTAAAAAAACGACCTTTTCGGTAGTCAAAATAAATATACTTTTTGAAAGTAGCACATTCACTGTATTTTTTTCCCTAATAGTACATGTATTCACGTATACAGCCCCGAAAGAATTTTATTTTTACATGAAAATTTGTCTTATGATTTTTTCTATGAAAATCGATTTTTCCTTCATTTTCGGTTGCATTTATTGTTGTAAAATTTTTTATTTACAAAAAAAGGGTAAATAAATGATTGGATCGTGGAAAGTAATGTTGTAAAAGTAATTTAGAATTTCTTCAGATTTTGATGACGTTTTTTTCTTAGAAAAAACATTAGCAGGACTTTTACGACCCAGTGCACAGACGGTGTCCCAAAATTTAGGTGTACAAACGGAGGGTTAACTTTTTTTAAATTAATTATTAAAAATAATGTCATTTTGGCTCGAAAAAAACGATTTAGAAATTCCAAAAAAGTTGTTTTGTCAAATTTTAGTCAATATTATCTATTTAGACCCTTTGTTGTCACACTCACATGGAGAAACATGCCAACTGGTCAAATTGACCCAGTGGGACAAGCCTATCAATCGGATTACCATGAAAAAGGAATGGCGTAAACAAAAAAAATAGAAACGCCACAAAATTCAACGATCAACGTTCAACGTCGCATACTCTGACGCTATCGACGTGAGGCTTTATTTTACCCTCCGCGGCTAGATCCAAAACGTGAACGAGGCCCAATTGAGGGGTCCCCGGAGGAAAAGCCTCAGCCCTGACTCGCTCGATGATTCGACCGTTGTCTTCGTTCCATTTGGCTCGCTCCGTCTCGCGATAGTTGTGAATAGCCTGTAACCATCCGCAGTCTAGATATTTACAGCGCCGAGACCGCAAAGCGATTTCTTTACAGTGATTAGCTTGACAGCTTAGAAGCGATAACTAACGTCGTCCCAATGGGAAGTCTCGTATCGCATGCGCTTCAAATAGGGCTCGATTTCCCGCAGAATCGAATCTTCTTCCTCCGGCGTTATGAAGTCTGGTATGAGTCTCATAGTCGCGGCTAGTTCGCTTCGCCAATCAGTTTCGACGTCCTGAGGCGGAGTTTGGATCGCGTCCAGCGAGAACCAGGCTCTGTTGGCCCGACATTTATGACGAATTTGCTCCAACACGGAATTGCGACGCAACAGAGCTCTTACGATCATAGTTCTGAAGGAATGTAAGAGAAATGTAGAGAATTTCACGTCATACCTTCATCGCTACGTGTGAATATACAGAGTGAGGAAAAAGTATGGAAACCCCTGGAAATTTCGAAGGGTTGGTTAAAAAAAATAAACATTCAAGGTCAATCTTAGGCCATTTTCAACGAGGAATCCAATGGTAACCTTTAATTTGGCCTTGAACTTCATCTTCAAGGTTATTTCAACGTCAACTTAATTTTTTTTAATGGGAACCCCTATTTTTGACATCTGCAATCAAAAGAGCGGGAAATTTTACGTTTAAATATGTACTCAGGTCATTGGTCCGGTGTGACCTTGAAGGTCATTTGAACTTAAGAAAGGTCTGGGTTGGGTTAACGGGACAATGAGCGAAGCGGTCGCCGTAGCAGACACATTGATAAAAAATGTGACTGAACTTTTTTCTGGCCGGAAATTTATTCAATCGTAATTAATTTTTTTTTTAGTATAGTAAACGTAGTTTAGTGCCTACGATAGTGCCTGTCGATTGACAAATTCATTTTATGAAATTAAAAAAATTGTTTTATTGAAATAGCTGCTGCTTCAACGCTTGATTTATGAAAAATTACTAATAAGTACACCTACCCAAGTGAAACCCACCGCATTAAATAAAACTTGGCATACGAGTAGAATATTGCGGTTTATTGTGTTTGAGCTTTGTGGGTTTGGGAATTGCGGGTAGGTGTTTGTGGGCTTGTGGGTTTAGGGTTTGGTGTTTGGGGGTAATCATAAAGGTCATTGTGGAGATGAAGTGTATCAACATTTTTTAAGGGGTTACCCCCACTTGCGATTTTGAAAAAATCGATTTTTTTTTATTGCATTTTTTTGAAGTATAAGTATCCGGGCCCATACTTCTGTATGGGCCCGGAATAGATGACTCTATGTAAGTTTACAAAAAAAAATATTTTCTTCGTGTAAACTGAAATTGAAACTTTAAACGCGTTTTTCTCAAAATGGCATTTCTGAAGTCGGTGACCAAGATTACTCGAACACTAATGAACCGATCTTCTTGAAATTTTGCAAGCTTATTTAATACATAAAAATCTAGTCTTTAATCGTTTAATTTTTTTTTTTTCGAAAAAAAAATGGCCGCTTTATAGCAAAAAAACGGCCGTTTTTTTTTTCGTTAAAATCGAACCATTAACTTTGACTGTTCGCCATTTTGTGAAAAATGAATATTTTTTTAAAATCCTTCGATTAAAGACTAGTTTATACTTATATTTCACTAAATCCATCCGCATTTTTTTTTCAGATGATCCACTTTGCCGCAATGTTGGTCACCGCAAACCGTGTATATAAAAACATTATTTCATTGACGGCCATCTGCCACTAAACAATGTAATATTTTTTAATAAAAAAATTACTGAAAGTTCTTCAAGATGTGTTCTTTAAGATGGTATATTGATCGATTAAAAAAGTTTTGTAGTTTTCTTTAAAAAAAATCATGAAAAAGGCCTTTTTTGCGCTACAAGTGGGGGTAACGCCTTAACGTAAGATTTCCCGCCCTTTCGATTGCCGATGTCAAAAATAATGGTTTCCCCTTAAAGATGAGGTTCAGGGTCAAATTGAAGGTCACCATTGGATTCCTCGTTGAAAATTGCTCCAAGCATGATCTTGACCTGAGAACATTCTGGACCCAACCCAGACCTTTCTTAAGCTCAAATTACCTTCGGCTGACCTTCAAGGCTACATCTGACCATTGACGTGAGTACATATTTGAACGTAAAATTTCCCGCTCTTCCGATCGCCGAAGTAAAAAATAGGGGTTCCCATTAAAAAAAAAAACAAAGTTGACTTTGAAATAACCTTGAAGATGAAGTTCAAGGTCAAATTGCAGGCCGCCATTGGGTTCCTCGTTGAAAATTACCTAAGACCTGACCTTGAATATTTATTTTTTAAACCAACCCTCCGAAAATTCCAGGGTTTTCCATACTTTTTCCTCACCCTGTATATTTGTGTGTCAGGTGAAAGAAAGACGTGTGTGATATATCCAGGGTGTCCTGTTATGAATGGATAATTCTGCAACTGTCGACAGGTCAGATCATGTCGTGCTGTATGCTGGAATTGCGGTTCAGTAAAAGTCCCACGGTTTTCGAGATAAAAATCATCTACTTTTGGTTTTTCACATGCCATTCCTACAAATGATAACTTTTTGTGACCCGGTTAAAAAAAAAGTACTCTCGGTTATTCGTTTTATCTGGAAAAGTCGTCTTTTTCACCTTAAATGTTAAGGAAGCTTTATGAAAAAAGATCTTATGCTGAATTTTCAAACAAACTAATTTGCACATCTGACTTTGATAGCCTGCAGGGTAAAAAAATGGACTACACATATCGTGCCAAGAACTTTGAAAAGTTGCTTAGTTATGGGGGATTCATATTTGTAGAAATGGCATGCGAAAAGCCAAAAGCAGATGATGTTTTTCACAAAATAACATAAAGCCCCAAATCTCGAAAACCGTGGGACTTTTACCAAACTGAAATTCCAGCATATAGTAGTACATGATCTGACCTATCGACAGTCACAGGATTATCCATTCATAACAGGACACCCTGTATATTCATATACCAAGTGAAGCAGTTGACATATGTTCGTACCTATCAGACATAGGAGTAAACTTTTCCTACAAAAAATGGTTAACAATCTACATCTACCTGGGTGGGCAAAAAAATTGCATTTTCCAAAAATATTTACATTTGATAGTATTAGGATAGTATTATTACCTTTATTTATATTAGTACAGTAATATTCCCCAAAAACTATATTGAAATAGTCCTAAAATTGAATGAGCTACAGCTTCTAACAGTCGGCTGGGCGAGCGGTAGCAGCACCGTACTTCGAACCTTGAACGCGTTTTTCTCGAAACACTGTTTTCAAAGTCGGTGGGCATGATATCTCGAGAACCATTTGATGGATTGTTTCCAAATTGAGAGATGATACGATGAGAAACATTTAAAGGTCGTTGACGATCTTACTTTTTTAAAATCGATCTTCATTTTTTAACAGTTACGTAAAAATGACGACTTTTTTCATAGATTTTCTATGCTTAAGTTTAAATTCGTCGCCACATCGATGAAAAAAAGAGATTTAAAAAATCGACGATCGTCAACGACTCGTATTCGTTGTTCACTTGAATAACCCGTTTGGTTTTTAGATTTCGAATGGGCCGTTTAAGGTGAAGCTTGTCCACCGCCAAACGTCGCGAAAAATTCATCATCTACCGGTGCCCATGCTTTTGTTTTTCTAGATTTTTTAAAGGCTCTCAATATATCTACCTTTGTGTTTAAAAAGTAAATGCGTTTTTTTTCAGCAACCGTTTATCAGATGTTTTTCCCAGCATTTGGTCTTTTTTCAGGCCTCTAGGTAGATGTAGCCCCTTCATTTGGAGGGGGCCGTGGAATGGTGGCAACCAGGTTCATCCAAGTAGATGCGCTTCAAAGGTTTCAAGGTCACCTCCATTTTTTCAAATGAGGCCACTATTTTTTTCAGAATTTTATCATGGAACTATGAATAAGTTTAAGCATCAATTTTCGAGGTGATCAATCAACATTTACTATAAAAAATCGATAAAAACGAAATTTCAATGTTTTTAGCCTAAAATCAATTAAAATCACGTTGCAAACACTTATTCCTATAAAGGTGCTCGAAGGGATAGCCACCACTTTCAATGCACGCTTGTAATCTGATTCACATTGATTGTGTTATCTTATTAATCACGTCAGTCTGTATTAACGAATAGGGTCCAATTGAGGTTTCAATAGTTTAATGCTAAGCAAAATCCAGATAAGTTGTACAATTTTGTTTACATTTTTAGCGACTAACAATCTTATCAACTTGTTTTGGAAAGCAGGGCGAAGTTTGTGATTTCCATAATAATGTGAGTTCTCTTTAATTAAAAGTACTAGGACAGAGTTTCCTTCTTTCAGTACAGCATTCAATTTTCTGCACAATATTTCCTCATGAAGAACAAGTTGATACAATTTGTAGAGCCTGTTCGTACATACAAACTGACATGATTAGTAAGATAAAACAATTAACGCGACTCAGATTGCAAGTGTGCATTTAAAGTTGTACCCACTACTTTGAGCACCTTTTATAGGAGTAAGTGTTTGCATAGTTTTTTAAATCGATTCTAGGCTTAAAACATTGAAATTTCTTTTTTATAGAATTTTTCAATACTAAATCTTGATTGATCAACTCGAAAATTGGTGTGTGAACTTATTTTTAGATCCTTAAGGGCTTACACCACTGTAAACGTCTAAAATCAAGTGATTTTCCGCGATTTTTTTTTTGTATACGCACAAGTAAGAGGATAATGTTCAAAAATGTTATTAGTCATATCTTTATGTGAACAAAAAAACATTTATATTGAAACATTATACAAAATGGTGACGTCTGAGCCATTCTCGCGAGGCATGTTGAATTTGAGACGCTCTGCGGCACACAGTACAACTGACGCAAATTTGAATATGGAAAAAGATTTGGAAAATTTTATTAATTTGCACGAGTATAGCTAAAGAATTAAGCAGGCGATTTTGGAAATATTAATTTTTGTCGAATTGGTAAGCATATTAAGAGCTCAATTTTCGATACAAAAAAAAGGACAATCATATGTTAATAAATAATGTTATAATTAACTCATGGAAAATCCCGTACGTATTTCACTTCGGAATGTTATTTTGAAGATATGCTTAAAACTTTGAGTGAATTGATTAAAAGTGGTTGAAGTTATGTTTCGTGTCGTTTAAAAAAATTGTATTCCGAGAAAAATGGTCGACATCTGGCACATAGGACCTGTAAAAAACAGGCCCCCGGGCCTGTTTTTTACAGGTGCCAAACTAGTTTCCCCTTATTCAAGATGGTTCAAAGCATCCCTTAAGCAAATGAAAAAAAATCAATTTTTTGAAAAATCTAGTTGTGATACCCCTTAATAAGATTCTGAAAAAACTAGTGGTCTCATTTGAGAAAATGAAGGTGACCTTGAAATCTCCGAAGCGCCGCCATTAACCTCGTAGCCACCGCTCGATGATCTCCTTCGAACTATGCAACTTTTGTAGGAAAAGTTGTCTCCTTAGTCTGATAGGTTAGAAAATATTTCTACTGCTAATAGTTGTTGCCTCAGCCGGTATATACATTTGTATGTGCATAATATAAACATACCTATATGTATGAATAGGCACGATATGCCTGTAGAAACGATAAATTGTCACTGGTATATAAGGATGACGGATAAATGAATCCGAGACGCATTACATTTCGAGCAAACGACCAAGATACACTCGACGCACTCAGGTTTTCTTTCAACACAGAGAGAATCTTTACTGTTGCATTTGGCTGAAATATTACATCAACATCGAGCGCAATAGTTATGGACTGTTGTTATGGAGGTTAGGGTACGTCAGTGCGACCTCCATAGACATAGCGGTAGAAGCACGGTCTTACATACAGGTCGGACAATGGCGGTAGTGGGAGTAGGCACCTTTAGCGGTTCTGTTTTTTATTCCGATTTCTGCCGCTTGGTGCGTGACGGCAAGGGGAAGCAGTGGTGCGACGAAGAGAGAAATAGCTTTTCTGTCCTTTTCCCTCCTGAACGCAACGCATGCGCCGTTTGCCCTAACTTGATTTACCGTACTGTCGTGTAAACTGCATAACATACGAAACCAATAAAAAAAATGTGTCGATTAAAAAACAGATGACTACTTTAATCTAAAAAAAACTGAAAACTTTTTGAATACATTAATTCATACCAGCACATATTACGACCATTTACATCCTTTTTTCTCCAATGTCTCACAATACATCGTTCTTCGAAATGTTTTTCGCACACGTACTGCGACTCTTCAGTCCCGGAATAGCATCGAGCCATTTTTTGTATCGTTCGACGTTTCTGGGCACGCGAAACACGGAGCATTTCTGCTTACAACTTGTGTACCCCGTTTTACAATTGCGAACAGCGCAACCCTTAGCCATTTCGCATTTTTTTTCGCTAACACTACCAAAAATAATTCACACTTATGCGTAAAAACACGATAAAAAAGGTATCACGGTAAATCGCGTAGAACCTTCTGGTACATGGTCGTAAATAAAGGTTATTTCGACAATCGCGCCACAAAAACAGACGTAAACACTTTGGGCCCATTCGCCGGTAAGAGGTAAGGGGGAAACTACTTCCCCTTGCTAGTAGCGACGCGTAGCGGCGCCTAGTGAATCGAAAAGTGAAGCCTATAAGCAAGAAGACTAGAGGTAAGGAGTACGAACGCAGTGTTGAAGAAACGTCCATGGAAATCCAGATGAGAAGGGTGGCGCTGCTCTCCACCGAACCGAATTGAAATCAGGAACGAACCAGTGCCGTACAATATGCAGAAAGCACCCTTTGCTACTTCATATGCAGCGATAATTTGATCAAATTAATTGTAAAAACAGTGCCGTACGATATGCAAAAAGCACCCTTTGCTTCTTCATATGGAACGGTAATTTGATCAAATTAATTGTGAAACCAGTTGGTGCAGGAAATTTCTATATATTAGATAGATAGAAGTCTTATATAGATAATATAGATTGTTTTGGAGAATAATAACGAAATGCGGAAATTTAGTCAATATGTTTCTTTTCATTGCAGAAGCAGTAACAAACAAAATTTATTTATAGACCCAAGAAATTTCATGAGAATTTTGAATCCAGACAAAACTTTTACAAATGACCAGACATCATGATACGCTGTACAGATAAAGAATAATAATGAAATACAGAAATTAAGTCAATGTTTTTTTTTCGCTGAGGAAGCAGTAACAAACAAAATTCATTTATAGACATAAGAAAATTCATAATAATTTTGAATCTAGACAAAACTTCTATAAATTATCATTCATTTTGATACGCTATGCAGATAAAGAATAATAACGAAATACACAAATTAAGTCAATATGTTTTTTTTCCGTTGCAGAAGTAGTAACAAACAAAATTTATTTCTAGATACACGAAAATTCATGAGAATTTTGAATCCAGACAAAACTTTCACAAATGATCGCACATCATATTCATACATTATAATACGCTGTACAGATAAATAATAATAACGCAATACAGAAATGAAGTCAATATATTTTTGTTTTCATTGCGGAAGCACTAACAAACAAAATTCATTTATAAACACAAGAAAATTCATAAGAATTTTGAATCAAGACAAAACTTTTACAAATTATCACACATTATGATACGCTGTACAGACAAAGAATAACAACTTAATACAAAAATTAAGTCAATATGTTTTTTTTCGTTGCGAAAGCAGTAACAAACAAAATTTATTTCTAAATACAAGAAAATTCATGACAATCTTGAATCCAGATAAAGCTTTTACAAATGATCACATATCATATTCACATATTATATACGCTGTACAGATAAAGAATAATAACTAAATGCAGAAATGAAGTCAATATGGTTTTTTTTGTTGTGGAAGCAGTAACTAACAAAATGCATTTATAGACACAAGAAAAATTGATAAGAATTTTCAATCTCGACTGAGGTTTTGCAAATTCTCACACATCATATTCCCACCGATGATACGCTGTACAGATAGAGAATAATAACGAAGTACAGAAATTAAGACAATATATGTTTTTTTCATTGCAGAACCAGTAACTTACAAAATGCATTTATAGACACAAGAAAATTTATACGAATTTTGAATCACATCATATTCACACTGATGATACGCTGTACAGATAGAGAATAATAACGAAATAAAGAAATTGAGACAATATTTTTTCTTCGTTGTGGATGCTGTAACAGAATTTATTTATAGACACAAGACATTCATAAGAATTTTTTAATCCAGATAAAAGTTTTACAAATGATCACACATCATATTCCCATATTATGATACTATACGTTGCACAGATAAAAAATAATAACGAAATACCGAAATTCAGTCGATATGTTTTCTTATCGTTGCGGAAGCAGTAACAAACAAAATTTATTTATAAACATCAGACAATACATAACACTCCTTCGATAGTTTTCGCCGCAGATCGCGATAAATATATTTTACACCGAGACACAATTATTTTTTATTAATCGCGAAATTCGTTAGTCCGCACGGTCCGCACACACTTTATTCCAACATGGATGACAAGCGGGAATCATCGATGGGGGATGGCGGCGGTTGCGTTCTTGTCGCTCAGTTCATTTCGGTTCGGTGATGAGCAGCGACGCACGCGGTGAAACCACCAACCACTAATAACTGGATTTCCGTGGACGCTTTTGGATCGTGATCGCCGTAAGCGTTCGGACTCCTTAGCTCTAGTCTTCTTGCCTATAAGCGTGCCTACCCCCACCACGAAAATTTAGCTTCGTTGCAAGACCTGTATGTAAGACCGTGCGTAGAAGAAGCGTCCGCGAAAATCTAAAAAGTTGAGGTGTAAAATTTCACCATTTGCGTCGCTCCGATAAGAAGTGACCGATCGATGTTGTTATAGTCAAATGACAAAGTGAAATTGACCGCGATACTCTGGTTGACCCTAAAACAGTGAAAATTGATAAGAAGCGATAAAAGGACTAACTTATGTGTTAAAATTATCCTGAAAATGTTTGTTGTAAGGTAGTTGCTGTAATACCGGAAACGGTAGCACGGAGATGACGAGTATTTGAAAAACAACGAAAATAATTCACCGATGTAATTAGCGTTGAGATAGGTACTTTTTAAAATTATACATTTTTTGTATTATGCCTATGCCGATGATAAAAGGCACTAAAAACGTATTATGAATCTATGATTTTTTTCTTCTATTCCCACACTGTCCACGTTCACGACACAATGTTCCACTCTATCTTCGTCTTTGATGCTCTATGGTCGCTAGTCGGTACGTGATGCAACGATCAGCTGATTCCTCGTGCTCTAACGTCGCCGAGAAATATTTACGAATTTTGTCGAATAAATAAATAAACAACGGTAATAAAAGAGATCGACGTTGGTGTGGAGAAAA
This sequence comes from Ophion slaviceki, assembly GCA_944452715.1. Classification (NCBI taxonomy): domain Eukaryota; kingdom Metazoa; phylum Arthropoda; class Insecta; order Hymenoptera; family Ichneumonidae; genus Ophion; species Ophion slaviceki. The sequence continues at coordinate 11,764,024 of OX101783.1, read as the reverse complement.
ATGGCATCATTGAACCAGTTATTGATCTCTTCACTGCAGAGTGCTAAACAAAGCCTCTTGAGTCCGTCAACTTCGGCTATCGGTAAGACGATCGCTTATTCTAGGTTAAGACCATCTACAAGATCAACATAACTTCACAAACTTTCGAGACGTGTTTTCTCACGGATTGTCAAGATTTTTCGGAAAAACGAAGCATGAGGCTCAGGAAAATTCACCGATGCAGAGCTTGACGATTTGCTTTTGCCCAAAATATTGTTTGTCTCGGAGAAATCTCGGTTCGAAAATTTCAGCTATCTCTCCCTCTCTCTTACGTATCACAGCTTTTATTCTGCCTCAAGGTATTCCTATACGAACCTGAATATTTAACAATTAACTGATTTTCGTCTGTAATCAAGTAAAAATATATCCCAGTATACTGATAAAATTTCGAGCCAAATTACCAAACTTTCAATGAAAAATTACGACTGAAAATCGTCTCATTCACACAGCGCTTTATGGTGCTGACACACTGGGCACATTTCCATGTAATAATTTATACACTAAATAACTACGGTGGCATAAATTTGAGGTCTATTTTCTTTTTCCTTTTTCTCACCATCCGATTATCTTCTGTAAAGAAAAAAAAAATTGTCCCCGAAACTGCGAGCTGTGAAAAAAATTTAGAGGTCACTCAAGCCTCCCAAATGTTCGAATTTCCGTTGAAAAACGTTCGTTTTGTAAAAAAAATTCGTGTTACGCTTTATTATACTTAAATAAACGGCGCAAAAACTCTGGCCGACCAATGAATATTTAGTGGTCGCTAAAGGTTTTTGAAATTTACAATTTCGGCCAAAAAATAAAAAAATAAACTCAAATTTGTGCCACCCTACTGCTCATGCGTGTAATAATTCTCCAATGATTCCGTAACAACAATAAAAACGAGGGATCATCGAATGTTTAAAGACAATATTAATTCATTTTTTTTTACTCGGCTCCAAGATGATGCCGCGTCTCTTGATGATAAAACTTAGAAAAATGTGTCTATCAGAAGAATTTTCGTAGCCGTGACTTTTCAGAGAAAATGTAAAAACGTCTACATCTACTAAATTTGCGTGACATTTTTAAATCCAGTTTATCTTTGGGTATAATAATTGATCGTGGTTTATTTTTATTAAGCGCCACTGTTATTTACCAACGATTCAGAGGGGCCCACTTATGCCCTCACAAAATACAGCCCGCTGCAAAAAGAATACCTTAAGTCAGGCTATACATTTGACCGGAAAAAATCAAGCAATTTTGAGGGATTTTTTAACCTAAGAAATAATTATTCTACACTTACCAAACTGAAGGTATACTTCAAAAGTATATTTAAGCATACAAAACTATTTTTTGAAATCCATTAATCACGAAAAGAGCGGAGCTGTAGCACTTTGCAAATCATAGACTTTGATTTGCAAAAAAATTCAAACATTTTTCCAATTAGAACATGTAAATTTTCTATTTGACAGTGATTGAAATAAAGAAAATGCAATTCTAAGAGAATGGCACGCATTTACAAAAAAATCGACATTTCACGCAAAATTTCTGTAAAATTTGGATGGAAAAAAGTATTTTTCCAATTTTTCAAAAACATTTCTCGTCAAGTAGAAGTTAGCAATATTATCAATATTTCTACCAAGGTTCAACTCAATCGGCTTAATATTTTTTAAGTAATCCTGCACGCCAATTTCGAAAGTGTAGTTTGGAGAAAAACTTCTTTGAAGTTTACGCCTGCTCCGAATCCGAGCGGTGAGGCACATCGTTGACGGGCTGTAACGTTTGAAGTTTTTCGATTTTCGCTTTGAAACTTTGGGAAAATATTCTCCATATATAGATCTATCGTTTAAGGGAAGATTCTGCCTTGTTGAGCCAAAAATGTTCGATTTTTCGCTCAATTTTTATCGCGAAAAGTATTAAATATAGAATGTTGATATTTGGTATGTTGACTAAGCGGTCTTTATTGAACATCAAAATATTTTTTAAAGTTTGACAAAACATGGTGGTGGGACTGGTAGCTGTCACGTATGTCGGTGCGCGGGCGATGACATTCTTCGCTTGCGGAAGTCCTAAGTTTCGGACAGGTGATCTAAAGCAAAAAAATCAAACATATTTTTACTTTGTACAATATTGCGTATAAGTTGACCTAGAATCAAGAAGAAAAATTGAAAAATAAAAATATAGTGAGCTAAAAACTGCGAAAATTTTTAGGGAAAAAAAAAACAATTTTCCTTTTGATCGCTCACTATTTTTTTATTTTTCAATTTTTCTTCTCGATTCTAGGTCAACTTATCCACAATATTGTACAAAGTAAAAATATGTTTGTTTTTCTTTGCTTCAGATCACCTGTCCGGGACTTAGGACTTCCGCACCGACATACGTGGCTCCTCCCACTCCCACCGCCATGTTTTGTCAAACTTTAAAAAAAATTTCGATGTTCAATAAAGACCGCTTAGTCGACATACCAAATATCAACATTCTATATTTAATACTTTTCGCATAAAAAATTGGTGAAAAATGGAACATTTTTTGGCCCAACAAGGCAGAACCTTCCCTTAAGGGAGAATATCAGTGACAGGCTGAAAAATGAGGTATTTTTTGGGAATTTTTTTTGAAAAAACGGCTCGATCAAATTATTTGAAATTTTGTGTATTAATTATTGAAGTAATAAAGCATGCAAGGACATTTTTTTTTCAATTTTCAGTACAATTTATTAAGCAGAGGACCGGTCGCAAAATGGCGTCTCAAAAAAGACTCACTTACGTGAGATCGAAAATTCAAAAAGATTATTAAATTATAATAGTACAGCTATCGCAGCATCGTACGAAATTTGACAATTTTGATTAGAAAAAAAAATGGCGGCCATTAAAAAAAAATCGAATTTTACACAAAAATTTTGCAGTAAATTGTTAATGAAGAAAAAGTAAACAATTAAAAAAAAACTACGATGCGACGATAGCGATAAGTTTTCTGAAGAGAATCCTTTTTGAATGAAGTCGATTGGACAAAATTTGACAGAGTTATGCTGTTAACCAGGTCAAAAAACATGGTTTCGAGAAAAACGCGTTTAAAGTATAGAAAGGCCCGTACAGAGGGCTCTGAGAGCGTCGACGCTTGGCGCCAATTTCGAATACTTCTACGCCGAATATCGTTTTGAAAATTTGTAGTCATATTCTTAAAGGCCAAAACTATCTATTTAAGCAAAAAGAAAATCGATTTTTTTTCACACTGATATTCCCCATTAAAGAAGAAAAAAAAATAATGGATTTTTGGATCGGTGTAAATGTATATCCCGCCTGAAGAATCGCACAGCGTTCCGGCTTCCACGTTCGTCTTAAAAAAATCCATTGTCCAAAACAGAATTCGTACGTCACGCGGCGAAAAAGGCGAAAACCAGTACCAGAATAAAGCCGGGTCATCCGAGACCGAAGCACAGAGGCTGGAAAGTTCAAGACGGCAAGTTCGTCAATCCAGGCACCATTCTCGCTACACAGCTGACAACGAGATTTCATCCCGGACTTCACGTGAGAGCGAAGAATTTACCGATTAATTTTCGTCGCTTGTTCGGAGCGAAATTTTGTTCTCTTTTTGAGCCGCGAATATTCATGTGACTGGCGTTCAACGGTCGCAGGTTGGCTTCGGTAAGAACGGCACATTGTGGGCTTTGGAGAAGGGCAGGGTGATGGTGACCTGCGAGAAAGTCGACCTCAATTGGGACCACACGTGGATTCAGAGATGCTACAGCGGACGCCAGGGACAGGAAATCTACAAGAAACACTTCAACGTCATACCGGAGAAGCATCATACTCGTTTCCGCCTCGTTGATCTCGTCTAACAATCCGACCAGTCGTATTGTTTCCTTTAATCGATCATAGTTCACAATAAAGAGAGATCCCGGACAACTTTGACAACGCTTGGTCTAGACGGGCGAGAACATGTTGGACTCGGCCCATTGGAATGATTGGTACTTTATTTTGGCTCGATTTTCGTCAACGTCTTCGTCGTCGAAGGTGGCGAATACCTGGGTCTTTCTCACGTGACAAGCGACTCTGCACTGTCCCGCCAATTCCACTATCGTTATTTCCTTGTCCTTGTCGCTGCATTCTACTATGAATTGCGAATGGAACATTATCGGATCGCCTGCAAAATAGAACGAACGATGGAAAAACGTTATTTCGACATGCGTCTCGCTCTTCTATCTCTCGACATTTTTCTCACCCGGATACGCCAAAAAATCTCCGCCGAACTTCTCGCCCGTGGAAACGTAAAAGCCTCGCTCCCACAAATCTTTGTACGTTTCGTATCTCAGAGTCTCGCCGACGGTGGATGGGTAGCTCCATTCCGCGACCTTGATGTCTTTTTCCATCAACCATGGATAGGCTGCAATTTGAAACGGGTCGGGACGCTCAGAACACAGCTTCAGTACAGCCACAACAGTAGTATTATTTTTGGAATTTCTCTCAGGGGCTCGGAATAGAGCCAATAAAAAAGACGAGAATGTTTCTACGGCGATAAAAATTCTTCGATTTTCATGCCCTGGTAAAGATGATTTCCAAATGGGGCAATTGTTTCAACTTTTTCGAGCAACACTTTCCGCCTTCGACTCTCTTTAGTCACTGAGTTCTGAATTTTAATGAATTTGATCGTCAAATAATTATTTCGATAACTTGACAAATTTAATTAATCATTATTTTCATGCATTAATGAATAATCATTTTTATAAATCAATGGAAAATAATTTTTCTAGTCTAGTCTGTATTTTCAGGGCATACCCTATAAGGGTGTTTACACATAGGCACCCCCTCATATTCTCTTCTCCTTTACATTTCTTACAAATTATGCACTGTGTTTCCATTTTCGTAACACGTTATCTGCGGTTATTTCCTTTTCTTCGCGCTACCTGTTTTATCAATACCTCGCATTCTTCTACATACGCACCTACCTCTTTGGGAGGCTTAGTCTTCACCAGTTCCTTTTATGTTCGTCGTGCAAGGAACATCACTTAAGTGTCCGCCGTCAGTTTAGTTGAAACTCATATATGTGATAAAGCATTGAAAACTATTAGACGCGTATTTTTTTTATCTGCGGAAAAATGATTTTAATGGGGAAACCACCCCTCGAAGAAAGGCATGTCGAGGGGTAACTTTGCAGTTTCACCCAAAAGCAGTCCATCGACCCGAATGAAACAAAAACCAAAATTCACACAAAACTGTGGCTTTCCCCCTTTCCCCAAGCAAAATTTGAAAAAAAAAAAAGATTATTTTTGTGTTTTTTATAATTCTTGAAAGTACATGTATTGAAAAATATGTTGGTAAAATTTTAAGTCAAAAGTCCGGAAGTTGATGAGGTTACAATCACTTTGCTGAGAGCAGGTAGCGTGACCGGTTAGGACCCTTAGTCCTTACAGGTGTGGCATCGTTCACAACACCCACCTGTTGTGAACGATGCCACACCTGTAAGGACTAAGGGTCCTAACCGGTGCAGGGTCTTATTATTTTGTGAAATATAATGAAAATAAGGAATCGTCATATCGCCCGAGACTAGATACTTTAATGTAAGTATCAATATTCTAGAAAAAAAAACATCACTTTATATCAAGAAAAACGAAACGAAGACTTTGAACGCGTTTTTTTCGAAACAACTTTTTTCGATCTTGTCTCAGCAAACACTCAAAAACTTATCAGCCAATTTTCAATTTTCAAAAAAAAAATCTAATCGCAGTGACTAAGGTTGTATGTAGCCGATTTTTTAAATTTTGATAATTATTTTTAAAGACTGCTTGAATAAAAAAGGGCCTTGAAAATAGGAAAAAATATTTAAACTGTCGCCATTTAAGGTCTTAGGCCACAGTAACGGGTATAAAATCATGTGCGAATTTAACAATTTTTTTCGTATGAAAAAGTGATTCACTCATAAAATTAATTACACATCTATTTAGTATGAATATCAAGCTGTTAGAAAATAAGTATATTTTTTTTCGATGTACAAAATGGCCGACTGCTCGAAACTTTTCGAAACGGCTTTTTTCCAATTGGCGTGACAAATAACTCCAACAATTTTCACTCGATTTACTACAAATTTAAAAGTCATGTTCCTAATTGCATTTCGCAAAGAAGTACGTACGGAATTTCTGATTAATCGAAAACTTTTCATTTTATGAGCAGTTATGACGAAATTTTTCACTGAAAATTCATTTCTTAAGTTCAAATACCTACAACTTTTGAATAAAACAATATTTTTTTAATTCCGTACGTACTTCTCTAGGTATTCTAATGTAGATTGACGAGAATTTTTGTTTTTGGTTGTAGGTAAAAAATTGTGGATGCTAAATGTCACGCCGCGGAACGCCTACAAAAAAAAACAAGAAAATATAAGCAGTCGGCGATTTTGTACATCGAAAAAAAAAAATTTCAACAGCTTGCTATTCATACTAAATAGATGTGTAATTAATTTTTTGAGTGAATCACTTTTTCATATGAAAAAACATTGTTAAATTTGCACATGATTATATACCCTTTACTGTGGCCTAAGGCCTTAAGCGCCCGTTACGTAACGGAATAGAGGCGGGGGCGGTCCGGCCAGGCGCTCCGGTACGTGGGGGGGGGGGGGGGGGGGTGGAAATGGGAAAATTTGGCGTTACGAAATTTGTGTGCGCCCCCTTAAGTGATGTCTCTTGTTACTTCTTACCCCCCTTCGTATTCCAGCACTTATAGTTTTTCCACTACTTCCGCTCTGATTTTTGACTTCACCGCTTCGCAGCCACAAAGTGTTCCAAGCTCTCCTCCTCTTCCCTACACATCCGGCAACTATTGTTTCCGCATCCCTTACTACCTCTTTCCCCTACATTCCCGCACTTTATCCTTTCCCATAATTCCTTCGTTTCCCCACTGAGCTCCTTTATTTCCCAATATTTCTCCATTTCTGCGTTCTCTTTTCTGCTTCTATATTTTTTGCAGTATGTCCAGTCACACCAGGCGTTCCGGATTCCCTGTTTCATGTTGTTTTTTCTCCTTTCAACTTTTTGCTCTACCTCCCGCATCCTCGATTCATATTGCCTGCAACATTCCTCCTTCTATATTATTAATTCCTCATACTTTTTCTTTCAGACACCCCCTCGGTCATTATTTTAATCTGCAATAGCAAAGTTTCTTTTCACCGGAGCTATCCAGACGAAACGTTATTCTTCCTTGCCTGTGTGAATTTGCATGAGAGCCTCGGACTTTTCGAGTTTTGGCAATTTGGCCATTTCCTCGGACATCAAAGCATCCCTGTCGATCTCTATACTGTCCAGGGCCTCCCTAGTCTCGTCGTCCACAGGTTTCTTCATTCTCTTCTTGGCCGTTTCGATTCCCAATATCTTTCGCCTCTTGCCCTCGACTATTTTATCCATCATGGAGATCACCTGGGGAACAAAAAGTGTTGCTCTTACCGTTAAGGAATCATCACAGTGAAAAATTTGCAAAAAATTATTTTTTTTCGCATTATCCGATAGTATAGACGGTTATAAACATGGACCTGGCATCGCCGATCGATCGTAAGTAGACAATTTAAATGAAAACTCCGCACTCGAGATTTTAAACGCGTTTTTCTTGAAATGTCGTTTTTCAAAACCGTGTACATCCTCAAAGGAAGAGTTTTCGAACTATCCGTCTCAAGTTTTGACACAACATTCTTCACGCCATTCTTTATCTTGCCATAGAAGCTTTTTTCTTTTTTGGCAATCGTCATATTTTATTTTAACGAAAAACTCGAAAAAATAAGCTAAATTCGATACTTTTTTTCAAACCGCCGCCATTTTGTCGATTATGTCGTTTCAACCGTTAAAAAAAATGTAAAAAAATCAAAATAAACGTTTATAAATGTATTTTCTGTTCTTCACGAGTGCTTTGATTTGGCATAAAAAAATCAGACTAATTAGCATATTTTAACCATCGAAAAAAAATCGCGATATTTAGCTATTTTTGGACGGGTTACACTGATGATTCCTTAAGATGTTATTATAATATAGTTCTACGATGAATCGTAATCGTCAAGATATAGAAAGTAACCTGACACTGGCGTTCCTTCTTCAGACATTCCTCCTGTTCGACGAACAGCTTAGCTCTGTATTCCTCGACCATTTTTTTCAGGCTTTCGCTAGGCTTCTGCCGCAGACACGGGTAGGACACTAGCCTAGCGATCTTTTTTTCCATCAACAGAGTTGCCTCCTCGGGTAGGAGCATCAGCGGCAAGCCGTGGAGAATATCCTGCCTCGATTTTTTTGGCAAGCAACCGATCAGTTCTCCCACTATTCTGTGATCCCTTCTCAGCGTCAGCCAGTCTTAAAAAAACGGCACGACACGTTTTCATTCCATTGTTTTACATCCAATGGAAACTGTAAGCGCACGAAGCCTCTCGATCATCCGCATGATTCTCTTTATCAACGGCTATTGTATTATTATGGGTGAGCGTGATTACGTTGATGATTTGGTACTAAACATCTGCGAGGTCAATGTCGGAACATGCGAGTAATGTTCCGTAATCATTTGTTCGTTCAATTATTTGATGATTCAACGTTTAGCTAATATATAGTAATTTTTAACGTGTACATTGTACCACAATCATTTACTGCATACTAGTTTTTATTTTGTTCTTGTACCCTTACAGCTTCTTTTTGACGAAGTTATCCTTGTTTGCTAGAATGGGATGGGACGAAAGATGTTTATTTTTTTTCGTATCTTCTTTTTTATTGTAATCAATCATTTTTTAATCCATCAAGGTCGTGGATCTTTAATGAGGAAAAGAAAAACTGTTTCGGTGATTCCATGACCTAAATGGGCAACAAAATTGTGAGCAATAGAAGAAAAATTAACTTTTGTTGAGTTCCAACTATGCAAACTTCAACATCGCTCCCTAATAAGCTGGTCCCTAAAGCTTGTTTCTTATTATCGTATGCAAAAAACGACAACATCAAACGTCAAAAAACATGACGTTGAAGTTTGCATAATTGGGTTGCAATGATAGTTAATTTGTTTTTTTATTGTACAATTTTTCTTCGCCGTTTTAGACTTTTAAAACCATAAAAAGGTCTTTACCTATTGTTATTGAACATTCAGTACCTCAATTTGTATAAAAGAGCTTTCGATAATGATAGAAATAAAAAAATGGAAAAGTCATTTAAAAAATCCGTTGGATTTCAACAATGCAAACTTCAACGTGACTAGGGAGCAAAATAAACAAAATCCTACTTTTAACCTGTGAACAATATTACCTTCCGCGCTCCATACGAAAACGTGGCCCTTTGACAACACGAGATCGATCATTGTCGAAGTGATTTATCGACGACGATACGTACGCATGCAGCCGCGAAATAATTTTACTTATTTGTTAATAATAGAAGCGCAAATGACGCTCGGCAACTTTTAGCTGTCACAACTTGTAAAGGCAACACATGTGTATACGCAGCCACGAATAACAGATGACAGATGGCGCTGCGAACACTGCCGCTTCCCTCGGATAAGTTACCGACAGACGGTAATTCTTCTCCCTGCGAACATCCTGAGCAAACGACGTGTTCATGGAGCCTAGATACCAGGATGTTCAGCGGCAATGAAAAGGCGCTGAAAAAAGCGTCCCCGAAAATGTGTCAAAGTGATGGCGCTGGGGTGTCGCGGCACCTACATATATAGTAATATATTGGTCAACGAGGTGAGTCATGGAGGCTAGAGTGGGAGGAGGCCGATCTGTGCATTTCAGAGTGGCTACAAAAATGTGGTCCAACAGGAATGGCGCCACTATCTCTAAGACCTCGAGAAGTAAGCTGAGTATCGATGTCGTGTAAGAGGGATGGAAAAGGATCGAATACGCATCCCAGCAAGCAGTGCAGCGAGATCGCGCGCAAAAGTTACCCCCTCTCTAATCTCTTACGCACCCATCACACAATCATAGTAGCGCGTGTCCGTGAGCGAGCGACGCTCGGACATCTTCGGAAAGAGCCGAGCGCGCCGAAGTTTCACGACCGCGCCTTCGGCAGCTACAACAATACATGGACGTCGAGCTCGTCGCGTGCAGCCAAGCCGAAACGAAGGCTTCGAGGGAAAAAGCAATCTGAGCACGACTCGCGCGTGACGTCACCCGACGATTTCAATGCTTATTTAGCCCTTGATTCTCTGCGTTATCAATGTATACAAAAAAATGTATCGCGCACCCTGATCGCTAATTTTTTTAGTTTATACGCTAATTTAAATATAATTATGAATCCAAATTACAACTTATTTATCTTCTAAAAAATTGTTTACGCTTTACTCACACCCGTCCTTATGCGAAATAAATTATAATTAATAAAAGTAAGCGGAAATATATTTATATTCGTATTATTATATTAATTCTCATACTTTCATCAAGCGATAAAGCATTATCCCCAAAAACAAGCCAATCAACCATTCGGCCGCGAATCGTCAGTGCCAGCAAGTGCATATTCTACAAGCGATGGGATGGTCCCGTTGGTAGCGTTCCTGGCTTCGGTCCGCAGGGGCGCAGGATCGTTCCCCGCGCTCAGTGCTTTTTTATTATTATTACTATTAATTCTTGTTTGATTAGTTATTTTTATTAGTTGTCATTATTATTTTAATTAGTTATCTTTTAGTGTCGGAAAATTTATGGCGCACTCCGACCGCTTATTTGATTAGTTTGTACGTTAATTTAAATGTAATAATAAATGTAAATTACAACTTATTTATCTTCAAAAAAATTGTTTGCGCTTTACGCACACCCGTCCCTATGCCAAATAAATTGTAATTCATAAACGTAAGCGGAAATATATTTATAGTCGTATTATTATATTCATTCTCATATACTATCATCAAGCGATAAAGCATTATTGCAGACGGCTAGCTAATAGCGATTCGAAACATCACTTTACTAGCTTGTGGCTAGGCGGTGATGAGTTCGATTTTCCACTCGGGTAACAGCAGACAGATAACTTTTTTATTCCTGAAAATAGTCGTCAATTGGATAACAGCTTGTGATACCTTTAAGACATCCGTTTTCACCGCCATAGATATCATAAAAAAGATAACATCACGACAACATTAAACGGGATGTCGTTTGAAAGATGTCGAATTGTTATCTTACAGTAATGTCTTGAAGATAACCTGAAAACGGTAACTTATCGGCGTCAATTGGACATCTATGCTACCTGGGATAGTGAGGCCGCTTTGAGTGAGAGAAGTTGTCGTGAATGGTTTCAAAAGTTTAAGAACGGTGAGTTTGATGTCGAAGACTAAGAACGTAGCGGAAGGCCAGCGGAAGGAAATCAAAAGTTCCCGCAAATGACGCTTATTCGACTCAAAACCCGACATTTTCGCACGAAAAAAATTATGTCATGCTGGTGCAAAATCGCTAATATTTCAAGGTTATGGTTTTGGCAGATGTCCAACCTTACGATATGACGTTTTACATCGGACAATTTCCACCATAACCTCCTGGTACGGCCATCTTTTGTCAAATGGCGGAGACTTATTTGTACTCCCAATATCACTATACAGGGTGAGGCACATAAAGTATTACAGCGCAATAGCAAAGTGTAATAGCGCAATAGTAAACTATTGGATCATATCCAAAAAAATTTCAGACAAAAGTTTCAGTGTTCGAGGAGGCTGCCATACTGGACCACCCTATTTTTTTTATCGATAGAGGTGTTGGAGCTACGTCAAGGTCAACTCCACTTTTGTAAATGGAACCATGTATTTTTTTTCGATGACATTACTTCCGATTTTAAGACGAATTCTGCGACCTATAACACAAGGTCATTCTAGTCACACCAAGTATGAAAATAGTTGAAAAATCGAAAAATATCGGAATAATCACTTTCAAAGGATCCACTAACCTTGGTTTGGGTCTATCTACAGAGGATGCTCGAAGTGATGACCCTCGACTTGTAAACACTTGTTTGATCGCTGTTTTCATTTCTTACGATACCAATGTTTCTTATCGGCAGCAAGTACGCATGTTCTGTTGACATATCAGTTAGTCACTCATTACCTTCTAATGTGAGTACATCGGATCGCGAAAATGAACGATTTTCAAGAATCTTTTGATATGTTGATGGTGCTGGGGGAATGTCGTGAACATTACAGAATCGCCCAAGATTTGTATGCGACTCGTTATCCGGGTAGGCAACAAAAATCGCACATGGCTTTTAAGCGATTAGCTGACCGGTTCTGTCGCTTCGGTACAGTGAAACAAACCCGAGTCAAACGTTGACCGATTGTTAATGAAAATAATGCGGCTGCTATCTTAGCTTTTGCTGCACAAAATCCACATGGGAGCAGCAGGCAAATGGAAAGAGAGAGTGGAATGAGACAACGATCTGTATTAAGAATCTTACACCAACACAAGTTCCATCCGTATCGTATGTCATTACATCAGGATTTGTATGGCAATGATTACCTAAATCACGTTAATTTCTGTAACTGGATTCGTAGGAAAATGCGCACAGATGTCTCATTTTTGAGTCCTGTGCTTTTTTCTGACGAATGTAACTTCGCAAATACGGGAAATGTGAATAGGCATAACATGCATTATTGGGCAAATGAGAATCCTCGATGGATGAGAACTGTACCATTTCAACATCCGTGGTCCGTTAATTGTTGGTGCGGCATTGTCGGCGATCACGTCATTGTTCCATATTTTTTTTAAGGTCGCTTGACTGGGCAAGTTTACGCAAACTTTCTGCAAAACGTACTGCCTCAATTACTGGAAGACGTGCCCTTGCATGTTCGCATGAACATGTGGATGCAACATGACGGTGCACCACCCCATTAAGCTCTGTGTTCAAGACAAGTGATGAATGAGATTTTTGGTGGAAAGTGAATAGGACGAGGCCGCCCTGTAACTTGGCCACCTCGTTCGCCATATCTAACATCACCAGATTACTTTTTATGGGGTTTTGTCAAAGAACGCGTAATGGCGGCAGCACCTACCACGCTTGACGACATGAAAGAAAGAATACGCCGAGCATGTACCGAAATTACACCACAAATGTTGGCTGAAGTTAGACGGTCTTTTCTTCAGCGAATTAACAAGTGCTTACAAGTCGAGGGTCATCACTTCGAGCATCTTCTGTAGGTAGACCCAAACGAAGGTTAGTGGATCCTTTGAGAGTGATTATTCCGATATTTTTCAATTTTTCGACTATTTTCATGCTTTGCGTGACTAGAATGATCTTGTGTTGTAGGTCGCTGAATTCGTCTGGAAATCGGTAATAATGTTATCGAAATAAATACATGTTTCTGTTAAAAAAAAGTGGAGTTGACCTTGACGTAGCTTCAGCGCCTCCACCGATAAAAAAAATAGGGTGGTCCAGTATGACGGCCTTCCCGAACACTAAAACTTTCGTCTGAAACATCTTTGGATATGATCAATAGTTTGAGTGTTATTGCTCTGTAGCACTTTATGTGCCTCACCCTGTATAGCATAATAAGTCCATACGTGGTAACCCATTTTTATCTTCGCGCCCAAACATCACTCGAAGTATGCGCCGTCCGAAAAAGTATTTTCGTCAATGGTTCTTTGAACACGAATTGCATAAAATAGATCGAAATAAAGTGGAAAAATACGCACAAAGAAAACCAGCGTCACAAAAAAGGATTCGATTCGAGCATGATGTGTCTTCGCGGCGCAGGAAGATTTTGAAACTTTTGGTAGTTTCTTACCTCCGGTGTCCGGGTGATTTGTAACTTTTGAGTTTTATTGAACGGTTTTATTCAACCCGAAAATCCCTTTTCCATCAGACGAAAGGGTATGTACGTCGATATTACAAAATAAGATACAAAGACGTTTGTTTGGACAGTACGTTGGTAATGAATTTCCAGTATTCGTAGAGGTCCAGGTAGATGTCGCTCTTCGCATTTGACGGCGTTTGTTCCCTCATTAGGCCTATGAGCACCTTATTGTAAATAAGTGGTGAACCAATATTGCCCTGCAATGAAAATTGTATAAAGCAATGTGTACCGATATATATATACCGGGTGGTCTAGCAACTATGAGCTCCTTCAATATCTTTAAAACTGTTGGTCTCAGAAAGAAAATGTGTCTAACAGAAGTTGCACTTGACAGAAAGGGTCGTCGGATGGTCATAACTATTTTCTTTGTATTTCGAGTTACTTGCAAAATGCGGAGGGTCGCCTTTGTTTTTTAGATGGAATGCTGTGTTTTTCGTCGACCATCTCATAGTGGCTGTTGCGCCGAAAACAATGATCTATGACAGAAGGTCATCAAGGTCATTCAAGGTCATCAAACTCATTAAAGTCGTTCTCGTTCATAAATGGTGCGCGAAGTTACGAGACGTGTCGACTGAATCGGCAATAGGAAGACTGCAGAACTACGTCAGTACCGACGCTCCTTACTTTGAAAATCTTTTGTGAGCAAAAGTGACATTAATGACCTTGTGTAGATCATTGTATTCGTCTTAACAGCCGCCATCCGATGATAGGCTCGAAAACACAGCACACCATTAAAAAAACAAAGGTAACCTTCATATCTTGGAAGCAGCTCCTCCTACAAAATAATCGTTATCGCCATCTCATTAGCCCATCCGTACACTGCAACTTCTGGTAAACACATTTAGACCAAGCAATAGAGCAGGTAATGAGTGATTCTGTGACGAAAATACGACCAGTATACCGCCTGTGCCATCACGCAAAAGACAGTCCGTAGTTATATTCTGTTATGTTTTCGACTCGCAATTAGGGGAACTCGCCGCAAGACGAATACGCGGGCTAAGATGAATCATAAGCCTAGCTACTAAACAGTCCGTGGGAATGAGTGTGAAAGTATCAACTGTGGCGGAAGCTCGCGTCTCGAGTGAGACAACAATATCGATTTTTTCACAAAACGATATAGTTTTTGGAAAAGTTTACCATCATTTCAGTTCATTTGAGTTGCTGATATTGATTAGAGACAGGTAGGTAAACACAATGAAAGTACTAATTATTAATGTAATAAGAACAGTTTGTCAGAAATGTTCACGGTTATTGCGTCATTTTTTGTTAATTCGTTAATCGTCTAACACGGCAAGATGAATACACGCTATCGCAAAGCCGCAATATTTTACAACGTACCACTATTTACGTTAGAAAGGGTGAAATGAAACTAGTAAAGCCTTTGGTTCCTCTTCAACCGGTGTTTCTACCAGGGGAAGAAAAAGAACTTACAAATTATTAAAATGATATGGAAGCAAAATTATTACGTGAATACGAAAAACGGATTTTTGGTATTTTTTATATTATGGGATTCCTAAACACCGTGAATTAACAGCTATATTTATTTTAAATTTTGTTTTATTAATATTCGATTGAAGAGTGTGGAGCAGCACTCCAAGGCTCCAATACATATGACATATATGTCATATGTATTTCAAAAACCTGGTAAACATACAACGAGTGTTCCACACTCTTCAATCGAATATTAATAAAAACATAAAAATAGCTGTTACTTCACGGTGTTTAGGCATCCCATAAAATAAAAAATACCAAAAATCCGTTTTTAGTATTCACAATTCGGGAAAATTCTTAAAAATAAAATAACGAGTGTCTTTCTTTGAGAAAAAAAATATTTTTGCATATTTTACCCTGAAACGGACGTTCGACTTGCTCAATAAAATCTAAATTAATTTTTTTCTGGAAGGCTAGAAAAAGACGCACATTTTCGTTTTTTGCGAATGTAAATACGTCAAATCCTGCCAAAGTTACAGCCATTTGAATGGAAAAATGTTAAAAAAATGGTAATCAACGAGAAAAAACGCCATATTTTTGTTTAAATTTCGACACTCGGATATATTTTTCAATAAAGTAACTCGATTTTTCAAAATTATTTGTGGATTTTTTTTTTGCTGGCTGAAGTGGCGAGGAATGCCTCATATGTATTGTTTTATTTGAATATGACCTTAGCGTTATCATCTTACCCCTGCTTCCCTTATCATTTATTAATTTTTTATAAACATTTAAAAGCAAAAAATCGTGTTTTTCCTCGTTTTTCGCTTGTAAAATGAGAATTAATGAAGCAATCTTGATGCTCTACAGAGACGAATTGTATATAATTAAAATGCAAAGCAAACGAGCGTTGAAACGACTCGATCGGATTATTTTTAACGGAGAAAAACCGTAAAAACTGGAAAAATCAGCGTTTTTTCAAAAATGCATAATGCCGCCATTTTTCAAGTTGTAGCGCAGGCTCTCCGCATGATAGTAGTAATTGATAGGTACTTTATGTGTGCACAACCCGTCATTGATGGACCGATTTGAATTTTCCAAAAGAAAATTCGCATTTTCCGTACCATCATCTGAACATATTCGAGCACAACAGTGGCAAGGCCCGAATGGCATGCGCCGACTGTACCATTACCGACAACGACAGTCATCCGAACCTTGAACTACACATAGTGTAGTTTAAGGGCCTTTAAGAGGTCTTCTCACTTTACACGCTAAAAAAGGCTGTTTTCGTGATTTTTTTTGATAGGTTTATATTACAGATATTAATATAAAAGTTGTTACACTTAATAAATACAGTTTCGACATAAATAAAAAATAAAATTTTTTATTTAAGTCACTATTTACAGACGAAAATGGTAGTTAAAAAAATGTCCTAAAAAATTCTAGGTCTGCGCTGTTGATGAATTCTCGGAGATGGAACATTCGAAACAAAAAAATCAAAGGGCTTTAGATTCAGTATATATAGCGCTATAGCGCATATCAAACGATTTTTGATATATGCAAAAATATCAAAATGCCCACATTTTTCGGGGGAAAAAAATTTTTTTAGGCAATTTTTGGAAAGTGGAAAATTTGCCTAAAAAATCGTCAGATAATTGTCAATAACAAATGAACTATGCAATATAAAAAAAAATCCTACGTACTTCCATAGACAATGTATTTTACAAGATATATTCAACATTTCAAGTGAATCGGTTGAAAGTTGTCTGAGTTATGTTTCCGGTCAACTTAAAAAATGCAGTTTTGAGATAAACGCTGCACAGTCGCCATTTTGAAATGAATCGCTTCAAAAAAATTATTGTTTACAGTCACTGATATGTATGATAAACACCCTTTTTTAAATCTCGATGTCTTTTGTAGTTTTTCTGAAGAAAAAAATCCCCAAAAAGCCTTTTTTTCGGCCCCTAGAGTGGCTTAACCCCTTAATTGGACGTTGAAGCAAGACTTTTTGGGTTATTATGGGGTTCATGCAATCAAGCGTTCGAGTGAAAACATTCCAAGAAAAGCTGAGAAAATTACTTGAACTGATCAGTGCGATAGCAGGGTACCCAACGGGCTTACTTACTTTTTCCACTTTGCCGATTAAAGCTTCTCCGTAAAACCCTGGGTCCAATATTCCGCCGTGAAAGTCCGGAATCCCCACAAATTTTACCAGCGGGCTGAACCTGACCGGTAAATGTTCAATAGGGTATCCATACGCTTCCATTTTCTTCCTACTGAATGATACCAATTCGGCCACCAGTCGTTTCTTGGGCATCAACGATTGGATATATTCTAAGGCGTTCGATGTCACCTTTATTGGTTTAACATCCTCAAATGGTGGAATTTTCTCCTTTAGCTGCGAAGTATTCGGACAGAATTGATCCACAAAATTAATTCCAGTTTACGTATACCACCGTACCGATACGGGACCGATGATCACGCGTAGTCACCCTACTGTTAAGCGATATGTATATGCTAGAAATAAAAAAAAATGGTCCTTCTCATTGCTTAGTTTTGTACCCTCGGGTCTTAACTTTAATTGGGAACCTAGATTTTGTAAACATTTAAAAAATGTATTGAGTAATGACGATTTTCATGAAGGGACAGATCGCGGTCCGCTATACGGCTTCTCGAAAGCATATTTTATGAAACAAGGCAAGTGGAATTTCAGAATCTGCCCGTCAGATTCACTCAAAATTCGGACAGAGCATAGCTTACGACATTTTCTACCGTATCACCGGATGATTTTTCCGTATGTTTATCCATTGGTTAGTGACAAATGACTAATGTTGGTTCTCGTGGTCGAAAGTCGAACTATTTTTTTTTCTAGTTTTTCATTTCTATAATTTTTTTAACTTCCCAAAAGTGTCACACGATACGAAAGTTTTATTATTATATTAAGGGATGACACCACTCTAGGATTTTAGGAAAATCGTTTTTTTGCTTAAAGAATACTTTGGGGTCATAAAAACAATATGCAATTGGTCGCGTATCGAATTTTTTATTTTTTAATTTTCAATTGTCGATTTTTCCGCAGCGCTTCGGACTTCTTTAAGGCGTCTCGTACAACTTTAAACGCGTTTTTCTCGAAACCACATTTTTCAAACTGGGAGGACGGATTTGGATGGATCAATTTGAAATTTTGATAGTAGCTTCACAATTACATTCTCTATGCGAGTACGTAGCCGTTTTTTGATTCAATATAAACTTTTTAAAACAATTATCTAACCACATTCTCTATGGGAGTACGTAGCCGTTTTTTGATTAAATATAAACTTTTTAAAACATTTTTTAAACAATTATTATTCATTTGTAAACAATTTACTGCTTATTTTTAGGCAAAAAATCGATTAATTTTTTTCACCGTGCGCGATTTTTTCAAAATTTGATTAAAAAAAATCCCTATATAGTTCCATAGCTAATGATATATAGATTATATTTTTTTTAGTATTTGTTGCAGGCCTTATACTTTAGGGGAAAACCGTCCTCGCGTGAAGCTATTAGTAAAAAACACATCTTTCAAGATGGGTTCTGTCGCCGCCATTTTGTATGAAAATTATAATGAATTTTTTTTTCTATACTTTAATATGTGTAGAATAAACCCTCTCAAAAGAAATCCTATTCCTTTTTTCATACTCCCAAAATAAATTGTCAAAGTTATGCCGTATTTTCTGCCGCTAGAGTGGTGTCATCCCTTAAAAGTACGTTTTTTTTTTATTTTCATTCAGATCACCCCAGTTTTTAGAACCATCTAGACCGATTTTCCATGCAGCAACGCCTCTACTTTGTTTAAATAATAATAACCTCGTTATTTATCAATATTTTCCAACAAAAAACTGTCGGTAAAACCCCGACCTCGTCAACCGAACACTCTCATCACAAAAAATATTTAAAATCAACCTGTTTTTTTTTCTTAAACTATGTAGAATATTTTCCTAAAGTTTCAAAGCGGAATTCGAAAAATTTCAAACGTTACAGCCTGTCAACGCTGTGCCTCACCGCTCGGATTCGGAGCGGGCGTGAACTTCAAACGCGTTTTTCTCAAAACTGCATTATCGAAATTGGCGTGCAGGATTACTCAAAAACTATTAAGCCGATTGAGTTGAAACTTGGTCGAAATATTGATAATTTTGTTTTTGGAATGTTAATATTAATACGTTAATTTTTTTGGTAAATGCGTGCCATTTTCTTAAATTTGCATTTTCTTCATTTTAATTACCGTCACATAGAAACTATACATGTTCTAACTGAAAAAATGTTTGAACCTTTTTTGGAAATCAAAGTCTACGGGAAGCTAGACTGCACGCCGATTCGCAACTCCCGCGGCGACCTTGCTGTAACACTCTGCCACAAGTCCGTCATTTTGATGATTAATTAATTAAAAAAAATTGTTTTGTATACTTAAATATACTATTAAAGCTTGATAATTGTAGAATAATTATTTCTCGGTTTAAAAAATCCCTCAATATTGCCAATTTTTTTTCTGTCTAAATGTATATCCCGCCTTAAATCAAAGTCGTAATGTACACGGAAAACATTTCGGTCTCTTACGATTAAAGCAACAATGGAAGTAGGTCGTATTGTCGATGTTGTCTTCTTGTAAACGGAGCACACGATTCGTCGAATCTTATAATGACGATCATCCCCTCTTTTTATACTCGCAGCGGTCTTCACCGATAATTTCCTACGACGCTTGGAATTGTCATCCACAACGCAACGAGCCATAGTAAGAACGATTTTGTTGGATATCAACGCACCACCGCATATATGCACATGGTTCAGTCTTATCGAGACAAAAGATGCTGTTATTTCACTTGGTGTTAATTGTTCGTCTACCAGACGTCTCGGACGAGCGGCGCTTATTCCTATGACAATACAGATTACAATAATTAATCGCTGTTTATCAAGTATTTATTGATTCGTCGCCATTTCTAAGCAGCCATATTTTAACCGTTTCCAAAGAATATGAATTATTCACCATCTTGTAGGCCCTTTTGGGGGGAGAATAATTAATTTCTGAATAATTATACTAAGCGATCTCAATTAAGTGATAATTTGTACTTATAGAGAGAAAATGAATGTCCTACCAATGAAAATCGGCATGTAGTATCATAATAACAAAGGCGGCAAACTCGAAAAATAAATATTCCGACAGTTGCTTCACGCGAACCAATTCAGGCGTTAGAATTAGCGAAAAAAATAGTTTCAATTGGAATGATCATCTTTAATCAAGCAATTAAATAATAGAGAGATTCGGTGTACAGAGAAGCAGAAATTCGTATTGCTGTAGGACAAGGATTCCAGACAAAAGAGGCTTTTTTTGTCACTTGTGGAGAAACACAATTTACGTTTTTCGTAGCGGTTCCAATGTTCGTAATAACAAAAATGTTTCCACCGCGATCGCTAGCGTGAAATAAAAAATATACCGTACACGAGAGAATCTTCTTTTTTACGGTTACATTTCGTTAAGTCAATTGTGAGAAATAAGCACAGAGTGATTGCGTGGCGCTATTATTTCACTATCACTTAAGGGGTGAGATGGAGTCAGAATAAAAAAAAAGATCGTTTTTTTTACATTTTCTTGATGTATGATGTTTCGAAAATATTCCCTGAAAATTTCGAGTCAATCCGGTGAATAGTTTCCGGGATATCCCACAATTAGTGAAGGGGCGTTGGGTCCCCATGGCAGGTAGCGGCTGACAAACGCGCAAACAATAATACCCGGGAAGGCAGAATGCTTCGAAGACAACAACAAATTGATATTTTGGAAGTTTCCACATCGGCAGAAGCCCTATTGTATAGGCCAGGAATTGATGATCCGATTTAAGTAATTTTTTAATTAGTATTTCTATACATAAATCAAGTGTAAAATTGGACAAATCTTTCAGAAATTTTCAAAAACTTATTACTCAAAAGATATGAACTTTAGCAAAATTTTATGAAGAATACTTCCGTTTTGAAATTGTCCAAAATTTTTTGAAAAAAAAATAATTCATCCCGAAAAACTTTAATTTTTTGAAAAATTGTTTTAACAATTGGCTATAAACAATTGAATGCTCGACTTTTTGGCAAAAATTGTGATATTCGGATTCAGCGGATCAAAATGCATAAAAAAAGTTTAGTTTCATCCATCGAGCTTAACATTTTACGAACATATAGTCCTGTATCCACATCGAAAAACTTTAAACGCGTTTTTCTCGAAACTACGTTTTTCAAGTCGGTGACCACTATAATTAAAAAACCACTCGATGGATTTTTATGAAATTTGGTGTGCTTATTGATAGCATAAAAAACTAGTCCTTAATCGAAGGATTTTCATTTTTGTTGAAAATTTCAATTTTTTAACAATAAATGAGCGATTTTTTGGTTGAAAATCGAAAGTTATCTGTCCGAAGCCGCCATTTTGTTAATTTTTGAAAAAGGCTTCGATTAAGGACTAGATTTATTATTAAACTAATGATTTTTTCAAATTTCAGATGATCCTGTAAAATTTTATGATGGTCACCGCAAAGCACTACATGCCGAACGGGGTTCGACAAAGAAGGCGATATAATTATAAATAATCAATATTTTTCTTTGAAAATTTGTACAAGTCAAGTTGAAATATAACATAAAAAGTATGTGTAACCACTTTTGTAAAACAAACTTAGTTACTATTTAGAAAAAAAATTATTGAAAATGCTCGTTTTTTCACGCCTCTGACTGCATCTCACTCCTTAATGTCCTACCGTAGGCCAGGTCTTGTAACCTCTTGCGTTGCCTTTGCCAATTGTTGTCTATGCAAAAAATTACAATGCTTGGCCGCGAATATTTTAATCTTAAACAGACGAGATTTTTTCTAGGTGTACTCACCGCCAATTGCGAGGAGAGTAATTAACAGGATAATCTTCATGACAACGAATCTCCGCCAAACGATGGGACCAAGAGCGTATACCCAAAAGCTTTTTCGTTCTATTGTCACATTTAGGAACCAGAAGAGAAAAGTAAATTTTTTTTTCAAAGCACGAAATCTACGGCATGTACTAAAAAATTGTTTTATTTCTCAATCAAGAGGCTAATCTGGGTAATGATATTTTTCATATTTAATTTTCTGTCAATGTTATCCATGGCTTCTAATTCATATATACATAATCTTACCTGCGTGATTGGTCCCGATGCCATCGGAGCTTGGAAGAAGCTGTGTTTGGACGTTGCCGATACTGGTTGTATGAGACGCAAGAAGAAACGAATCACTGGACGTGAAATGTTGCCACGCTTTATGAAGGCAGGCTTACCCACGTGTCAATGCATTGTACATGAATTTTCCATCTTTTTGCTCATTGTTATTCATTTTCACGTCGAATTTTCGTGCTCTAACAACGAGTGAGTTCCTAGATAGCCACGCCGTCTGGACGTTTCTCCGAGAAAAGTTCTCGCCAATGCCACTGATAACGACTCCTACTTTTGTCCACACTCCGACCAACTACAAATATCTGTGTTGCCTTGTAACCGGAAATTGAAGAAAATTTCTGGAACATGTGATTTTTTTAAATTTTCCCATTCGTCTTAAGGAGGTTGCTCAGCTATCGCGAAATAGTAAGAATTTGGTGAAATTTATTTAGGATATTTGCGAACAGGTGTCACGACGCTGTGTAAAATTTCAAGTTAATTATTGAAGTTAGGTTCTCATACACGGGCGACATAGCAAAAGCTTCATGAGAACTCTCATATGACTGTCGCAAAATAATAATAATAGTAAGAATTGAATGGAAATAGGCGGACAAATTCTTGACATTTTTATGAATAATTTCAACGAAGAGTACAGCGAACAGCGTTTTGTCTGCCTCGTTATCGAGAAATTCGTGAAATAAAACAGGAAATTTCAGCTGATTCGCGTAAAACGATAAAGCGCCCTACGGCAAGTGGCAACGCTGCTGTCGTATCCGCCATTTTTAATAAGCGCCAAAATATTAAACACCAAAAGTTCTTACCGCGGTTTAATAAAGAGTATTTAAATATTTTGAATAATTCTTTACAGCAGCTGCAGTGCATGTGTTTTGACATAACCAATAAAAAGGTATCGTCCTAATTTTTCCCTTTTTCATATCACGCTTATATGTTTTGAAAAGTGCGCAGTAAAGATCAAACGAATAGAGGACGGGGAGGCGGACGTCTAAGCGCAATACCCGGTTATATACACAAAGTCGAGCGCGTGCTTTGAATATGGAGTATGCTTCGAGTGGTGATACGACGAGCCATGCTTGAGAAAAAAAAACAATGAGTATCGAGGCAATTTGTTAAGCATCTGATAGCATTCTTGGCTTCTCCAATGCAAATTTCAACCTTTTCAAAGTCAACCTTTTGATTGCAATGAACATTTATTTAATCGAATATTATATTTTTTCTACCGGAGACTAAATGCGTTGCTACAGATGACACCTGTACTTTGTGGCAAAAAATACCATTATTTCCGAATCCATGACCGAAACACTAAATTCAATTTTAAGACCAACCCAGTTAATAAACTATTATTCCTATTCAACGAACTTGAGTTCTAACTCTTATTGTTAGAGGAAAATTTTATTTCACGTAAACAAAATTATTGTTCAATAGACTGAGGAATTAATTTTAACATAAACGAACGATTTATTTGCATATGATTAATATATGGTTGGTGGAACAAAATGAAAAAATATTTATACAAAAGGTTTTGTTGTCTCCAAGAAATGAAATAACTAATTACACTTATTTGTCCTAACAAAGCCTTCTTCCAAATCGAGGCGAATCTTTTAGTTCAAGACATAAAATATTCTTTTGGTGCGACAAAACGATTCGCTTGAGTCGATTCTTGAATTCAAGCTGACATATTGTTATAGCAAATAAATATCTACAAAATAAAACAAAACTCTAGTAGCTTATCGAACAAAATCATTTCGTAAAACACGTTTTGTAAATCTAACTGATAGTTTTAGTGGTGTGAACCGTAGCTTATTTAGTATGACTGAGCAACTGTTAAAACAACAAAATTTCGAGACAACAAAATGCATTTTGCACATTCAACGATTTTTTTTCTCAGTGTAGGTTACTTGTTTCGTACAGATAGCGTGGGTTCCTAGGGTTAATTACTTGATTTAAAATACTATATGTATAAACAGGGTGTTTCAAATAAAGTGTTCCAAGTTTATATCTCAGAAAGTACGGATTATAGTAAAAAATATTGCAAATGAAAGTTGTTCCGTTTCAGGAGTAGTAAAGATGGGAATGTCAATTTGATTTTGGGTCTAACCGGTCAGCTTCGAATTTGTTTCATTAGAACCCTTATTTTTTACTGTCTACTCTCATAGCTTACTTCGAGACCTTCCGAAAAAAATATGGATAAGTATATTTTTACTGAGTACTTTTTCCAGTTGTGAGACTTTTGAACAGAGAGAGAGAAAGAGAGAGAGAGAGAGAGAGAGGGGGAGAGAGAGAGAGAGAGAGAGAGAGAGAGAGAGAGACTTGTGAGAAATTGAAATAGTATTTTGAAGCATGAATATCTGCGTCCTGAACAATCGCGATGGAATTTTTTCCTTCCTCAAGGATATCGTAGGAAGAAAAACTCAATTTTTTTATGGTCGCATTGCGAATGCTATGTAACTTTTTTCTCCGAATTATGATATGTCAAAGTTTAAGGGGCTATACCAGTGTGACACTTTAAATAAATAGATTTTTTGCCTTTTTCGACAGTTTATACTTTCAAGAATATTCTGTAAAAATTTCAAGGCCGTATCTCTAATCATTTTATCTTGCAAAAATCGATAGTTAAATCTTTAAACGCGTTTTTCTCGAAATGAGATTTTTCATTTTTGCTGACATTGTAACTCAAAGAGAAATTATCCGATTCACTTGAAATTTGAACTCTTGAATATATTTACTCTACAATGACGTAGGATATTTTTGATTGGATGAAAATTGACAATTTGGCATTGAAAAAAACGACCATTTTATAGGCAAGAAAACAGCCTTTTTTCACAA
Source organism: Ophion slaviceki (assembly GCA_944452715.1). Taxonomy (NCBI): domain Eukaryota; kingdom Metazoa; phylum Arthropoda; class Insecta; order Hymenoptera; family Ichneumonidae; genus Ophion; species Ophion slaviceki. The sequence continues at coordinate 11,738,783 of OX101783.1, read as the reverse complement.
CTACGCCATTTTGTTAGATTTTGATATTTTTCGAAAATCCTATGTCATTGTACAGGAAATATCTTCCAGTTTAACGCACTTATGCACAGCTATGGAGAACTTCAGGATATGATAATCAAACCCGAAGAATGGGAAATCATCGAGACTGTGTGCGCATATTTAAAACCATTTGATCATCTGTCGACGGTTCTCGGTGGTCAAACGTACATTACTTTGCCGTTGGTAATTGTGGGGTTCAACATGCTTCTTGACAAAATCGAGACGGTAACTTACCAACTTGATGAGAAGCCATCGCGAAGTGACGTCGACGAGAAATTTATCGAAGCTTTTCGAGCTGGAAGAGATAAAATGATCAAACATTATAAAAAGACGAATTGGATATATGGAGTTGTTCTCATCCTCGATCCTCGGCACAAAGTTGAAACGCTTCAACTTACGTCTTGGGGTCGTAACATAGAAAAGTCATCAATTGCTAAATTCCAAAAAAAATTCCAAGAACAATATTTCGCGCATTCCACCGTCGATATGATACCATCGCAGGGTTAAAGTTTATCGGATCATGGAAGCCAGGGATCCTTCGATTTATATGAGCTTTATGAGGCCTCAATGCAGAATTTTCTCGCAGAAGACTGTAGAGAACCACAACGAGAATTCAAACGATATTGTAAACTCAAACGGGCGAGCAGAAACAAGAATATTTTGGAGTGGTGGCGAAACAACTCGGATTCGTTTCCGAATTTAGCAAAAATGGCGCGAGATTTCTTGAGCATCCCGGCGACAAGCATCCCGGCCGAACGTTTGTTTTCGAAGGCTGGTTTGATCCTAAGGAAACATGAAAATAGGATGACCAATGTTTCAGCGAGAAGTCTGCTTTGTATAAACGGATGACTGACGTGCAGCCTGAAATCAGCAATTCAACAAAATCTTAACCCGTCCGAATAATAAAAGTGTATTTCAAAGCGTTTTCTTTGTATTCAAATTATTCAAGCCCAGCCCATACATGCAGCCCAAGACTCGCCGAGATTATCGAGAATTTCGAGTCTCGAAATTCGAGGCGAGAAATATTTCTCGAAATTTTTCCGAGACGAGAAATACGATAATCTCGTCTCGTCTCGCTCGACGGCATCACAAGGCGTTGTCGATGCGGCATTTTGTTCTCACGCATTCGACAATGACCTCGAAAATCAATATTACCCAATCGTTACCCCAATAACTATTGTTTTACTTCAATTTTGACCTGGAATTGCCTATGAAGGATCGTACATTGAAAAGGTGAGGGTATCATAAATAAATTTTGGTTCATTCACAGTTTAATTTATTACAATAATAACGTAATATTTATTCATACACAGTAGCTTTGGAGTCATAATGACATTTTTTTCAGCGGTTTCAGTGTCATAATTTTTTTCGACATTACACTGGTTCAAGCGACGATGAAATCGACGAAGATTTCTAAAGATTCCCGAATGCTGTCGACAACACGGCAGACATCACGTATTCATTAGCCGAAGAAAACACGTGTAATGCAGAAAAATGACAACTATGAACCTGCAGAAGAAAAATGTAATTATTACTCCGAAGCTACTGTGTATTAATGAATATTACGTTGTTATCGTAGTAAATAAGATTGTGAACAAAATAAACTTCATTTGTGATATCCTTACCTTTTTAAGGGGTTACCCCCACTTGCGATTTCGAAAAAATCGATTTTTTTTTATTGCATTTTTTTGACGTATAAGTATCCGGGCCTATACTTCTGTATGGGCCCGGAATAGATGACTCTATGTAAGTTTACAAAAAAAAATATTTTCTTCGTGTAAACTGAAATTGAAACTTTAAACGCGTTTTTCTCAAAATGGCATTTCTGAAGTCGATGACCAAGATTACTCGAACACTAATGAACCGATCTTCTTGAAATTTTGTAGGCTTATTTAATACATAAAAATGTAGTCTTTAATCGTTCGATTTTTTTTTCGACAAAAAAATGGCCGTTTTATAGCCAAAAAACGGCCGTTTTTTTTCGTTAAAATCGAACCATTAACTTTGACTGTCCGCCATTTTGTGAAAAATGAATATTTTTTAAAATCCTTCGATTAAAGACTAGTTTATACTTATATTTGACTAAATCCATCCGCATTTTTTTTCAGATGATCCACTTCGCCGCAATGTTGGTCACCGCAAACCGTGTATATAAAAACATTATTTCATTGACGGCCATTTGCCACTAAACAATGTAATATTTTTCAATAAAAAAATTACTGAAAGTTCTTCAAGATGTGTTCTTTAAGATGGTATATTGATCGATTAAAAAAGTTTTGTAGTTTTCTTCACAAAAATTCATGAAAAAGGCCTTTTTTGCGCTACAAGTGGGGGGTAACGCCTTAATTCAAGATCATTTATAGGCACTTCCACGTCAAAATTAAATTAATACAATTATTATTGAGGTAATTGAATGGGAAATACTGATTTCCGTGGTCATGTTCGAAATCGTGAGAAAAAAGTACGCGAAACAAAAAATATCTACCACAATTATTGAGAGAGATATGGAAATAGTCAACTAATTGTAAGCCACACGTGGGTACCTGCGGCGCGTGCGGCGGTGCCCCCACCACCACGCCCGGCCGCACCGCGACGCCGCGCCGTTCGGTATTCCGCGCACAAGGGATCGAATTCAATCATCTGGAATGAGAGAAACGCCCAATGAGTTTGTATCATATTGAATGTGATGCCCAAAAGTATGAGGAATGCTTACGGAATTGAATTACGCAAAAATGTCAATTACAACAAAAATTAATCGAAGAAACGCATCAATAACTATCAATGTATTGAGACGCTCTGTTGTAAGTTACGCGTCTCGCAAATACGTATAACAATCTCGAAGTATATTTTATATGTTATGTTTGTAAGCTAAAATTATATAGCCACGAAATACGAGTATTTATTTTTTAAGGCATTAAGCCACAGTAACGCGTACAAAATCATGTGCGAATTTAACAATTTTTTTTCGTATGAAAAAGTGATTCATTCATAAAATTAATTACACATCTATTTATTATGAATATCAAGCTATTAGAAAAAATATATATTTTTCTTTGATGTACAAAATAGCCGACTACTCGAAACTCGAAAAGCTTTTCAATTTTCAATCACATTTTCCTATATTCAATAGTATTGAAACAATCTCATATATAGGTGGCACTCCGCAGCAGCACATTTATTTGGATCAACCAATATATTTTTTTTCATTCAATTGGTTTTTTTTCTCATTGCGTGTGCTTTGCAAACGGAGTATGTTTCGGATAGTGATACGACGAGCGATGCTTTAGAAAAGAAAACACAATGAGCATTAAGGCAATTTGTAAGCATCTGATAGCATTCGCGAACCACGCTGAGCTGGCGCACTCCACGTATGGCTTCTCTAATGCAAATTTAATGTGTAAATGGTAAAAAAAATCACCATCCAAGAACATTCCATTTCTCAACTCACACAGAAGAAAAATAATTTTCCCTGCAAACAGAAAAATATTAATATAATTTTTTTCAAATACATGAACTAATTCAGCAATAAAACGAATGTTTGATCATTTTGAGTACTTTTCTCCGCTTTTCTTGGGGTGCTTTCACTCGAACGCTTGCATCAAACCCGAAATAATCCAAATCATCTTGCTTCAACGCCCAATTAATAGGTATAAATATTAACGGCGGGGCCTACTCTGTGTAGTTTATGTTTGGCATAACTGTCATTGTCGATAATGGGATAGTCGGCCATTCAATTCGGGCCTTGGCACCGTCAGGCTTGAATAAGTTCAGGTGATGTTACGGAAAATGCGAGGAGTGTGTCAAGACATAATTTCTTTTTCACCATCGACGGCGTCCTGATTCGAACCTGGGATCTCTTGACACTTCGCTTTGGAGGCTGGTGCTCTAACCACTGGGCCGAAGTCATTAGTGCTTAAGGCCTTAGGCCACACTATCGGGTATAAAATCATGTGCGAATTTAACAATTTTTTTCGTATGCAAAAGTGATTTACTCATAAAATTAATTACACATCTATTTAGTATGAATATCAAGCTGTTAGAAAGTATATATATATTTTTTTTCATAACTTTTAAATAAATTGAAAAGTTATGTTCCTAATTGCATTTCGTCACCGTGCAAAATTGTTGTTGAAAAGAAGAGAATAAAAAGAACGTTAAGGACAAACAGAAAGAAATTAGACAGAACCCATGTGCGAGTCGCCGACCTTCCGAGTACGGCCGACGCTTGGCTGTATTGCGGCAGCTCGTCGGCTGCCAACGATCGACGGTCTATGACGGCCCAGCGTTGGCGAAACGTGCGAGCGATGCTTGGCTATTAAGCGGCAATGAATCGGCAGCCAACGATCGGAACGCGACTACGGCCCAGAGTTGTCGAAACTCTCGTTCGATCATCGCATCGACGTTGGGCCCGGTAGTTCGCGCAACGCTGGCTACGACGTTTCATCCGACTCTGGTTATTCGTCGCCCGGGTGTGCTTGGCCAACGCTTGCAGACCCAGAGTGCAGCCAACGCTTGGCGGTAAGGCGGCCACGCATCGAAAGCCAACGATCGGAACGTGACTATGGCCCAGAGTTGTCGCAACTCTCGTTCGATCGTCGCGTCAACGTTAAGCCCGGTAGTTCGCGCAACGCTGGCTACCACGTTTCATCCGACTCTGGTTAATCGTTGCCCGGGTGTGGTTGGCCAACGCTTGCAGACCCAGAGTGCAGCCAATGCTTGGCGGTAAGGCGGCGATGCATCGGCAGCCAACGATCGGAACGCAACCATGCCCCAGAGTTGTCGCAACTCTCGTTCGATCATCGCGTCGACGTTGGGCCCGGTAGTTCGCGCAACGCTGGCTACCACGTTTCATCCGACTCTGGTTAATCGTCGCCCGGGTGTAGTTGGCCAATGCTTGCAGACCCAGAGTACAGCCAACGCTTGGCGGTAAGGCGGTGACGCATCGGCAGCCAACGATCGGAACGCCACTATGGCCCAGAGTTGTCGAAACTCTCGTTCGATCGTCGCGGCGACGTTAGGCACTGCAGTTCACCCGACGTTGGCTACCATGATTCAGACAACACTGGCTAATCGTCGGCCGGGTGTAGTTGGCTATCGCTTGTAGCTCCAGAGTTCGGCCGATGCCTTGACCGTAAAACAGCAGTTTGTTTGTATTTCCGTTCGAGCTTCGCCTCAACAGCACAATGTAGCGCGCAATGTTGGTAGCATCGATATTTTACAATAAGGTTAAGTTTCGATGTTTTGTAGTATTTTGGTGTGAAAACAATTTTGATAATTGCTGGGATTAATTAAAAATCAATGAGAGTAATAATACTGAATATTTAAATTGAGAAAACGAGTGAACAGTTCGGTAGAACGTTTCGGGTCTGACTTTGACAAAACGTGTATTTTTTTCAATTCTTAAATAAATATATGCCGTCACCCTGCTTAATTAAAAGCTAGACAACAAAGAACAAAATTGAAAAAAAAAGAAATAATAATCAATGAATTTGAAAAATGCTCTTTAAATCATATATGAATCTCTTGAAGTGTGCTTCTAATGCTTGAAAATTACAACGTTTTACTTCGCGCCCATTTAAATTTGCCCGCGTTCAAGTCACTGACAGAAAAATTCTTTTGATATTAATTTACCGCGTCTATTTGATATTTGTTCACTTGAATTAACTAGATTTTTCGTGGAATCAAATTTTTCCTATTGCATTCCATTATTGGAATGATTTGTTTTAAATATATTCATTTATTCAAATCAAAATATGTTTAATATCGTCCAATACCTGAATATTTTATTTAATCCTCATAAATCTGTGATTCGGTTTCATCTGTTCATAAAACATTTAGTTGAATCCACAAAATCTATTTTATTTCTCTATTATCTATTTTATTTGTTTTTAATTTTAGCTAAATATAATTTTTGCAGAGCCAACCATTTTTCTATTTGATTGAGCTAATGGCCTGTCAAAGGGGTGTGTGGGTAAAGAGGATGAAGAGAGAGGAATTGTGTTTATATATATATATATATATATATATTGTGACGTGATTTTTTGAGCCACGTCACAAAAATGCTACCGATGATCAAGATAGGCTCTCGATGCCCGGGTTGCGACCCATCCGTTTGTGTTAAGGGTCTTTTCTCTACAATGTTTGTCTCGTTACGTTTGAGGTTTTGGGTTGTGTTTCCGTTTTGGTTAGGTTGGCGTGCGGAACTCGGTCGAGCGGCGTGTGGCTCAACGTACTGAGCAATCCCGACCGAGGGATGCACCCAGTGAGGCTTCTCGGGGAATCGGTGCACGCCCGGCTGAAACGCCGGCGCCCCACGGTAGTGGTGCATCGTGCTGGAGAGCGGGCCGTTTGGGTTACGGGCGGAGGCTGGAGATCTCCGCGCCGCGCTTCTGGACAGAAGCTTTGCCCGCTTTCGCACGGTGACCCGGGGATGCGATTTCCGAGAGCCTCCATGTTACCGTTGAGAAAAGGTCCCAATTTGTTACCGTTCCGTTTTCGGGGTAACTCGGGCAGAAAATATAGATTCCTAAAGGAATATTCTATCAGAATATTCCAGTTCCCGAAATAATATTTCAGCTCTCGATATTATACGAGATAAAGTTCTCGCTTGAACCAGCGATTTCGCATGGTCCGATCCCGCGAGCGTGTTGACATTTTTTCTGTTAACGCGCTCTGTCTCGCTCTCGCATAATCCCTCGCACGCCGGCCTTGGTCGCGCGAGGTACAGAGTTGCTACCGAATCTTCGCGTGAGACGGTTGTCTCCTAAACCGCGATCGCTCCCGATTTTCGAGATATCGGAAAGGAGTTGCTACCGAACCTTCGCGTGAGACGGTTGTCTCCAAAATCGCGATCGCTCCCGATTTTCCGGATATCGAGAGAGTTGTCGATCAGACGTCGCGATGGAGAGACGTGTCGCGTCTCTCTCGCACCCGTGTCGTCGCGCTCTCGGTCTCGCGTAAGAGGCACGTCGTCGTGCTCTCTGTTCCCGTGCGTATGACGTTTCGCGTGCAGTTCGCGTTCGCGTTAAGTTTCGTCTACGTGTACAGTTCTCGGGTGGGTAATCCACCGGCTCCCGCACTACAAAATAAAACCTTATTTTATTTTATTAGTGACGTTTCCGGTGTCGCGGAAGTGACAGATCCCGTGATCGTTCACTGCTACTCCCCAGTGAATCCCGACCCCTCTACCACAACCCACAGCCTGAGCGGCCGTGCAGTACCGCAACCGTTCTCCCCCGTGCTAGTGCATCCAGTTTAGTCCGGTTATACGATTCCGGCGATCCAAAAATCGAGGAGGTCTCCAGACTCCGAACCCGGTTAGGATTCCGGGATACCAAAAATCAAGGAGAGCTCCAGTCTCCGCCTGGCGGGTCGGGTTTGATCACCCCGACCCCAGTTTAGTCCGGTTGAGAAATCCGGCGATACAAAATTCTCTGGCGCCCCGGGTATTGCGGATGCACGCGCACGGGGTGGACGGCCGAAGGTGACGGTTTCTCGCACCAGATCCCGATTTGAGTTCTCGAGTTCTCGTTTCCGTGGTAAGAGAAATATCGCCCGTCACAAATGGCGCCCAACGTGGGGCCACGCCGGCGAGTAGCAGTTCTCGGTAAAGAATTAAGGGGAATGAAGGAAAGGAATAATTTAATTATTCTTTTTTTTCCGTTCTTTCCGCCTTTCTTGGTCTCGTCGAGAAAAAGAAATATTTTCTTTTTCTCTTAGTTCTCGTACCGCGTTTTCGTGTGTTCTCGATGTAGTCTTCGAAAATAAACGTTCGCGATTGCTCCCGAATTGAAAAAAAAATGTGCTCTCGAGAAAAAAAAACAGTGCTCCCGAAGAAAAAAAAAGTGCTCCCGTGAAAAAAAAAAGTGTTCTCGATTCCCAGGGATTATCGTCCATTTGGATTATTGATCATCTTTCGGTGAGTTCCCGACGCAGTCGGAAAATTTTATTTTCGTAAAAATTTACGAATACTTCCTGCGTGGTTTCCGCGATGCGAGGCTCCGCTGATTGTGAGCTGCGTCGTTCTCGTTATCGGGGGGAGTTATTCTTCGACCTCCCCGGTGCTCTCGCGACTTCGAAAATTTATTTCGAAGGGAAAGAAAAAAAAAGGCCTCTTTTTGTTTCTTTCCGTGATCCCGAGCACTTCGAAAATGTATTTTCGAAGACCAAAAAAAAAAGACGCTAGCTCCCGTGGTTGGGAATTTGACAAAAAAAAAAAAAATGTCAAATTCCAAGCTTGCTCTCGCTGATTTCGGAAACGAAATCGAGTTCTCGATATGGAATTTTTTTTGTTATGTGCTACGTCCTTTGAATTTGCTCGTGTCTTTTTTTGTTGTGCAATTCGTTTTGTTGAAGTTGTTTCTTGTTTTCTTTTTTTTTGTGTCGCTCCCGAGATCTCGAAAATTTATTTCGAGATCTTTTTGCTCTCGTTACCCGAGAATTTCGTAGATTTTCTCGGGGGATCTCGATATCGAAATGTTGTATTTTTTTGTTGTTCTCTTTGCGTGTTTTTTTTATATTTTTTTCGATCTGCTACCGGGGTTTCGAAAATGACTTTTCGAGACCCGAATAATTGCTCCCGTTAGTCGAAAAGATTCTTTTTTTTCTTTTTGGCCGGTTCTCGAATTTTCGAGAACGACGAAAATCGTTCTCGGGCTCCGTTCTCGTACCTCGCGGCGAGACCCGCGCGATACCACACATCGGGTGTCCCCGAGGTGGCACGCGCAATATCATATATCGGGTGTCCCCGAAGTAACCCGCGTAATCAAGTAAAACTTGATTATGCGTTGTGCGTTCTCGTTGTAAGTGGGTTTAACAATTTTTTTTTTCTTTCCCCTTACAGATCTCGAGCAGAGCCAATAGGATTTTTATTTTTGTTTTTTTTTTATTTTTTTTTTATTTTTTTTTCTATTTTTATTTTATTTGTTCTCCTGGTTGGCTCCAGCCTCATCGGAATTTTATTTCGATTTGAGGTTTTTGTACCGTTCCCGGATAGAGAGAAGAAATTCTTTTTTTATCTTTATTTTTCGTTCTTCCTCTATCGCTCTCGACCTCGTCGGATTCGTTCGACGGAGGGGAATAAAAATTCCCCCAGTTCCCGAAAATCCGAAAATCAATTTCGGATCGAGAGAAAATATATTTTTTTTAAATTCTTTTTTTAATTAATTTTCTCTCTCGCTCACGTCCCGTCGAATCCACTCGACGGGAGGGAATCAAATTTCCCTGTTCCCGTAGATCCGAATGAATAGTTCGGATCGAGAGAAAATATCAATATTTTTTTTAATTTTTTTTCGGAATTGATTTTTTTCTCTTGCTCACGTCCCGTCGAATTCATTTAACGGAAGGGAAATCAAAGTTTCCCAGTTCCCGAAATCCGAAAATTTCTTTCGGATCGAGAGAATTTTTTTTTAATTCTTTTTTTTTCTTTTCTCTCGCGTTCGCGTTCCGTCGGATTCTTTCGACGGAAGGGAATTCAAATTCCCCCGGTTCCCGAAATCCGAATATTTCTTTCGGATCGACAGAAATTTTTTTTATTTATTTTTTTTTCTTTCTCTCGCGGTCTCGTTTCTGTCGGACTCTTTCGACGGAAGGGAATGCATATTCCCTCAGCTCACGAAATCCGAAAATGTATTTCGGATAGAGAGGAATTTTTCTATTTTTTTCTCTCTCTCGCTCTCGCATATGATCCTGTTTCAGGGTTCTCGGACGGGGGAAGGCAAGTTCCCCCCGATCCCGCCTTTTGGAAAAATTTTATTTTTCCAAACAGACAGACATATTGTTTTTTTCTGTTCTGTCTCCTGCTCTCGAGGTCGTCGAATCAAATTCGACGAAATGGGATACAGTGTATCCGCTCTCGATATCGTCGAATCAAATTCGACGAAAAGGGATACAATCCCTTAGTTCTCGATTCAGGCAGTCACACTCTTGTGCTCCAAGTGTCCCGGGGGGAATACCCCATGGCGACCGGAGACAGGGTACCTGAGCTCCCGTTACGGCTCTCGGAACGCTCATCCGAAAAAAAACGGACGAGGTTTTTACCGATCGCGGACCTGGCACTGGGCCCGCGGAGCTCGACCTTGGGACAGCCGACCCGACCGGGTCGCGCCCAGGTGGCCGACGCGTGACGCCTAAGAGCAGCCACGAAGCTCTCGAGACATTAGACGCCTCGTTGCTACAATGCAACAAACGGCCGTCAGCTCCCGAAAAGGCGATACGTGAGCGCAGCCTCTCGCGGTCTGCGCCGCCACGCCAGGGATTCCCGAGGCCCCTTTATGGGCTAGTTCCAGAGGGACAAGGCGGACAAAGCCGCGCCCCCGCTACCGAGTGGTTCTCTGAAGACCACAGAAGCTACCGAAAAGCCGAGTGAACCCAGCTGCTGCAATTACGGCAAAACGGGTCACCGGCATAGAGCATGTCCGGACTACCGGCGTCTCTTGTGCTACCGATAAGACCGTCAGGCGTGTCCACGACCCGTTACCCCTTTGCAATCGGGGAAACGGACAAGGAGGCGAGTGAGGAACTCTCCTTTGCCTCCCGTGTTAAGCCTTGACGACATACTTTCTCGACAAGCTCCCGTGTAGCGACACCATGCCGACCAGTTACCGAACACGCAAACCGGCGAAGGCAGTTACGAGGAACACCCTCAGCTACCGATACGTCTCCCCCGAAGGAAATTCTTCCTTGGGATGACGTAATAGTTAACGTCGGGTCGGACGCAAGTAGAGGCCCCCATCGGGTAGAACCCTCAGTTGTGGCTGACCCCTAAAAGCTCCCGTTGAAGGCCTCTGGCCCATATTTCCGTGTGAGGTGGTAACACCCCACAGCTCCCGCAATATGGGCCTCTGGCCCCTAGTTCTCACGTAAGGCAACAAAGCCTCACAGTTCCCGCAATATGGGCCTCTGGCCCATAGTTCTTGCGTGAGGCAACAATGCCTCACAGTTCCCGCAATATGGGCCTCTGACCCAGAGTTCTCGTGTAAGGCAACAATCCCTCACAGCTCCCGCCATATGGACCTCTGGCCCGTAGTTCTCGTACGAAAAGGCAGCGTAACGAGGGATCTCCGTCATGCTAGCCTGGCCCCCGGCCTTGGCGCGCGGAGGCTGCGCCGCCTCATCGTTCCCGCGAGTTGCCACGGATCAACTCAGATTCCCGGCACCATCTTCGCCAGAAGAGGTGAGGTCACGTTGGAGCAGTTCCCGCAAGGTTCCGGAGCCACCATCCAGACAAGGACGCTACGGCGGAGTGGTAAGTCCGTTCAGATTGGTATATCCGTTCCTGGTGGTGGTAAGTGGGATCCCGATTGATCCTATATTTCTCGCGTCGCGGGGCGGTTATTCGCCCACGGCAGATCTCGGTCTCTTCCCCATATTTTAGCTACCGAATTGTAACGGGAAGAAACGACCATGCTACCGTTTACGCAAAAATATTTTTTTTTTTTGCGCTTACACTTTCTCGCGCTGTGGGTGCTTAGTTCCCCGCAGTAGATCTCGGTCCTTCCCACCGTTTAAGCTACCGACTGCACCTGGGAAGGACAATGATTGCTACCGTGTGCATTTCAGCTACGGCTTTTGCTTAGCAGAGATCACGTAGTTCCCTGATCGTAACCACCCTTAAGGGGTGGGGAGTTGTGACGTGATTTTTTGAGCCACGTCACAAAAATGCTACCGATGATCAAGATAGGCTCTCGATGCCCGGGTTGCGACCCATCCGTTTGTGTTAAGGGTCTTTTCTCTAGAATGTTTGTCTCGTTACGTTTGAGGTTTTGGGTTGTGTTTCCGTTTTGGTTAGGTTGGCGTGCGGAACTCGGTCGAGCGGCGTGTGGCTCAACGTACTGAGCAATCCCGACCGAGGGATGCACCCAGTGAGGCTTCTCGGGGAATCGGTGCACGCCCGGCTGAAACGCCGGCGCCCCACGGTAGTGGTGCATCGTGCTGGAGAGCGGGCCGTTTGGGTTACGGGCGGAGGCTGGAGATCTCCGCGCCGCGCTTCTGGACAGAAGCTTTGCCCGCTTTCGCACGGTGACCCGGGGATGCGATTTCCGAGAGCCTCCATGTTACCGTTGAGAAAAGGTCCCAATTTGTTACCGTTCCGTTTTCGGGGTAACTCGGGCAGAAAATATAGATTCCTAAAGGAATATTCTATCAGAATATTCCAGTTCCCGAAATAATATTTCAGCTCTCGATATTATACGAGATAAAGTTCTCGCTTGAACCAGCGATTTCGCATGGTCCGATCCCGCGAGCGTGTTGACATTTTTTCTGTTAACGCGCTCTGTCTCGCTCTCGCATAATCCCTCGCACGCCGGCCTTGGTCGCGCGAGGTACAGAGTTGCTACCGAATCTTCGCGTGAGACGGTTGTCTCCTAAACCGCGATCGCTCCCGATTTTCGAGATATCGGAAAGGAGTTGCTACCGAACCTTCGCGTGAGACGGTTGTCTCCAAAATCGCGATCGCTCCCGATTGTCCGGATATCGAGAGAGTTGTCGATCAGACGTCGCGATGGAGAGACGTGTCGCGTCTCTCTCGCACCCGTGTCGTCGCGCTCTCGGTCTCGCGTAAGAGGCACGTCGTCGTGCTCTCTATTCCCGTGCGTATGACGTTTCGCGTGCAGTTCGCGTTCGCGTTAAGTTTCGTCTACGTGTACAGTTCTCGGGTGGATAATCCACCGGCTCCCGCACTACAAAATAAAACCTTATTTTATTTTATTAGTGACGTTTCCGGTGTCGCGGAAGTGACAGATCCCGTGATCGTTCACTGCTACTCCCCAGTGAATCCCGACCCCTCTACCACAACCCACAGCCTGAGCGGCCGTGCAGTACCGCAACCGTTCTCCCCCGTGCTAGTGCATCCAGTTTAGTCCGGTTATACGATTCCGGCGATCCAAAAATCGAGGAGGTCTCCAGACTCCGAACCCGGTTAGGATTCCGGGATACCAAAAATCAAGGAGAGCTCCAGTCTCCGCCTGGCGGGTCGGGTTTGATCACCCCGACCCCAGTTTAGTCCGGTTGAGAAATCCGGCGATACAAAATTCTCTGGCGCCCCGGGTATTGCGGATGCACGCGCACGGGGTGGACGGCCGAAGGTGACGGTTTCTCGCACCAGATCCCGATTTGAGTTCTCGAGTTCTCGTTTCCGTGGTAAGAGAAATATCGCCCGTCACAATATATATATATATATATAGGTTGTGTTTGAAAAATATATAGCGCGTCATTCGATAGAACTCTCTAATTATCACAATGATACTAATTAATTGATATACTTTATGTGATACAACAAATAATTATAGGAATTCATTTGGTCGCTTATGCCATATCTGCGACTCAGATGTTGCAAGCACTCGGTAGCATAGGGGCAGCGTACCTAGCTATGAATAGGTAGGTTCCAGGTTCGATTCACATGTAGGTCAAATATTTTCTTCGGTTAAAACCATCTCAAAAGGCTAGGGAATGACGAATTACGATCCAAAATCGTTGTCGTAAAACTCTCAATTAAGTGCTTCATTTCATTTTGAATTTATGAAATATTTTATGCCTATAGTATTTGATTTGAAGATTTTTTGTCAGTGTAGGGCCCACGCTGCAATCGACGTAGGGCCGATGCCGAAATCAACGTAGGCCCGACGTTGCAATCGACGAAGGGCCGACGTTGCAATCGACGAAGGGCCAACATCGATTAAATACTGTGACGCAACGTTTGGGAGGATCGTCGGGCCGACGTTATCATTTGGACGTTTATTAGACCCCAAAACGACGTTGGCAAACAGAGTCGGCCGGACGTCCTAACGCCGGCAAGCGTCGTTGCGCCAACGTAGGCGCGACTTTAAAATCCTACCTGGGAAGTTTAAAACAGTGATAGAAGAAAATGGAAAAAACCAAAGGCGTAAAGGCCGAAGGAAAAGGTGGACCTAAAGGGAAGAAAAAGCAACCGTCAACTCAAATATCGAATATAAAAACTATTTGCGTAGGATGCCTGGAGGACCACGAAAAAGTTTGGATGCAGTGCGCCAGCTGCTGTGGATAGGTTTATGAATAATTTGCAGACATCCCTAAATGTTCGAAAACTTACATATGCGATTGATGTACAATGTTCTGAAGATGTCCGGCTCTGCGGGCTAGAAGTCTGTCCGGTACTAGGTGCCACTTGCTGTGACGGCAATTTTTTGTACCAAAGTTTGAATCAAGTTTTTAATTTCGTTTATGCAGAGGTTGCATTTTTGTTAATTTACTTTGGTTCGAAACTGTGTTGACGTAATTATTTAAAAAAAAAATTTCATTTCTCGAAGCAGTTTTTTTTTCTTTGTCCGAAAAGCCTAGGTGCCCGCCACTGAGGGACTTCCCTCTACTAAGTGCATGCAGATTTTCGTCGGTAGAACATTGATTTTCCTTTAAAAATTAAAAATTGGCGCTTAAGAGGCCAGTCCGCTTTGAAAATTTCAAAAAATCGAAAGCAAGCAAGACTTGAAGAAATCGACGATGATGAGCAATCAGAAGGGATTTTGTACGGTACAGGAATTGCCGATTGAGTTTAGGTAAGAGTTTTTCATAGGATAAACTTCAAATGCGTTTTTCTCGAAACAACGTTTTCAAAATCTAGCTCCATCGTATCTCTAAAACTAATAATCCGATTCTCTTGAAATTTGAACCACATATTGTAAACATGATACGCAACAAGATGACCCTCGATGGTTTTAAAATTTTGATTTTTACTCTTTTTTTGCGAAAAACTGCGAAAAAACGCGTTTCCTTTTACTTTTTTCGTTTTTCCTCTGCCATTTTTTTATTTTTTGATCAAACTTTATATCCGAGGGTCATTTTGTAGCTGGTGTCATACTGAATCTAATGGACTTTGATTTTTTTGTTTCAGACAAGCCGTTGCAGAGTTGTGATGGAGCTACCTAGCTCACCTACTTTTGAGGCGTTACGTTAAACTATAGTTTTTGTACTTAAAAATAAATAAAAATGAATGAACATTTTTTTAAATGTATTTCAAGACTTTATTTATCAAGCCCAACAACTTTTATATTCATATCTTTTATAAAATCCTCGAAAAAAATCGCGAAAATAGCCTTTTTCGTGGCTCCAAAGTGGACTAGCCCCTTAATTGTAAATGCTGGAAGGAAGGGGCGCCGATGTCGAGTTTTTGCCCCGGCTCGGAAAAATTGTAGATCCGGGGCTGTATGTAGGGCGTCAGCTCAACGTGGTTCGCGAATGCTATCAGATGCATATCAATTGCCTCAATACTCATTGTGTTTTGTTTTCTAAAGCATGATTGTCATATCACTCAACGCATACTCCGTTTGCAAAGCACACGCTAGACTTTAATCATATAATTTAGTTATGGCGCTTAAACTTCCGGGTCCCCACCAAGGTCGGGGTGCCCTCGATTTTTTTTATCTTTACTACGCATTTTTCCACACATATAAGTGTAATATGAAAGAAAGAGGAAATTACGATACCTTCGTATTAAGAAGAGATATACACCTAGGTGGTAGAAAAAATCGATTTAGAAGCTATGAACATTCCGTCGACCGTAGAAGACCTACACTATGGGCCTGGTATCGATGATTCCATGTAAGTTGACAAATTTCATGATTTATTCATTCCCAAATTTTCAAACGCGTTTTTCTCAAAACCACGTTTTTCAAATCGGCACCCAAAATTTCTCGAAAACCGATGAACCGATTGCCTTGAGGTTTTTTGTGGTTATTCTATTCACCATTATCCAGTACTTGTCATAGGATTTTTTTTCCGTTACTTAGTTTTTGTTTTATAGGCAAAATAATATCTAATTTTTAGCCTAAAAATCACTATTTAAGTTCAAACGTCCGCCATTTTGTCATAAATCGATATTTTCAAAATCGGCTATGACAAGTACTAGATTATAGTATCTAATTTAATAATCTTTTTGGTTTTTTTTCAGATGATTTTTGAAGAAACGCCAGTGGGTACCATATACGCAGATTTTTTTTTACGACGCTCCAAGGATCATACAATATCCTGGTATATTTTTGATATTTTTGAATAAAGAAAATTAAACATATTTTTGAATGTATATACTTTTAGATAATTGAAACCCCAATCCGAAATTAAAAATAGTTTTCCTTGAAAAAATTCACAAAAATGACCTTTTTCCGGCTCCTAGGTGTACATCTCCTCTTAAGGGACAACACCACTGTGACCCCCTGTTTTTTTGCCATTTTTCAAGAATTCTTTTTTGTGGGAAAAAAGAGATATTCGAAATTTTTTTTTTATTTTGTTCGTTGTTTATTGAAGATACATAAAAAAAGATTTTCAAATTTTTCACGCCCCACGGTGACGCTGGGGAAGCTCCCGCGTCAGGTACTGTTGCCTCTGCAGTGGTTCGCGGCACGCAGCAGAACTCTCTTCAAAGTCGATCTGAAAAAAAATACCAAGTGTTTTCGTTAATAATATGATATTTTGAAGAGAAGTACATAGGGATTTGAAAAAATATTGATTTTTAAAAATTAGCACGCTTTTGAAATTAAAGGACGATTTTCGAGCAAAATTTCTCGTCGAAAATAGTCTATAACTTTTTTTATTATTGAGATATCGACAAAATCCTATGTACTTCTTTAGATGATCTAGTTTTATTGATGCAGTCCAAAGTTGAAGTCGACCGGATAAAAATTGCTCGAGTTCTGCTGCGTGCCGCACTCAAAAAAGTGGTTTTGAGAAAAACGCGTTCAAAGTTTTAGGTTTGTTAATTTATGCGATAAATTGGAAAAAAAATTTTTTACCTTTAATCAGCGATGCCGGCACCATATAGCTGGCCTTCAAGAAGCAAATCATTGTCCCTAGCATCTTTTCTCGAACTTGTAGAGGCTCTTCTTGCCTCTTTTGCAGCGTCTGTGAGCGAGCGCTTCGCCAGCTCGATCCGCGCTGCGTCGGTTTCAACGCAAAAATTGAAACAATTTGGGTCGATAGTTATCCCCACCGTCTCCAAAACTTTCATGAGGCTTCTCAGGCCATCTTTGAATAATAATACCGCGATATCAGCTGCAATATCGACGATTTTTTTGCTCCCGGACTGACACTTGGGGGCTATTGCCCAAACTGATTTGTTGTAGCTTTCATTGTTGATTTGCGTGAAGCCGCCCAAACAACGCTGCAGCAAATTCTCTGCTCAAATTTATATATCCCGGTATACCTGCCGACCCTGAGGCGCGCAGCTGCGGGACCCCGGGACCCCGAGCGTCACGGAGCGCTGCACCGCTCCACAAAATATTCAATATCTCCGAAAATAATTATTTTTTCGACCTGGGTCCAACGGCATCTTAATCTTAAATGTATTTTAGATTTTTCTAGATAGTTTTCAAAAAATCGATTTTTTGAAGTCGTCACAGTGGTGTTGTCCCTTAATACCAAATGCTGGAATCTAACCTAGATTACCTGACAGGCCCGGGTTGACTCCCTAGTTGGAATCAAGTGCAAGTAGTACATTTTTGCATTTGAAGAATGAGATTTTATATTAGACTGTGCCTCGATTGGAAAAACGGGGTACTAGGGAGGAAAGGGTCGCCACCATGGCGCCATTTCCGGACGCGGCATTGGTCGATTTTTGGAAAACGGTCACCATCACCACATTTTCAGTGAGTTGCATCTCGAGTTTGACACATTTCTATTTACTGGAATACGCATTTCTTACGATTTTGAGACGTATGGCGAATTGAAGAAAAAAACATATTGCAGAAATTGTCCTCAACTTCCGGTAACAAGGCAACAGGTATTTGTAGTTGGAAAGTAGGAGACTTTATCAGTGGCATTGACGAGGACTTTTCTCGAAAAATCGACGACAGTACGCGTCTAGGAAGTCACTCATTGTCAGGGCACGGGCACCCGACGTGAAAGTGAACAACAATGCACAATGAAATGGAAAATACATGTACAATGCATAGGTAACCCTGCCTACATAAAGCGTGGTAACATTTCACGTCCGGTCATTCGTTTCCTCTTGCGTCTTATACAACCAGTATCGGCAACGTCCAAACACAGCTTCTTCCAAACTCCGATCGCATCGGAACCAATCACGCAGGTAAAATTATGTATATATGAATTAGAAGCCATGGATAACATTGACAGAAAATTTAATATGAAAAATATCATTATCCAGATTAGCCTCTTGATTGAGAAATAAAACAATTTTTTAGTACCTGCCGTAGATTTCGTGCTTTGAAAAAAAAATTTACTTTTCTCTTCTGGTTCCTAAATGTGACAATAGAACGAAAAAGCTTTTGGGTACACGTTCTTGGTCCCATTTTGTTTGACGGAGATTCGCTGTAATGAAGGCCATCCTGGTAATCGCTCTCCTCGCAATTGGCGGTGAGTACACAAAAAAACGGGGCCGGGTTGAAATTCCGAACTTTGAGGGCTTCAACGGTTTAAAATTTTAGTGTTCCGAAATTGAAGATGGGGCCGGGTTGAAATTCCGAACTTTGAATGGTCAGAACGCTGAAAACTCCCAAAGAATAGTACCCCGAAAGAATTTTACACGAAAGACCAAAACTCCGAAAATCTTAACACCGTAAAAATAATTCGACTATGGAAGTTTTAAAAGTTTCAAAATTTTCAATAAATCGACGAATTATTTCAAGAATTTTTTTTTATTCAGAAGTGATTTTGCGTCAATTTTGAAATTCGTCTAGATAATGTTATGCGTTCTACATAATCTACAGTCAATTGTGTAGACTTTCGCTGGCATGATCTTGACATGAGGGCCGGGTTGAAATTCCGATCTTTGAATGCGGCGACGATTCAAAATTCTTAATTTTAATGTTCCGAAATTACAAGGTTCGTCAAGATTATGCCAGCAAAAGTGTACACAGTCGACTGTAGTTGATGTAGAACGTATAACATTGTCTAGACAAATTTCGAACTTGACGTAAAATTATTTCTTGATAAAAAAAACATTCTTGAAATAATTCGTTGATTTATTGAAAATTTTGAAACTTCTAAAACTTCCATAGCCGAATTGTTTTGACGGTGTTCAGATTTTCGGAGTTTTGGTCTTTCGTGTTAAATTCAGTCGGAATTTTGATCTTTCGGGGCAGTATATTTTGGGAGTTTTAAGGGAAGGGTAGGGGTTTCAGCGTGAAAAAAAAACACTTTTTTGTGTTTTTTTTTCATCTATATGGATAGAGTAAATTTATTGAAACCTTTTGTACATTGTTAAGTGTCATTTCAAGAACATTCCGTGAAATTTGTACGCGAAAATATCCACAAACAAGCCGGTGACAAAGCTTTTCCAAGAACGCCTTTGGAAAAACACGATTTGCGGTGTTCAGTGTATCTCAGCTAGAAATTATATAAAATCAAGTACCATTTAAATTTAGTCGAAGTATCATTAAATCCTCCCCCCAACGGTCTTTCATAATTTTTTTTTTTCATTTCTAAATTTTTGGTGGTCATGTAAAGTGAAAAGTGTTATTTTTCACGAAAAATTCCGACATTTTGGGGGTGGAAAACTCCCTCAATGTAAAAAAAAATCTCAAACTAACCGTTGGGGGGAGGTATTTTATATGTAGAAAGTGTGTACCAAGTTTGAAATAAATCGGTCATGTAGTTTTCAAATGGCAGTGAACACAGATTTTGAAAAAGTGGTTTCGAGAAAAACGCGGCACCGGCTTGTTTGTGGATATTTTCGCGTACAAATTTCACGGAATGTCCTTGAAATGACACTTAACAATTTACAAAAGGTTTCAATGAATTTACTCTATCCATATAGATGAAAAAAAATCGCAAAAAGTGTTTTTTTCACGCTGAAACCCCTACCCTCTCCTTAAGCGTTCTGATAATTCAACGTTCGAAATTTCAACCCGGCCCCAAAAAAACTCGTCAGTTTAAGATTGAAATATTCGCGGCCAAGCATTGTGATTTTTTTGCATAGACAAGGGTTGGCAAAAGCCACGCGAGAGCTCACAAGACCTGAGCTACAATAGCACATTAATTGATAGTGAAATCATGGAGCCACGCAATCACTGTGTGCTTATTTCTGACAATCGACATAACGAAATGTAACCGTGAAAAAACAGATACTCTCGTGTACAATATATTTCTAAGTTGACGTTAGCTATCGCTACGGAAACATGTTTGTTATTACGAATGTTGGAACAGCTATGAAAAACGTGAATTGTGTTTAGCCATAAGTGACAATGAAGGAAAACCTCTATTTTCCTTGGAAGCTTGTCCCACAGAAATACGAATTTCTGCTTCTTTGTACACTGGATATTTTTTGATCGACATTTTATGGGGCTATACCAGTGTGAACGCTGAAAATTTGGATGATTTTCGGGAATTTTTCGGAAGAAAAGTAGTCAATTAAATGTTGCGGAAAATTAAGAATATATTTGACTATATTTTACCTATATTACATAATTTTTTCATGGAAAAATATTGAGACCCAAGCGACTAACACGCTGCCTTCGGAGGCGCCGAAAAAAAAGTTCCTCCACTGCTGACATGATTCCGGCCGATTGAGCAGCTGAAACCGAAAAAGGAAAAAATGTCGTTAACCTGGAAGGTATTTCCTGCACAATGACGTAGGATTTTCGAAAAATATCAAAATCTAACAAAATGGCGTAGTTATGAAAAAGTCTGTTTTCTTGCCTATAAAATGGTCGTTTTTTTCAATGCCAAATCGTCGATTTTCATCCAATCAAAAATATCCTACGTCATTGTAGAGTAAATATATTCAAGAGTACTCAGTTCAAATTTCAAGTCAATCGGTAATTGCTCTTTGAGTTACAATGTCAGCAAATTTGAAAAACCTAATTTCGAGAAAAACGCGTTTAAATATTTAACTATCGATTTTTGCACGATAAAATCATATTGATATAAATGATAATGATATTTTTGAAAGTACAAACTGTCGAAAAAGGCAAAAAAATCGATTTTTTTAAAAGTGTCACACTGTTATAGTCTCTTGAGGTACTCCTTTCGCGGAGGGCCGTATTTTGTGGGGGCATAAGCAGAGCCTTCTGAATCATCGGTAAATTACAATTGTGCTTAAAAAAAAAATAAGTTACAATGGATTATTATACACAACGATAAACTAGAATAAAAAATTTCGCGCAAATTTAGTAGATTGAGACATTTTTACATTAATTTGAAACGTCACGGCTACGAAAATTCTTCTGCTAGTCACATTTTTCCAAGTTTTAACATGAATATTTTCTTTAAATGTTCGGTGACCCTTTGTTTTTATTGTCGTTACGAAAACTAGACTTTTTTACACCCCTGAGCAGTTTATATCAGGCATCTAGAGTTATTTAGTGGATAAATTATTAGATAGAAATGTGGCCAGCGTGACATCTCCATAAAGCGCCGTATAAATGAGACGATTTTTAGGGTCGTAATTTTTCATTAAAGGTTCGGTAACTCGGCTTGAAATTTTACTAGTATACTGGGATGTATTTTTACTTCATATAGACGAAAATCAGTTAAGTGTAAAATATCTGGGTTCATGAAAGATATACCTTAAAGTCGATCATTCCAATTGAGAGAATTTTTTTCGCAAACGCTAAAGCCTGGGGTGGTTCGCGTAAAGCAAGTGTTGAAATATTTCTTTTTCGAGTTTGATGCCTTTGTAACAATGATACAAATTTTGTTCATGCAAATTTTCGTCGGTAGGACATTGATTTTCCTTTAAGGGGCCAGTCCACTTTGGAGCCACGAAAAAAGGCTACTGTCGCGATTTTTTTTAAGGCTTTTATAAAAGATATGAATATAAAAGTTGTTGGGCTTGATAAATAAAGTCTTGAAATACATAAAAAAAATGTTTTAATTCATTTTTAAGTACAAAAACTATACTTCAACGAAACGCCTCAAAAATAGGTGGGCTAGGTAGCTCCATCACAACTCGGCAACGGCTTGTCTGAAACATAAAAATCAAAGTCCATTAGATTCAGTATGACACCAGCTACAAAATGACCCTCGCGTATAAAGTTTTATCAAAAAATAAAAAAATGGCAGATGAAAAACGAAAAAAGTTAAAAAACGTGTTTTTTCGCAGTTTTTCGCAAAAAAAATACTAAAAATCAAAATTTTAAAACTATCGATGGTCATCTTGTTGCGAATCATGTTTAATCATGTGGTTCAAATTTCAAGAGAACCGGTTTGTTAGTTTTAGAGATACGATGGAGCTAGATTTTGAAAACGTTGTTTCGAGAAAAACGCGTTTGAAGTTTATACTATGAAAACCTCTGACCTAAACTCAATCGGCAATTCCTGCACCGTACAAAATCTCTTCTGATTGCTCATCATCGTTGATTTCTTCAAGTCTTGCTTGCTTTCGATTTTTTGAAATTTTCAAAGTGGACTGGCCTCTTAAAAATTGAAAATTAGCTCTCAATTGTATAGCGGTATAGTTATAAAGAAATCCGCCATTCTTCCCTCTTAAAGGAGCCTAAAAGATGGTCAATACTCAATTTCCTTTGAAAACGATTAAAATATGGCTGCTTGAAAATGTCGACGAATCATTAAATACTTGATAAACAGCGATGAATTATTGTAATCCGTATTGTCAATAGGAACAAGCGCCGCTCGTCCGAGACGTGTGGTAGACGGACAACCAATATCAAGTGAAACGGCAGCATCCTTTGTCTCGATAAGACAGGACCATGTGCATATATGCGGTGGTGTGTTGATATCGAACGATATCGTCCTTACTATGGCTCATTGTGTTGTGGATGGCGATTCCAATCGTCGTCGCAAATTATCGGTGAAGACCGTTCCGAGTATAAAAAAAGGAAACAACCGCCGTTACAAGATTCGACGAATCGTGTGTGCCATTCACAAGAAACAGACATCGACAATACCGTCTACTACCCTGGTTGCTTTATTCGTAAGAGAACGAATGATTTTCCGTGTACATTACGACTTTGATTTTACGGCTCTGCATAAGCTTGTGTCTCAAAAAACAGGTCGACTTTCAATATTTTTTTCTGACGAGAGTCTTCTGATGACGAAGTCGAGATTTTACGCACAGTTGATGCATAATTTTGCCACGTTTGAGTTTTTTATAGAAAAATATTGATATATAATAAGGTTATTATTATTTAAACAAAGTACCGCTGTTGCTGCGTGGCCAATCGGTGTAGATCAGAGTTGGGCGTAATTCTATTTATAAATACGAATACGAATTTATTCACATCGTGATTTTCATGTGAATATAAATACAAATTTATTCATACTTCACTCATTGTAAATACGAATACAAATACAATTGTATTCACAAATATTCTGAACATACAAATAAATTCACGGAAAAAAATTGTGAATATTCACTAAAATGTGAATATTTACGAAAAATCCTGTGAATTAAAAAAAATCACATCAAAATCTGTGAATGCAAATGTATTCACAAAAAATTGTAAATACAAAAAAAATCACAAAATAAATTGTGAATATTTTCGTATTTAAGACAAATTAAAATCAAATTCACAATGATTAAATTAAAATTTACACCAAAAGTGAGTTCTTACGTATTTTGAGAGAAAACATTGCATCGAGGCAAAGAAATTTTTGCAAAAAAAGTTGAGTTTCAAATATTACATTACAATTATGAAAAAATTCACAAAATGAGTTGTCAATTTCCTCAAGTCGGAGAAAAGAAGGAAGGAAATAAAAGTGTAAGAACAACTCATTTT
This sequence comes from Ophion slaviceki, assembly GCA_944452715.1. Taxonomy (NCBI): domain Eukaryota; kingdom Metazoa; phylum Arthropoda; class Insecta; order Hymenoptera; family Ichneumonidae; genus Ophion; species Ophion slaviceki. The sequence continues at coordinate 11,715,081 of OX101783.1, read as the reverse complement.
GTGAATTTTTTCATATTTATAATGTAATATTAGAAACTCACAACTTTTTTTGCAAAAATTTCTTTGCCTCGACGCAATGTTTTCTCTCAAAATACGTAAGAACTCACTTTTGGTGTAAATTCTAAACTTATTTTGTGAATTTTTTTGTATATACAATATTCTGTGAATACATTTGAATTCACAGATTTTGATGTGAATTTATTTGTATGTTCAGAATATTTGTGAATACAATTGTATTTGTATGCATGAATGTGAATACAAATAAGTGAAGCACGAATAAATTTGTATTTATATTCACATGAAAATCACGATGTGAATAAATTCGTTTTCATATTTATAAATAGAATTACGGCCAACTCTGGTGTAGATGGTTCTGAAAACTGTGGTGATCTGAAATGAAAAATAAAAAAACCTCCTTTAGTAAAATAATAAAACTTTCGTATGATGGGATACCGTAAAACGGGGCCACTTTGAACAGGTTTTGGAAGTTTTTTGTAGGTAACTTTTTTTCAACATCCTAGATATACCAACTTTTCTTGCTCCAATGGAACAGTGTGTCCTTTGGCTATCGGATGTATAAGAAAGTCAAGCTCCACCACCCCCTCACAATTTGATATATACATTTTTCAAAGTGTCAAAGTAGCCCCGAGTGTGTAGCTTCTTTGACAGGGCATTGAAATGCAACTTATGTCAAAGATTAAGCGTTACTTTGGAATCTTTTTGATAAAAAGTCATATTTTATGCATTATACATGGAATTAAATGAAAAACAACGATTTTTTATAACCAAATTGTCATCGTTATTAAGGCAGCGGAACTCGAACAATTTTCGTCCAATCGACTTGAAATTTTAACTGTAGCTTCTTAGATTGCTTTAACAGTCAAGTACGAGCGCTTTTTTCGATGAATCGAAAATTGTAAAAAATGTATTACTTTTGAAATGAAAATTATGATCGAAAAAACGAACTTCTTTTCAAACTCGTCTCTATTTTTCTTTTAATTATTTTTTTATTCCCCCCGTACTTGGCTGCTAAAAATAATATAATTAACGAAAATATTTCACTCTTAGTTCCGGGATTAAATTTACGACAGTTCTACGGCGTGCCGCGGAGAGGGTTGGCTGAAAAACAGTAGCGCTATAGTGACTCGTGCGCCACCATTTTGTATACTTTTGACAAAAATTTTTTTTTGTTTTATACTTCAATATGTACCTTATAAAACCTAAAAGCTCCTTTGACCATGCATTTTGTTCCTTTCTTTGAAAAAAAAAATGAAAAGAAATCGGTTGAAAATGGGCAGTTACAATGGTGCCCTCCCTTAAGGAAACATTTTACATAAAAATATCAAGTACCTGGGGTGCTATTATAGGCACTTAATGAGTCTTATAATTGTCATTGAGATCGAAATCAACTTTAGCAACATTATAATAAACTTGAACAACGAATGGTTGTTCAAGTTTATTCCCCGCTCTCGCCGCCCGCCACAAAAAGTCAAGCGGGCTCGCTGCGCACACATGTAAAACGTATTTTGGCGCTCTGTCGAAGTAGCCCCAAAAACTGTCAAACTTACCCTGAATGTCAAAGTAGCCCCGTTTTACGGTACTTTTGGGAAATTTTGAGAACTACAGAAATAGAAAACTGTAGGAAAAAGAGTTGGGCTTTCGACGACGAGAACCAACGATAATTATTTGTTACTAACAAATGGATAAAAATATGAAAAGATCATCCGGTCATACGATAGATCATTTTGTAAACGATCTGTCCGAATTTGGAGTGAATCGGACGAATACATTCTGAGATTCCACTTGCTTTGTTTCATAAAACACAATTTCGAGAAACATGCATAAGAAAGAAGGGTAAATCGCAGTGAGGCGGTGGGCAGAATCGGATCCTACGATTTGATCCTTCACAAAAATCGTCATAACTCGATCAATTTTTGAAATGTTTACCAAGTCTATGTTCCAAATTAAAATTAAGACCCGAAGCTACAAATCTACGCATTGTAAAGAACCATATTTTTGAAATTTCAAGCACATACAGACCGCTCAACCGTAGGATGGTTACTGGGATCACTTGTCTCGTGTTGGTACGGTGGTATACGTAATCTGAAATTAATTTTGTGGATCTTTTTTGTCCGAATATTTCGCAGCTATACAAGGAAATTTCAACGTCTGAGGATGTTAAACCAATATACATGTCACTGCAGAGCTTAGAAAATCTTCAATTGTCGAATGACAGGAATCCACTGGTGGCCGAATTAGTAGCATTCAACAGCGAGAAAATTCCTGAATACTCTATTGAACGGGTACCGGTGGAGATCGACTGGTCGATAAAATATGCGTCGACTCCGGACCATTATGCCGAAGTACTTGTCCCAGCGGTTTTCGGAAAAGCCTTAAAGGGCACAGTGTCCGAAGTGAGTAAACCCGTTGGGTACCCTGCTCTCGCACTGATCAGTTCGAGTCATTTTCTCAGCTGTTCTTGGGATGTTTTTACTCGAACGCTTGATTGAATCAAACCCGAAATAATCCAAAACGTCTTGCTCCGACGCCCAATTAACTGGCATGAATATTAACGGTGGGGCCAACACTGTGTAGTTCAAGTTTGGAGTGACTGTCATTGTCGGTAATGGTACAGTCGGCCTATTCAATTCAATTCGGGTCTTGCCACCGTCGTGCTCGTATATGGACGCTGCTTACGAAAAGTAGCACGATTCAAAGTTCTTACGAAAACTAGCATGATCGTGCTTTTGCCACGGAAACTAGCACGTTTCCATATTCACCGCGAAAACCAGCATGGTTCGGCTTTCGCCGCGAAAACTAGCATGTTTCCATATTCACAGCGAAAACCAGCATGTTTCGGCTTTCGCCGCGAAAACTAGCATGTTTCGGGTGTCACCGCGAAAACTAGCTTCTTTGATGTTCATTGTAAAAACTCGTGTAAAAGGAGTAAGTTTAAAACCTTAAGGATCTCATCGCTCGTACAATCTAACCAAAAAGAGTTTCGGTGAGAATTTAAAGACCTTCGTACTCAGGTAAAAATCTGGAAACATAAACCATTAGTATTTTTTTTAAATGACAATTTTTCGCGTAATGACATTTTAATTTTATACTCGTTGCTTTTATTAACATTCTGATAATAATTATCAATTTAAATCGATAGTAGTAACTTTTATAAAAAAAATAATATCGAAATTGTAAATATAATGGAATATTTATTGTGATTTTCTGTTTAAAAAATAACGTTATTGAAAATATCATTCAACAAATTTACTGTAATCTTACAGATGGTTATCGTCGAATATGTTTGAAAAATCTTGCTGATGTTCGATTGGAATTAAACCTCTGTCAAGCATGGCCTGTAAATCTTTTTTTTTCTTGGTGCAAGAGGCAATTTTTTATCTGACGTCTGTTTTAATTGGAACATTCGAACATCATCCATGTTTATGTTTTTTTTAAAGATTTTCATCTCTCGTCCTTCTTGGTCAAAATCATATTTAACATGGACTGTATCGACGTAAGGTTGAATGGATATTTCCTGAATTTTAATTGAAGTCCAATTAAATTTTTTTGAGAGATCTAAAAAAAAGTAAATTTCCGATTGCGGTCAAACGAATTGGAGTAAAAAATAGAGGCAAGGCGTAAAAAAGCATGGAAGAAAAGTCGGAAACAATTCCAGTGTTACTGTGACATGTTAATTATCGCGGTGAATATCAAAATCTGCTTCTTTTCGTGGTGAAAGCCGAAACGTGCTAGTTTTCGTAAGAATTCTGAAACATACTACTTTTCGTAAGCAGTGTTGATAAGGTCATGGTACGGGAAATGGGCAAAGCTGTGTCGAGACATGATTATTTTCGCCGGCGACGGCGTCCTGATTCCAACAAAGCGCGATATCTCTTGATACTTCACTTTGGAAACTGATGTTCTAATCACTAATGAAGTCGTTAGTGATTAGAGTCATTAAGGGTATGCATAACCTTGGAGTTAAAAAACAGGTCGATTTTCAATATTTTTTTCGTCTCAGGTATTGGGATGATGAGATCGATCTTTCGCACACAGTTAGTACATAGTCATGACATGTAACTATTTTTTTATTGCTAAATTTATATAAACAAAGTAATCATTGTCATCTAATCTCAGGACTGTAGCCTCCGCACGGCTTGGTCACGTACATGATTCCGGTAACTAGATTCATCTAAAGAAAAATTGAAAAAATATATTTTTAGTACGCAAGACTCTACGCAATATGAAAATAAAATCAAAAATCGATTTTTTGAAATTCCAAGGTTATACATACCCCTTAAGGGGTTAAGCCACTCTAGAGGCCGAAAACATTTTTTTTTAAGCAAACTAAAATATAACAAGACTACACAAAAGGGTGTTTATCATACATATCAGTGACTGTATACAATATTTTTTTAAGCGATTAATTTCAAAATGGTTGCTGTGCAGCGTTTATCTCAAAACTGCATTTTTTAAGTTGGCCGGAAACATAACTCAGACAATTTTCAACCGATTCACTTGAAATGTTGAATATATCTTGAAAAACACATTGTCTATGGAAGTACGTAGGATTTTTGTATAATATTGCATAGTTAATTTGTTATTAACGATTATCTGTTAATACAATCATCTGACGATTTTTTAGGCAAGTTTGCTTTAAAAATCGTCAGATAATTGTTAATAACAAATTAACTATGCAATATAAAAAAAAATCTTACCTACTTCCATAGACAATGTGTTTTTTGAGATACATTCAACATTTCAAGTGAATCGGTTGAAAATTGTCTGTTATATTTCCGACCAACTTAAAAAATGCAGTTTTAAGATAAACGCTGCACAGCCGCCATTTTGAAATTAATCGCTTCAAAAAAATTATTGTATACAGTCACTGATATGAATGATAAACACCCTTTTTTGTAACCTCGATTTATTTTGTAGTTATTCTGAAAAAAAAATCCCCAAAAAGCCTATTTTCTCGGCCTCTAGAGTGGCCCAAGGCCTTCATCCAACGGCATTCTTAATTGCGAAAATTTCGAAGGTTTCCCCGTGAACTTTTGTACCGAACGAGTTTTAAATTTCACTTTGTCTTCAGATTGGCACATTATGGTCTGCATGAAATGGTGTCTTGCTTACCGTAAATCTCATGGGACCTTTGATAGGGATGGGAAAGGGATCATTGAATTTATGTTACTAATATGTCTGTTGCGTGATACTAAATCAGTCATATACCGGGTGGTCCAGTGACTATTGGCACCGCTAATATCTTTGTAGCTAGGAGTTTACGATAAAGAATGTGTTTACCAGAAGTTGCAGTGTACGGATGGCTCATGAGATTTATAGTGATAACGTTTATTTTCTAGGTGGTACTACTTCCAAAATACGAAGATTACCTTTGTTTTTTTTTAAAAGGTATGACGTGTTTTCAGGCCTACCATCGGATAGCAGCTATTAAAACGAATACAATCATTCACAGCACAAGGTCATTCAAGGTCATAACTGTCGCTATCGTTTATAAAAAAAGTTCGAAGTAAGGAGCATCGGTACTGAGGTAGTACTGCAGTCTTTCTATCGCCGATTTAGTCGCACGTCTCGTAACTTCGCGCACTTTTTTTTTTATTGGTTTTTTCCTTAGGTACAGCTTGTCGCGTTTGTTACCCATTCTTTCCCATCATTATGACCGTTCTTTCCTTTACTGTTTACTCCTTTTTTCTCCATCTTTCTCCCTGCCCCCCCCCCCCCCTCTTGCGGCCGCAGCCGACTTCCTCCTCTGTATTATATTCATCGTGACATTTCTTTCATGGGTATAGGGAAACTGCGGAAAACCTATACCAATACAGCCGGTCATCGAGTTCGCCCCCCAGTCGTAGAACTAGTCTTATTTCGCCGCGAAATGCCGAAGAAAAAAATTTCACGACGAACTGTACGCGACTGGGATTCGAACCCGGGACCTCCCGGTTCGCTGGTTTAGTTGCGAGCACGCTAACCACTAGACCATCGCACCGGTTCAACTTCGCGCACTATTTACAAACGAAAGCGACTTTCATTACCTTAAATGACCTTGTGTTCTAGATCATTGTTTCCGTTGCAACAGTCGCTATCAGATCGTCGTTAAAAAACACGACATCCCATCTAAAAAACAAGGATGACCCTTCGCACTTTGGAAGTAACTCCACATGCAAAGAAAATCGTTATCACGATCGGACGGTCCTTTCTGTACAATGCAACTTCTGTTAGACACGTTTTATTTTTGACACCCATAGTTTCAAAGATATTGGAGGTGCTTATAGCGACTGGACGACCCGGACATACATGGGTACACATTGCTGTAAACAATTTTCATTGCAGGGCGATATTGGTTCACCACTTATTTACAATAAGGCGCTCATAGGCCTACTGAGGGAAAGCAGGTCGTCAAGGAAGAATAGCGCCATCTACCTGGACGTCTACGAATATTTGAAATTCATTACCAACGTGCAGGTCAAAGAAACGTCTTCGTATATTATTTTGTAACATCGACGTACATGTTGTACCTTTCCGTCTGATGGAAAATGGATTTTCGGTTTCAATAAAACCGCAAAGCGAGGCGAAAGTCTGTATCGAACTTCAAATTCACGTTCGACACGTAACTCAAGAACGTTCAAAAGTAATAAATCTTTACGGGAAGTAAGAAACTACCAAAAGTGTGATGTTTAATATCTTCCTGCGCCGCGTCGGGGTATCGCGTCATGCACGAAGCCGATTGACTGTTACACTGAGAAAAAAAACCAATTGAATCAAAAAAACAAATTGGTTGATCCAAATAAATATGCTGCTGCGGAGTGCCACCGATACATGAGTTTGTTACAATACTATAAAATATTGGAAAATGTGATTGATGTAAATAACATATTATTTTATTTGAAAAAGCTCTTCTGTTCTCTGAATATCTACATTATCCTTCAAATAAAATTATATTCTATTGAAATCATTCTATATACAATCTGTAGATGTATAAATGAAAAAATTAAGCGGTTGCTACATTTTTTATTTCGTACAAAAATATAATCAATAGAATTAATTATTTCTTTACTGTATCGAAACGAATATGCCATGGGACGTAAGTTTTTCAATTTGTTTTAAATCTCAAATAAAAAGTGAGCATTAGAATGATCATTCACGATAATAGTGGAGAGAATATCAGATATCCAATGGAATATCCACGAAGAAAATGTCAGATATTCAACTGATAAGAACAGATACTACACTTTGATCTTAGCCACAGGTCAAGAAGCGATACTCTTTAGGGTTTCTCCCGCGTTTAAGTAGATTTTCGGTTCGCGCTACGCTTACGAGAATCGAGCGCGCGTGCGGCTTCTAGCGGTTACTCCGAGAACTACGAGTTTCCTCATACCTATAATTTCGGTGGCGCTCGGCCATGATTTGGTTGAATTTTTTCAACCAAATGCGCAAGAAACACATTTTATTTTCGCATAATTTTTTAACCAATTCAGACATTTGCTTAATATTTTTCAAACAAAATAAAATATTAATATTTTAACGAATAATGTACTTGGAAATCAATTTCGGATATGGTGAAAAAAATAAAATAACACATTTACTCATTAGAAATTTTATCTAAATCAAACGAGCGAAATCCAATTTTTCTTGTGTACTCGAATCAACAATATTCATGTCATGAATTGAAACGCTGTTTTGTTCGTTGCAGAAAATGCATTCAAAACTATATAATTTTTTCACGATCATTTTTTAGATCGTTTCAATAATATATTGTTCTTGGCTAACAATATATCTTTTCAATGAAAAAAAAACTTTAAATTTTATCATGTTATTAAAGTCAATAGCGTTTTGTTTGGACTAATAAATCCGATTATTTACACCAACAACTTTACAATTGAATCAACGAAATTGAATTCAATACCACCAATGATATTGGATCAATGATTTTTTTCAGTGTACCAACTGTTAACTTTCAAATAATCATCATATTAAACGTACGTTTTCGAACTATTTTTCTATTTCTATTTGTAAAAATATGCATTTTTGCACACTCGGTGATTACATTAAGTGTTTTCATTACTTTGCATAATTATTTTCTAGAACTTATACTCGCTCAATTGACGCGAAACTAATTGGCAACGTCGTAAATCGTGGTATATCATAATCCCCAGGTTGGGAGAAGTATCGCGAAGTTAGAAATAGGCGCCCTGTTCGTAACCTCAATATCGGCCCAAGGAGCTGTTAAAAATGAACATCGGTCCGAGTAAAACTAATTCCGCTAGAAAGAAAAAGTGTATGCTAAAGCTGTTTATAATCTCGAAGAAATAAAAAACTCAAATAATTTTCCGATATTCTAGAAAAAAATGTATATATGAAAAACATCCGCGTGATTTTGTCTTCGCCTAGAAATGGCTAGAAATGTATAATTTCTAAACATAGTTATCAAATTAATATTAAGTAATTATTATTCTGACCGAGTAGTTTGCGGTTCCCGGGCACAATTACCGAATACCGATGAGATAGGCAGCATTTGCGCAGTCTACGATGTTGCCATGATTGCACGGTCTAATATTTTGTGTGCTTGATTTTCGCACAAATTCGCTATCAAAAACATTAAGGGGCTATACCAGTGTGACACTTTCAAAAAATCGATTTTTTGTGCTTTTTTCGACAGTTTATACTTTCAAGAATATCTTGTAAAATTTTCAAGGCCGTATCTCTAATAATTTTATCTTGCAAAAATCGATAGTTAAGTCTTTAAACGCGTTTTTCTCGAAATGAGATTTTTCAAAATCGCTGACATTGTAACTCAACGACCAATTATCCGATTGACTTGAAATTTGAACTGAGTACTCTTGAATATATTTACTCTACAATAACGTAGGATATTTTTGATTGGATGAAAATTGACGATTTTGCATTGAAAAAAACTACCATTTTATAGGCAAGAAAACAGACTTGTTTCACAACTAAGCCATTTTGTTAGATTTTGATATTTTTCGAAAATCGTACGTCATTGTACAGGAAATACCTTCCAGTTTAACAACATATTTTCCTTTTTCGGTTTCAGCTATGCAATCGGCCGGAATCATGTCAGCAGTGGACGAACTTTTTTTTTGGAGCCTCCGAAGGCAACGCATAAGTCGCTTGAATCTCAATATTTTTCTATGAAAAAATTATGTATTATAGGTCAAATCCCTGGTGGAACTTTTTTTTTAATTGATACAAATTTTCAGGATATATCAAATATGATAAATTCGTAGAGATTATTGCATCTTTTGATAAAAAATATTGACAATTTATAACAAAAATTATTACCATAGGTCAAGAAATAAATGATATAAGTGAACAGATACTGTATTATTTTATCAGAATTAATATGAAAAGTGTCAATAATTATTTAAACATTTCAAACATTTTTATGAGAAATTATCATATTTGGATCAATTCTGTGCAAAACAAAATTACACAATATAATATAATCTCGCAGACAACACCAAGAAATGCAATATAACCTTAAATATAATCGAACATATTATTACATTTTACTATATATTTTGGGAATAGCTATCTTTCATAAAACGTCTTATTATTGATAAAATCGAATAAATAGTATAAGAATGTGTGATAATTTGATAGATATATTTATAATTTTTTATGATACTTACTGACATTTATTGTAATAATCAGTAATTACATGAATTGACAATAAATACGATATTCTGGTAAGTAATTTAAGATTATGCATTATCACATATATATTTTCTAAGTTATCATGCATTTTGTGTTCTAACGCCAGCATATCACTATTAGTTTATTGTTATTAAGTAATTCCACTTTTTATTGGAATGTTTCAATATTTGGTAGGTGTTTGCAAAATTACAAATAAAACACATTTCATTTTGAGTATTTTTTTCATATATTCATTATGAATCAATGATACAAAAGAATATATATATAACTTAGAACTAATCATCATTACAGCCTTTTGGAATTAACGCTATACATTTTTTTTTCTTTAATTGTTAAAGCCCGTCGCGGTCGGCAATGTTCTAAATTTGAGAAAAAAAATGTAGATTGGTTTATGATAAGTTAATCTCCTTTTTTTCCCTCAAATTCAGAAAATTTGAGGGGCAGACAGCTGTTCGTCTATCTATTTGACGTCGTTTGGCAAAGTTTCGACGGGATCTGAAGAGCCGTTTCAGAGATTTTTGGGTATCTACAATTGCTCTACCATACCGACCGCGATGAGGTGTCATTCCGTCTTAAAAGAAAAAAATTATTCGGGATGAGGGGTAATCGACGAGTCGGGTTTACATATGTAGGTTTTCTTTCTCCAAACCCAGTTAGGAAGGGAATCGAGATAGGGATGTATGTGAAAAAATTGACGGTTTAAAACAAATTAATACTGTAGCGTTTATTTCCATATGCCCTATACAATGGTGTTTTTGCGTCGATTGGACAACTCGGATTGGACTTTTGGGCGTATCGCGGCGCACACGTTTTCTCTCTATATCGCTAGCGTTTTCTTGCTGCATACAAGACCGTGTCATGTATATACGTGGCTACGTATGCTTGATAACAGATGGCGCTGAGAAGGCGGCTGCCGTACTGCAGCTCATCAGTCGTTAAATGCCCCACGGATAACTTACCGACAGACGGTAAACCTTTCCCTCGCGTACACCCCGAGCAGACACACGTACTGTTCCAAATCAGCTGTTAGCCGTAATCGATTCAGCCATTTCTTTTTGTACTTTTGCGCAGTGACACATACCGGTGGAATTTATCGCGAAATTATCATGCCCAAACCTCGACCGCAGCAACTATGTAGATAAGCGTTCAAATTAATCTTCCGGCAGCATGCGCGAACTTGGCTGAGACGAGGAGACGATCTGTATCAGGGGCACACGTGCTTGTCACGTATGTGTACATACGGCGAAGTATATATACTATTTTTATAGCATGACGACCAACGAGAGGCACTCCGATGTGGGTCTCGATGAATGTCGATGAGGAAATCTCGAAAAGGAAAGTGCGAGAATTTAGGGAGTATTATCGCACGTCGAAGAAAAAGAAAATAGCGCGGAATTAAAATTTTCTTAATGCGTGAGTGGGCGACAGCGAGTACAATTGGCAACGTTTGAGAATCTTACGATAAACTTCCTGAATTGTCATATTTTCCGGTAATTCGTGTTTACACACACACACACATATATATATACATATATATACGTCAGAAAGAATATTAACGAAATCCCAATATTTTACGGTCGATCAAATATTCCGTATATTATGAATTTTCATACATACGTTAAGTTTGACCGAATTCGAATTAATTTTCACATCATCCTTAAATTTTGTGAATTTTTTCCCAAATGTTAACTTTACACGCATAACAAATATTTTGCAGACTTAGGGCCATCATGGATCTTCCACGTACGCCGATGGACAATTTGTTTAACGTGTGGTCGAGCCTGAGCGCCGGTCACGAGAAAGCGTTGAAGCAAGGAATTTACAACGCCGTTGCGCTCTTCCTGCTCTGCATAGTGTGCAGCGCGGGTTGGGGTTTGTACATCATCCTGAATCCATTCGTGAAGCCTCTGATATGGGCTCTGCTCTGCGGTTCGGCGCTCTTCCCCTTCAAATTCTATCTGACCAACGCGGTGCAGTCCTGGTTCAACATGGCAGAGACTTCGGCCAGGCCTCTTGTTGTGAATCTGGTCACGATACCGCTGAGAATCGTGGATCGTCTCTCCGAGGGGATAGGCGATTTCCTGCGAGAGCATCTGAGAACCGTGGGAATGTGCGCCGCGACAGCCAGTGGAGCTTTCTTCCTGTACAGCTACACACCGGGATTCCTTTATTGCCTTGTGTGGCGGCTGGTTCACTTGGTCGCCGCTTTCGTCGAGCTACTCGTGTCTGCCTGCAATATTTATATGGTATTTTTTAATATTCGTTAGTTGTTTACGTCCACTCGGGTTTTCAATGCAAACGGGCTTCTTTCTTTTGGTATTTTTTTATGCACAAGCTTCTCGTGTGGCTGCGTAGATTGAGGCGAATTTAAGGCACAACACCACTGTGACCCCCTGTTTTTTTGCCATTTTTCAAGAATTTTTTTTGTGGGAAAAAAGAGATATTCGAAAAAAATTTTTTTGTTTTATTCGTTGTTTATTGAAGATACATAAAAAAAAATTTTCAAATTTTTCACGCCCCATGGTGACGCTGGGGAAGCTCCCGCGTCAGGTACTGTTGCTTCTGCAGTGGTTCGCGGCACGCAGCAGAACTCTCTTCAAAGTTGATCTGAAAAAAAATACCGAGTGTTTTCGTTAATAATATGATATTTTGAAGAGAAGTACATAGGGATTTGAAAAAATATTGATTTTAAAAAAATAGGCACGCTTTTGAAATTAAAGGACGATTTTCAAGCAAAATTTCTCGTCGAAAATAGGCTATAACTTTTTTTATTATTGAGATATCGAAAAAATCCTATGTACTTCTTTAGATAATCTAGTTTTATTGATGCAGTCCAAATTTGAAGTCGAACGGATAAAAATTGCTCGAGTTCTACTGCGTGCCGCACTCAAAAAAGTGGTTTTGAGAAAAACGCGTTCAAAGTTTTAGGTTTGTTAATTTGTGCGATAAATTGGAAAAAAAATGTTTACCTTTAATCAGCGATGCCGGCACCATATAGCTGGCCTTCAAGAAGCAAATCATTGTCCCTAGCATCTTTTCTCGAACTTGTAGAGGCTCTTCTTGCCTCTTTTGCAGCGTCTGTGAGCGAGCGCTCCGCCAGCTCGATCCGCGCTGCGTCGGTTTCAACGCAAAAATTGAAACAATTTGGGCCGATAGTTATCCCCAACGTCTCCAAAACTTTCATGAGGCTTCTCAGGCCATCATTGAATAATAATACCGCGATATCAGCTGCAATATCGACGATTTTTTTGCTCCCGGACTGACACTTGGGGGCTATTGCCCAAACTGATTTGTTGTAACGTTCGTTGTTGTTTTGCGTGAAGCCGCCCAAACAACGCTTCAGCAAATCGTCTCTGCTCAAATTTATATATCCCGGTATACTTGCCGACCCTGAGGCGCGCAGGTGCGCGGGACCCCGAGCGTCACGGAGCGCTGCACCGCTCCACAAAATATTCAATATCTCCGAAAATAATTATTTTTTCGACCTGGGTCCAACGGCATCTTAATCATAAATGTATTTTAGATTTTTCTAGATGGTTTTCAAAATATCGATTTTTTGAAGCCGTCACAGTGGTGTTGTCCCTTAAGGGGAGATATACACCTAGGAGCCGGAAAAAAGGTCATTTTTGTGAATTTTTTCAAGGAAAACTATTTGAAATTTCGGATTGGGGTTTCAATTATCTAAAAGTATATACATTCAAAAATATGTTTAATTTTCTTTATTTAAAAATATCAAAAATATACAAGGATATATCTGCGTATACGGTACCCACTGGGGTTTCTTCAAAAATCATCTGAAAAAAAAACCAAAAAGATTATTAAATTACATACTATAATTTAGTACTTGTCATAGCCGATTTTGAAAATATCGATTTATGACAAAATGGCGGACGTTTGAACATAAATAGTGATTTTTGAACCAGAAATTAGTTCTTATTTTGCCTATAAAACAAAAACTAATTAACGGAAAAAAAATCCTATGAAAAGTACTAGATAATGGTGTATAGAATAACCACAAAAAACCTCAAGGCAATCGGTTCATTTGTTTTCGAGAAAATTTGGGTACCGATTTGAAAAACGTGGTTTCGAGAAAAACGCGTTTGAAAATTTGGGAAGGAATAAATCATGAAATTTGTCAACTTGCATGGAAGCATCGATACCAGGTCCATAGTGTAGGTCTTCTACGGTCGACGGAATGTTCATAGCTTCTAAATCCTCGACCTCGACCATCTAGGTGTATATCTCTCCTTAAGGAGGGAAATTCGGCCAAAAATAAGCGAATTTTTAAGATTGTTTGTGTCAAAACTATTTTGTGGACGTATTTTGATTTTTGATTTTCACATCTTTATTTTTCAATTTTTTTTAACATCTAAAAATGGCGGTTTCACGACACTTGCTTCAGAGGCGGTTTTCGCGTGAGTTGGTCCATGGTGTAAAACCTAGTGTCTGGTACATCGATCCGAAACATCAGAGCCAAAAAGTTTTAAGTTTCTTCTTAAGTTTTCAAAGTGGGGGACGTCACCATATACAAGGGGAGCGCGTTTTTTATCCTAATATCGATAATGATGTCATAGACGGTGTGGCCATCTCCTTTTTTGCAGAAGACGGCGTGATAAAAAAGTTGGGCACCCCTGCTCTATGTGAACCTAAAGTCAGAAGAAAAATGAAAATTTGAAAAATGGTACGTGTTTGAAAAAATGTTCTATTTTTCATAAAATTTTCTCTATAGTATTTGTAAATAAAAAGGTAGTTTTTAAACATAATTTTTAAGGCCTTAGACCACAGTAACTGGTATAAAATCATGTGCGAATTGAACAATTTTTTTTCGTATGAAAAAGTGATTCACTCATAAAATTAATTACACATCAATTTAGTATGAATATCAAGCTGTTAGAAAAAATATATATATTTTTTTTCAATGTACAAAATGGCCGACTACTAATATTTTCTTTTATCTTTTTTTTAGGCGCTCCGCGGCGTGACATTTAGCATCCGCAATTTTTTACCTAGAACAAAAAACAAAAATTCTCGTCAATCTACATTAGAATACCTAGAGAAGTACGTACGGAATTAGAAAAATTTCTTAATTCAAAAGTTGCAGGTATTTGAACTTAAGAAATGAATTTTCAGTGAAAAATTTCGTTATAACTGCTCATAAACCACTCACAAAATGAATAGTTTTCGATTAATCAGAAATTCCGTACGTACTTCTCTGCGAAATGCAATTAGGAACATAACTTTTAAATTTGACGTAAATTGAGTGAAAATTGTTGAAGTTATTTGTCACGCCAATGGGAAAAAAGCTGTTTCGAGAAGTTTCGAGTAGTCGGCCATTTTGTTCATCGAAAAAAAAAACTTCTAACCCCTTGATATTCATACTAAATAGATGTGTAATTAATTTTATGAGTGAATCACTTTTGCATACGAAAAAAATGGTTAAATTCGCACATGATTTTATACCCGTTACTGTGGCCTAAGGCCTCAAGGAATTTTAGGTTCACATAGTCCGTAATTATGTTACATCTGAACGTGTGCAAAATTTCAAAATACTCGTTCACATAGTTTTTGAGTTGTCTTGTACGAGATTCAGAAGAAAGCAATTTCTAGGAAAACGCGTTTAAAGTTTCAAGACTCAGAAACATACTGACTCAATGACCTTTCGATCGATCCGCGATTCCGGAGCCATAAAGTAGTTCCTCAGCTTCGTCGCAGAGTTCATTTCCGGCCATAAGGTCTTCATTGCGTTATAAAGGGATGTCCCTCCTCAAGGAGCGTAAAATAATATCGTATTCATGCGCTCTGCTTTGAGTTTTGAGTTTTTTTTTTCACAAATTTCGAGTGTTCCAATTTACGTTTATTTTCATGTATACGTAAATATATGGGGAGAGGTAGTTTTGAAGACCCTGGACTTCGAGGATCGTTCTGGTCGTAGCACGTTCTCCATATATTCTAGATACATATACATTTGTATACAGGGTGTCCCTCTTATCTCTGCTACCCGAAATACCTCCGTAATTATCGACGTCTCAAAAAAAATGGGTCAAAGCCGCTCAAGGTCATTCAAGGTCAGTATCGATGATACAAATCTAAATACGTGTTTGAAATGACTTTGAACGACTTCGACCCCTTAATGTTTTTTATGTGGCTTGAGGTGCTCCACAAGATGGTTGAAAAAAAATGTACCATTCCATTTAAAAAAGAGGAGGTGACCTTCACTGTGCGTCAGCGCCTTCACCGAAATAAAAAAAAATGGTCGCATTTGATGGCCCCCTTCACACCGTACAACGTTTGTCTGGAACATTTTTTTGCGACGTCGATAATTAGCGAGTTATTTGGGGTGGCAGAGATAAGAGGGACACCCTGTATATGTATAGAGGTATATAATAGGTGTAGATATTTTAAAGATTTTCCTGAGTTCCAACGTATACACTTGCGGGTTTTTACGCATTACCCTTCCCAATTGAACCCTTTCCCATCACTCCCTACCCGCACTGCGCAAATCTATTCAAACTTCCGTTGCGTCCGCAGCCGTCTTAAGGTATTCCTCTCACGAACCCGAGTATTCAACAATTACCTGATTTTCGTCTATAATCAAGTAGAAATACATCCCAGTATACTGGTAAAATTTCTAGCCAAGTTACCGAACTTTTAATGAAAAATTACGACTTTAAAAATCGTTTAATTTATATGGCACTTTATGGAGATGACACGCTGGCCACATTTGTATGTAATAATTTATGCACTAAAGAACTCTAGATGCCTCACATAAACTTGGTTGTATAAATAACAAAGTACACTCTAGAAGTAAATGAAGTAAGACTCATGGAATATAAATTTAATTGTTAGCGACATTTTTATTCTGCAAGATCCTCAAATATTCTGTTATAAAGCAAAAAGTCATAACAATTAACCCTTCGTTGACATACTTATATTTGGTCACGACTTTGACATACAGGGTCAATTCGACCCGCACTTCATCCACCTGCCTAAAGGCCCGAAAAGAATGACCAAATTTCGATTTGTTCTTCTGGGGAATCGTTGGCGAAAACGAAACGCATTTTTTTAACACAAAGGTACATATATTGAGGGCCTGTGAAAAAGAATGACCATAAACACAGAAAAACGACGGTTTTTCGCGACGTTTGGCGGTGGACACTCTCCAGCCTAAACGGTCCATCTGAAATCTAATAAACAAACGGGTTATTCAATTTAACAATAAATACGAGTCGTTGACGATCGTCGATTTTTTACATCTTTTTTTTTAACAAACGGCGCCGAATTGAAACTCGAGCATGCAAAATCTATGAAAAAAAAGTCGTCATTCTTACGTAACTATTAAAAAATGAAGACCAATTTTGAAAACGTGAGATCATCAACGACCTTCAAATGTTTCTCATCGTATCTCTTGTAAATGTGGAAACAATCCGTCAAGTCGTTCTCGAGATATCATGTCCACCGACTTTGAAAACAGTATCATCTGCCGGCGGCCATGTTTTTGTTGTTTTTCTGTATTTTTTGGTGATTTTCCTTTAAAATATCTTCACAGTGTAACGGGTCGAAAAACAGCTGATTTTCGCCGTTTTTTTTCGATGGTTAAAATACCCTAATCAGTCTGATTTTTTAATGTCAAATCAAAGCACTCACGAAGAACAGAAAATAAAATTTTTAACGTTTCTTTTTCACTTTTTTATAACGGTTGAAAATGTCTTCGAAAAAAGGAGTCCTCGCGGTGTACGCAGTCGCGGCCGTAAATATTATCTGAAACAAAATTTGTAAAAAGATTATTAATCAGTATGATAGCCTGCTATGGAGATTTAAAAAAAATCAAAATTGTCGAAATGGCGATGGTTTGAAAAAAAGTATCGAATTTAGCCTATTTTTTTCCATAGTTCTTCGTTAAAAAAATATGAGATTTCAACAACAACAACAAAAAACTTCCATAGCAAAATAAAGAATGGCGTGAAGAATGTTGTGTCAAAATTTGAGACGGATAGCTTGAAAACTCTTCCTTTGAGACTGTACACCGTTTTGAAAAACGACATTTCGAGAAAAACGCGTTTAAAGTTTCGATTCCGGAATTTTCATATAAAGTGTCTACTTACGTTTATGTAAGCATATAAACAGCATGTTTATAACCGTCTATGTTATAGGATAATGCAAAAAGAAACCGATTTTTTTTCATTTACTCTGTTATGATCACTTAAAGGCTCTTAATGTATGTACCTTTATGTTAAAAAATGCGTTTCTTTTTCACCAACTATCTGCCGAAAAAAATTTACGGAGTTTGGCTATTTTTTCGGGTCTAAGTAGAGGTAGCCCCTTAACAAACCTCCGATCGGTTATTATCGAAAAAAAACAAACAAACATCCGGCTGCTGTTTGGGTTTGTTTGGGTTGCGATCAAATGCTGCATGTTGGGATTTGTTTGGGTTACGATCAATGGCTCTTTGTTTGGACATGTTTGGGTTACGATATTATCAGCGACACACTTCGCACATTTCTTAATTAATATGTGTGCATAATTGAAATTCGGAAAGAATAAAATTAAAGTGCTGTAAAAAATTATTGAAAACTTCTAATTCTGGGAAAGTAAGCATTTTATATCAAATTTGTCCGGGTCAAAATGACCCAGTGTGTCAACATAGCGTTAATTCTCGTTCTCTCTCTCTCTCTCTCTCTCTCTCTCTCTCTCTCTCTTTCTCTCTGAATCTTGGTTTTCTCTTACAGCTCGTCCTAGCATCAATCGGTTACGTATCCGTGCTGTTCGTGTACTGGAGGCCCGAGAACTCGTCGAAATTCCGTTATGCCTCGTTCGGCGTTTGGCTCCTCGTCAGTCTCTACCTATCGAACGTATTCGGTGTCTATCCGGTATTGGTATTCGGTATTCTTCAGACGTTGCTGCTGATTGGCTTCGTTTACGAGATATTAGTAATAATGGAGAGGGAGGAATCGGCCGGGAACGCCGCGTCCTTCGGCGACGCCGTCCGCATAGCTCTGACGAACGAGAATCCCGCGACGATCATCGTCGGGACGTCGTCGTGCGACGAGTCAAACACCGACGAGAAAGAGGACACGTTTCCCGAGGACTTGAACACAACGAGAGAGAACGTGGCGCTTCCAAAAATCTCGTCGAATTCAAAGAGCGAGATACCGATACTGAAGGTAACCGGTAAATCGATGTCGTTGGACACGGCCTCGAGAAGATCGAAATTCGGAACGAAATCACGTGGCAATAACAGCGGCACGCCAAATACACGAACGAGCCTCATCAGCGAGCGTTACTTCTTGCGAAAACTCAAAGCCGAGCTGAGAATGTCCCTCGACGCGCCGGCCGACGATACCGGAAATTCCGACAAATACATGTACGGCGTGCTTTATTGTTGCGCCGGTATGTTACTCTGGAAACACAAGTGGATACTTCAAATACTCACGATTCCCGTGGTCTATTACGCGATCAAGCAAATCGGCAGGTACTTCGGCTTCTGGGCTACGATCGTGCGGAAATACGAGTCGACCGTTGACGCATCGACGAGCTGGTGCGACGAGAGACGCCAGGCCTTGATACCCGCCGCTGTACGCGGCCTGTACAAAGTCTACGTGATCGTCGATCGGAAATTGACCGGGGCACTGAGAGGGTCGGTCGATGCGGTCGCCACGATCGCCGTTATACTCGGTCTCCTCGTCTTCACTTTCTGCTCCTCGATATTCGTCACGATACAGGTGAAAAAAACACGGAATGAAGCAGCTCACGAGCCGTATCAACGTTTTTCTTCATTCTCCATATCGCTCGTACACTTAAGGCCTTAGGCCACAGTAACGGGTATAAAATCATGTGCGAATTTCACAATTTTTTTTCGTATGAAAAAGTGATTCACTCATAAAATTAATTACACATCTATTTAGTATGAATATCAAGCAGTTAGAAAATATATTTTTTTTTCGATGTACAAAATGGCCGACTACTAATATTTTTTTTGTTATCTTTTTTTTAGGCGCTCCGCGGCGTGACATTTAGCATCCACAATTTATTACCTAGAACAAAAAACAAAAATTCTCGTCAATCTACATTAGAATACCTAGAGAAGTACGTACGGAATTTAAAAAATATTGTTTTATTCAAAAGTTGTAGGTATTTGAACTCAAGAAATGAATTTTCAGTGAAAAATTTCGTTATGACTGCTCATAAACTGCTCATAAAATGAAAAGTTTTCGATTAATCAGAAATTCCGTACGTACTTCTCTGCGAAATGCAATTGGGAACATAACTTTCAAATTTGAAGTAAATCCAGTGAAAATTGTTGAAGTTATTTGTCACGCCAATTGGAAAAAAGCTGTTTCGAGAAGTTTCGAGTAGTCGGCCATTTTGTTCATCGAAAAAAAAATTATGTATATTTTCTAACAGCTTGATATTCATACTAAATAGATGCGTAATTAATTTTATGAGTTAATCACTTTTTCATGCGAAAAAGATTGTTAAATTCGCACATGATTTTATACCCATTACTGTGGCCTAAGGCCTTAAGGGGTTATATACAGTCAGGAGGCCCAAAAAGATCCATTGTTCAAGAATTTTTGTTGAGAAGACCTTTAAATCTATTAACGTTAAAAATTTGTACACATATTATGGTAACTTTTAACTGTATTTTAACACTTTTTATTTGTAAAAATAATAATTGTGAAAGCTACTATAGCTGATCTCCGGGAGCACCCCTAAAAAAAGGCGTCTCGCGGTGAGCACGATATCTCTGGACTAGATCATCTAAAATGAAAAAACCAAAAATATCTCCTTAATATAATGGATTATCTTGTAATTGATCGAAGGAATAAGCAAAATAATAATTTTTGACAAAAGTTCAGGCTTTAAATTGTTTATAAAATGAAAAATATTTATCGGTGAGAAAAAACCTTCGATTAATTACTAAAAAATATAATTGAAAAAATTGTGTTAAAATTTGGGATTGATCGGTTCAGCCGTTTCCGAGAAATCTTACTCACCGACTTTAAAAACACAGTTTTGAGAAAAACGCGTTTAAAGTGTCAAAAGCACTTTCGAATGCTCTGACACGTCATTACAAATGTGCGTGTAACGTCGAGAATATTCGCCTGATTAACAAGAAATGTTGTGTCTGTGTACTTAAATACATGTACGTTACGAAAATAAAATAATTAAATAATCGATTTTTCGAAAATTTTAACTGTATATAACCCCTTAAAAACTGCCATAACACAAAAACTGCTGTTTCGAGAAAAATGCATTTTTATTTATTTTTCACATTCGTAAGGCCACTGTGACGTCAATATTTATCTAAAGTGGCGTGTAATGATTTTATTTATTGTGGAATTTATTAACCTTTTTCGGGGTCACAAATAATGTATAGCCAATAAACGATTTTTCTGTGTTATGACAGTTTTTTAGAGGACGAGCCATATGGGTCAGTACAGAGAACATTTTTTCGAGCGTCTACTTTGGAGCTGGGTAGCTGCATTTTTTTGACGTTCTGTCTGCGAACGAGATCGACAATAGTCGCAGTAATAACAATGAGGATGTCGATAATAATAATGAGTATAACCATTTTTCTATAATAATACTGCAGAACGACTTTTTTTCACATTTGGATCCTTTGTGGCGAGGAAATCTGAGCTAGAATGCCGATTTTAAAAAAAGGAGAACGTGTGACCTTTCTAATGGATATACTTATTCGGTAGAAAAACGTTATTACGACGATCAGAATGCTCTTGCAACGACGAATTCATTTTATTCCACAGATTTACGCCGAGGGAATGCATCTCGTTCAATTGACCGGTGGAATACTCAATTCGACGCTGGTCAATAACCCGGATATAGACTGGCTACCGGAACAGTGGGAAGACTCCGTTAACAGTGTACTCGACAATGCTTACACTTACGGTCGAACGGCGATCGCTGATGGAGTACGTCTTTATTATAATACAGCGTGTGTCGAAAAAAAGATCACCCTTTTAATCCTAGGACCTTACACTATCTGTACGAAAGAAAGAATGAATGAAGAATGAAATAGGATATACGAGAAAAACCTAACCTACATTTTTCGCCGTGAACAACGCGATGGAACGAAAAAAGCAAAATGATTTTAGCATTTCTCACCAATTATGTGGGATCTGCAGTACCTATGTGTAGGGTCCTAAGGTTAACAATATCGTTAGGTATTTAAAAAAAACACTTGCTGAATTTGCGTTAATGCCTTAGGCCACAGTAACGGGTATAAAATGATGTGCGAATTTAACCATTTTTTCCGTATGAAAAAGTGGTTCACTCATAAAATTAATTACACATCTATTTAGTATGAATATCAAGGTATTAGAATTTTTTTGCAATGTACAAAATGGTCGATTACTAATATTTTCTTTTGTTTTTTTTGGGTGCTCCGCAGCGTGACATTTAGCATCCACAATTTTTTACCTAGAACAAAAAACAAAAAATCTCGTCAATCTACATTAGAATACCTAGAGAAGTACGTAAGGAATTTAACAAATATTGTTTTATTCAAAAGTTGTAGGTATTTAAACTTAAGAAATGAATTTTCAGTGAAAAATTTCGTTATAACTGCTCATAAACTGCTCATAAAATGAAAAGTTTTCGATTAATCAGAAATTCCGTACGTACTTTTCTGCGAAATGCAATTAGGAACATAACTTTTAAATTTGAAGTAAATCGAGTGAAAATTGTTGAAGTTATTTGTCACGCCAATTGGAAAAAAGCTGTTTCGAGAAGTTTCGAGTAGTCGGCCATTTTGTACATCGAAAAAAAATATATATTTTCTTATAGCTTGATATTCATACTGAATAGAGTAATTAATTTTATGAGTGAATTACTTTTTCATACGAAAAAAACGGTTAAATTCGCACATGATTTTATACCCGTTACTGTGGCCTGAGGCCTTAACTCAAGTCTGAGTGATAGCGCTGGATAATTCTCACCCCATTTGATTTGAACGGAAAAATTGTGTTTTACGCGTAAACTCGAATCATTCAACAATCAACTAATGTTTCTCAATACTCACAATCAGTGGCCGGAAAGAAGAGGAATTTTCGGGAATTTTTCGAGGGAAAACGAGCATAAGTTTCCAATTTTTTTTTCTTTTCACATTGAAGAGTGTGGTTTTAAGTATCTTTTACAATTTTTGTATTGAACAATATTTATAAATGTGGTAGGTACAATGGTTGGTACAGACCGCTGTTTGAAAAACGTCCTTCGCGGTGATCATTGCTGCTCCGAAACAAATAATCCAAAATAAAAGAAGTCAAACGCATTGCCTTTTTGCACGAAATTATCTAGTGCTTGGACGAAGGATTCAAATATTTATTTTTGAAAAAATTACTGCAGTCCAAAATGAAAGTGTCGATTTTCAGTGGAAAAAAGCTCTATTTTCGTTGGTGAAAAAAAAACTGTGAATAGAAAACAAAATCCTTCGTTCAAGCACTGCTTTTTCATACGATAAAGAAGCTTGTGAAATTTGAAGTTTATCGTTGCAGTGATTTTTGAGATATCGTCGATTTCGAAGAAGTAATTTTTAGAAAAACGCTTTTAAAGTTCGCCGGCTCGCGGAACCTACCTATAAACGCCCATAAGTCCCTCAATTTTGAACAAATCGACTTGAAATTTTTTGTAAATATTTTTGGAAGGTTTTATTTTGACACTCCGTCGAAAACCATTAATTGATATTTTTGAAAAATGTCAACTAGCTGTAAGCCATTAGAGCTGACTTTGACAACTTTATAAAGATTTTTTAAACATTTCGTTATGGTCGTTTTTAGACAAATTACAGCTTTTTCAAAAATGCACGTATCCGTTTTGAAGATAAAAAAGACATTTTATAAACAGCTGTATTTTGGGTAGAAATATTAGTTTGATTTTTTGACGCAAAAAGCGGATTTGACATGTAAATCACATGAGAAAAAATGAGCCAGCATTGCCACTTAGATTTGAATAAACGAGGCCAAATTAGACACGATTTTTTCGTATCTAACAATATTGTTGGGGAGAGGAGGTTGTATTATTTCTTTTATCGCCGCACCCTATTGGAATTACGCTCAACCAGTTTTTTCATTTACGTTTCGCCACTCCTTCGATGCGGCGATGTGTCGCTTGGAGCATTTCTTTCCATCCGCTTCTATCGCACTATCATGCGCGCCCAATGTTGTTCCTTCTCGAAAAAGTAATTTTTTCATCGTATCGAATGTTTTCGTCAGGTGAAGAGCCTCGTAAAAGATCTGGAGCCTTCGAAGGCCGAACAACTGGAGAAGAAAGTGCTCGAGCTCTGGGACAGACTGTATCAAGCCTGGATGATGTCGGACAGCAGCCCCGACATGATCGGACCGACGGTCGACGTCGCCGCCGCGATATCCGTTTGGGAGAGTTTCCGCGAAAGCTTCGCCAAAATGCCCACCCGTGAGTTTTGAAAATCGTAAAGAGCGAATTCATGTTTCGACCAAGACTTTAAGGGGAAATTACTTCAGGCGAGGAAAAAAATGCTGATTTTCATGATTTTTTTTTAAAAGAAAACATTTCTTCACCATTTTTGAGACTTAGGGTATGTTTTATTACTACTAATGGCGAAGGTATGGCACGGTCTTTTCTTTTATTAAGGGGCTATACCAGTGTGAACGCTGAAAATTTGGGTGGTTTTCGGGTTTTTTTTAAAGAAAAGTACTTATTTAAATGTTTCGGACAATTACGAATATATTTGGCTATATTTGACCTATATTACATAATTTTTTCATAGAATAATATTGTAATCCAAGCGACTTGTGCGTTGCTTTCGGAGGCGCCAAAAAAAAGTTCCTCCATTGCTGACATGATTCCGGCCGATTGCGTTGCTGAAATCGAAAAAGGAAAAAATGTCGTTAAACTGGAAGGTATTTCCTGTACAATGACGTAGGATTTTCGAAAAATATCGAAATCTAACAAAATGGCGTAGTTATGAAAAAAAGTCTGTTTTCTTGCCTATAAAATGGTCGTTTTTTTTCTATGCCAAATCGTCAATTTTCATCCAATCAAAAACATCTTACGTCATTGTAGAGTAAATATATTCAAGAGTACTCAGTTCAAATTTCAAGTCGATCGGATAATTGCTTTTTGAGATACAATGTTAGCAAATTTGAAAAATCTCATTTCGAGAAAAACGCGTTTAAAGATTTAACTATCGATTTTTGCAGGATAAAATGATAGAGATACGGCCTTGAAAGTTTTACAGGATATTCTTGAAAGTATAAACTGTCGAAAAAAGCAAAAAAATCGATTTTTTGAACGTGACACACTGGTATAGCACCTTAAAACTCATATGCACCAAGAAAAAGTCAGAAATTTTGAAAATCGATGAAATGGTACGACTTTGAACAGAAAAATGGAATTCTCCGAAAAAATTGCTACATTTCGCTATAATAAAGTTCTTTTTTTAATTTTCAAAAACATTTACGGTCATTTTTTAGACAATAAGTTTACAAAGATTTATACCAAATTTCATCAGAATCGGTGGTCTATTTTTGTAACAATACGTCACGCCAGTTTCGAAAATGCAGTTTAGAACGCCGTGCCATGCCTCCGCCATTTTTGTATATTAATTTTTTTTAAATACTATGTAACAGCCAAAAGTAGTAATAAAACATACCCTAAGTCTCAAAAATGGTGAAGAAATCTTTCCTTAATCTAAAAAATCTTAAAAGTCAGCAACTGTTTCCCTCGCCTAAGGGTATCTCTCGTTTTAAAAGAATCGTTCTCAATTGTCGTTGGTTTCTTATTGTTCGAAGAATGGTTCAACATCGCCGCGATACAGAACTTTGCCAAAGAGAATGTCGGCATACTGATGTCAGTGCTGGATTCCATCTGGAGTATCCTCAAAGGCAATATGTCCGTAATACTGAGCGTCTTGACTGAATTACTTTACGTTGTTCTTATGAGCGGATCTGCGGTACTGAATTTCACTCTGAGCACGGTACGATGTACTCACATATACACGTAGAACATTTTATCCTTCAGCTAAGCTTTTGACACTGCTATTTGTCATATATTTCAACGATAGTTTCGACGACTACGTTTATTAAGTGGGAAAAAGAGGACGAAAATTAGCATTAGTAGAATTAATGAAGAATGAGCATTAATGAAATTAATCGAGAATCAATAAAGAATTGACATTAATAAAATTAATGAGAAGGATTAATGAAAGGTTAACATTAACGAGATAAATGGAGAATTAACTTTAATGGCGTTAATGAAGAATTAACATTAATGGGATTAATGAAGAATTCATTGAGAATCAACATTTACGGGTCTGAATAATCTTGGGGCCCAAAAAATAGGTCGTCTTTCAATTTCGAGTTCTGTATTGGGATGACGAAGTTGGCATTTTGCACACAATGAAGACATAGTCCACCTATTTTTTAGTTTTTTGTTTATTTATTTAAGGGTAATTATAAACCGTGAAAAATGTAATTGTAGTATAATAATGATCCTTTCGTATAATCGGATACTTTTTTGAAATTTCGAAAATTACGGAAATGGCAAGCTGTAGAAAAAAAGTCCGATTTTCGAAGAAAAAAACAACTTTGATAATTTGTTGTTAACAAATGGATAAGCGTATCAAAAAACAAACCGGTGATACAATGGAAAATGTTATAAACTGTGCTCTATTTGAATTTGAACTGAATCGGACGAATAGATTTTGAGATATGACCTACATCGTTTCATATGACATAGTTTCGCGGGAAACGCAAAAAAAAGTTTTTTGCGTTTTCCGCAAAATTATCATTTATTATATTTTTAATTATTATTTATTATATTTTTTTATATCGCGGTGGGCGAGCTGACCCTCCACAAAAGTCGTCACAACTCGGCTAATTTTTGGAATTTTTACAAAATCCTTCTTGTATATTAAAGTTAAGGCCCTAGGCCCTAAAACTATGCAATAAAAAGATCGTTTTTAACGGCTCACACCTAGTTCGCGGCCGGAAAAAAAGAGGTGTTTTCGTGATTTTTTTGAGAAATGGGTGCAGGTTTTTTACTTTTTTCATAGTACAGGGTATTATTTCGAGTATCTTTGACAATTTTTTTATTGGGAACTATTTATAAACGACGGAGATACAGTAAATTCCTGCTCGGGAACAAATCATCTGAAATAAAAAAAAAACAAATGAATTTAGTTTTTGAACCGTATTATCTAGTCTTTAATCGAAGGATTCAATAAAATAATGATTTTTGAAAAAATGGTCGCCGATCGAAAGTGATCGTCGAAATTTCGGTGAAAATAACACTCTATTTTTCGTGATATAAAAAAAGTATGCAGTAAAAAAATCCTTCGATTAAGGACTGCCTTTTCATATGCAAAAAATGTCTGTGAAATTTGAAGCAGATCGGTTTAGTTGTTTTTGAGATATTTTGGTCATCGATTCTGAAAAAAAGTAATTCCGAGAAAAACGCGTTTAAAGTTTTTACCTGTAACGGTAAAGCGGTAAGCGAACCTACCTGTAAATGCTCATAACTTCCCCCATTTTCAACGGACCGACTTGAAATTTTCAGAGAATATTTTTGAAAGGTTATCTCATAAGAATCCGTCGAAAAATCAATTTTTTTTAAATTCCAACTAGGTGTAACCCCTTAAAACATTTCATCCTTATGCAATGCCCTTAATAAAGATAATACGGAAATATCAATTTGCACATGAAAATGAAGAATTGCATCGTGAACGGCAATGTTTCGTGTTTTGGACTTCCAGGTAGTGTTCTTCACGACGTTGTTCTACCTCTTGAATTCGAGTGGCAAGTCCTACAAGCCTATCGAGCTGATGACCGCGTTCAGTCCGATAAGCTGCTACAAGTTCGTAAAAGCACAATTTACCTAATTTAGTCGCGTTATCGTAACGACATCGCAAAGAAGTAACTGCTTTTCTTTCTGTAAATGATATAGCTCGAACGATGTCGGAGGGTAAGTTACCGAAAATTCGGCGTTGATTAATCGGCCTGAGAAATTTCAAATTACACAATGATAGTAAGAATAACAATACCTACGGCAATAATAATTGTTGCGATTGTAATTTACATAGTTCACATTCACCTTCAATAACGTCACTTTCCAAGAAATCGGCATTTCAATTTTATTTCACTGCACCTAATCCGACTGTAATAAAATAAGCATCCTTCAGGACCAATGACATCGAATGTTTGATTTTTTTGCAGATTCGCAGTTGCGCTCCAAGAAGCGATAATCGGCGTGTTCACAGCAACGTTCAAGCTCGCTTCCTTCTTCGGCATGTGGACGTGGTTCGTGCACAATCTCTTTGAAGTGAAGATCGTTTACGTGCCAGCGGCGATCGCCGCTGTTCTCGGTGCTGTGCCGTTTCTCGATGCCTATTTCGCTTGCATACCGGCCACGATCGAGCTCTGGTTCACTCGAGGACCGATGATCGCTATACTCTTCTTCGTCTTTCACTTCCTACCCTACAACATCGTCGTTACGGATTTCTACAAGGAGATTAAAGGGTACGATTTTTTTACTCATGATGCATTCGCCGGGCTTGTGCAAATATCGGATTACGTTGGGGGAATATGAGAGAAGATCAGTAGGGGCCATTCATATGACACGTAACGTATTGGGGGGGGGGGGGGGAGGAAAATCATCACACTTTGTCGCAGGGCGGTGGGAGGGGGATTGAGCAAAGGTCACGAGACGCTATAAGCATACTAAATCTATAAAAGGGTGATACTGAGACGCTGAAAATGTTCTGTACTGGCCACCCAAAGTTCCGACTACAAGGAAGTTGTAACTTCTCTGATATCGATTGAGGCTCACCTGAAGCATCCTTGGGAACACATTGCTTTCTAGGTGCATTGTGATAAAAGATTATCAAATTATTTATTATTGATGTTACATAACATAAATTTTTATATATTACATATATATTTACTTAAGGTAGTACGAGCGCGCAATCTTGATTTCTATAGATTTTGTTTAAATTTTAACCAGACATTGTTCATATCATTATGCATGTTTGAGTGAAATTTCAGAACAGTCGACTATTTATATTGGGAGATAATGGGGCTTAAAATTTCAACTTTTAACACTGCCGGGTCTGCATTGAAATTCAGACGGAATAATTTTCCGTAAAAAGTATTTGTCTCCTATAATAAGAAGACATATGGCAACACCGCAGAACAGTATTGTTCAATATTTCGAGAAAAACATAATTATCGTGTTCCTAAAGTTAAAAATTTTGTCAAAAAATATTTGCATTATAAATATTAATATTTTATATCGTTAATGTTATTTTCATTAACAGATAAAAGTGTCGGTTCATTGATAACTAATTAAAAACTTCGTTCGATTTAAAATTACTTCCAAATAAAAATTTGTGTTGCAGTATTATTTTAAATATACCGCGACAATTCACGTCATTGGATACGTGAAACGCTGCGGTGTTGCCATATGTCTTCTTATTATAGGGGACAAATATTTTTTACGGAAAATTATTTTATTTAAATTTTAATGCAGACCCTGCAGTGTTAAAAGTTGCAATTTTAAAACCCATTATCTCCCAATCTAAATAGTCGGCCGTTCTGAAATTTCAGTCAAACATGCATAATGATATGAACAATGTCTGATTGAAATTGTAACAAAATCTATAGAAATCAAGCTTGCGCGCTCGTACTACCTTAAGGAGCCAGTCCACTTTGGAACCACGAAAACAGGCTATTTTCATAAAAGATATGAATATAAAAGTTGTTGGACTTGATAGATCAAGTCTTGAAATACATTTTAAAAAATGTTTAATTCATTTGTATTAATTTTTAAGTACAAAAACTATAGTTTAACGTAACGCCTCAAAAATAGGTGAGCTAGGTAGCGCTATCACAACGCGGCGACGGCTTGTCTAAAACAAAAAAATCAAAGTCCATTACATTCAAATCAGAAAAAACATTAGAAAAAAGTTTTAAAAACGCGCTTTTTTCGCAGTTTTTCGCAAAAAAAAGAGTAAATATAAAAATTTTAAAACCATCGAGGGTCATCTTGTTGCGAATGATGTTTACAATATGTGGTTTAAATTTCAAGAGAATCGGTTTATTAGTTTTACTGATACGATGGAGCTAGATTTTGAAAACGTTGTTTCGAGAAAAACACGTTTGAAGTTTATACTATGAAAAACTCTGACCTAAACTCAATCGGCAATTCCTGCACCGTACAAAATCTCTTTTGATTGCTCATCATCGTTAATTTCTTCAAGTCTTGCTTGCTTTCGATTTTTTGAAATTTTCAAAGTGAACTGGCCTCTTAAGCGGTTTGGAAACTCTAGAGGCCGAAAAAATAGGCCTTTTGGGGATTTTTTTTTCAGCAAAACTACAAAATAACTCGAGATTACAAAAAAAAGGGTGTTTATCATACATATCAGTGATTGTATACAATAATTTTTTTGAAGCGATTAATTTCAAAATGGCGGCTGTGCAGCGTTTTTGCGACATCGCCGTTTTTTCAGGGTCCCGGGCCGAACAAACAGGATATGTAAAAGAATCTTGTAAATTTGAAGGTAATCGGTGCAGTGGATTTTGAGATATCGTGGTCACCGATTTTGAAAAAGTAATTTTGTGAAAAATGCGTTTAGAGTTCGGAGAATCGCAAAACCTGCTTATAAATGCCCATAACTTCTTCAATTTTGAACGGATCGACTTGAAATTTTCAGAAAATATTTTTGAAACGTATTTCGTGAATCCATCGAAAACCAACAACGGATATTTTCAAAAATTTCGACTAGAGTCCAGCCCTTACAAGTAATTTGTGAAAGTAATGATGAGGCAAAATTAAGTTCCCGGACAAAGTTTTTTTTTTAGTAGAATTTGATTCTGCTGCAACAAATCTAAGTGCCTATGTAAAAAAAAAACTAATCGTGAAATCATCTTCAGGACGTTTACTAAATAACAAACAAATCAGGCCATTTTTATCGTCCTTCGAATCCGTTCGATTTTAATCGATTTTTCCTTTTCTTCGTTTTCGAGTTATTTCGATGTTTCAATACAACGAAGGCACCCTGCGCATATATTATTAGCAAACGAGCATCCGAAATTATGTTCGAATTGATTTCTTGCTGGTTCGTTTTCCATTATTTATTTACTTATTCAGTGGGACTTCCGCTTTCTTTTTACCTGCAACAATGCTCGATATGTTTTTTGTTTAACATTAAGGCGGGATATACATTTAGACAGGAAGAAAATAAGCAATATTGAGGGATTTTCGAAACTAAGAAATAATTATTCTACAATTATCAAACTTTAGGTATACTTAATAGTATATTTAAGTATACAAAACAATTTTTAATAATTAATTCATCATCAAAATGACGGTTCTGTGGCAGAATGTTACAGCGAGGTCGCCGCGGGATTTGCAAAAGAGTTCAAACATTTGTTCAGTTAGAACATGTATAGTTTCTATGTGACGGTAATTAAATTGAAGAAAATGCAAATTTAAGAAAATGCCACGCATTTAAAAAAAAATCAACATTTCACGCAACATTTCTGTAAAATGTGGATGAAAAAAGTAGTTTTTTTTCCAATTTTTCAAAAACAATTCTCGTCAAGTAGAAGGTACCAATGTTATCAATATTTCTACCAAGTTTCAACTCAATCGGCTTAATTCTTGTTGAGTAATCCTGCACGCCAATTTCGATAATGCAGTTTTCAGAAAAACGCGTTTGAAGTTCACGCTCGCTCCGAAACCGAGCGGTGAGGCACAGCGTTGATGGGCTGTAGCGTTTCAAGTTTTTCGATTTTCGCTTTGAAACTTTAGGAAAATATTCAACATATAGTTATATCGTTTGAAGAAGAAAAAAAAAGAAATCGATTTTTTGATCGTTGTAAATGTATATCCCGCCTTAAACGATTGTATTGTTTTTCAGTGGAGGACATCCTTATCTGACTGGTTTATCGATAGCCGGTGGTATTCTCTGCCTCGGGTTCGAGGGTGCGATATTCGGTCCGTTGTTGCTCTGCTGCATAATGGTAGCGATAAATCTGAGTCGTCGCTATCTCCACGCGCCTTCCGAGGAAACTCTGCGCTCGCTCAAGTCGGAAATCAACGAATACGAGACCACCGGCAAAGTATTCACGTCTACTTAATCTTCGGGATAACGAAACGCGGGACGTTCTTATTCATACCTAATCGAAAGAAGAAAAAAAAACGAAAAAAAATGGCGAGCCGTCCAATATCACATTCAGATGTGCTTCCACACGCATTCGCGCCAACTGCTGATTATTATTTTACAAATTCTCGGACAGTTTTCGCGAGTGAACGATGAAGGAGAATTACGCTTATTAGAATAACCGTCAAAGCCGAACTTTTTCGCGTTGCATTGGGCGACCGGGCGTCGCCAGTGACGATGCTCGACTATGGACACAGAGATCCGATGACCCGTTCGGTATGTTGGACCATTGGAATCGTTCACAGCTTCACGTCGCTGCGGGCTTTTTCTCGACGAATATCGAGCGCTCTCTTTGTCGATCTTCCTAGTAGTGAATAGTCATTTTTCCCTTCGAACTACATCGAAGGAGCTAGCGGAATATTGGAGCATTATCGGTACTTGTGATATTTTTGTCTCCGGCGCACTTGGATCGCTCGAGTGACGTCAATTTCTAGGCTTTGGGAATTAATACTTGGGAAGAACTTTTCCGTCGATCACAACGAAATCAAGCAATTGCGAAAAACACATCGAGAATTTGCCTCCTATGTGAAAAACACCGGCAACCAAACGAAGATCTGCTTTTGTCGAATTCTCTCGAAGAGGATCGACTTCACTATCGACTGTCAGATTTGACGGTTCTCTTTATCGGTTACGTTATTTTCGCCTGTCGGACTCGGTTCGATGGAGGAAACACGAAAAATTGTCGGTGTGAAACTGCGAGTCCCCAAAGAGACTCAATGAACGTTGTAATTTTGCTGCACGAGCTTTTACAAATTTTAATAAAAATCGCACCGCGTCGAAACTCTTACAAAAACGCGCGTCTTCTTACGCCCCTGCAGAATAACGCGAGGACGTCGGAAAGTATCCGGCTACGCGGCACGCGAGGAAAAAATGAGCGATCTCTTTTACACGACGTTGGGCGTATCTTTCGTGATACTCGTAATCCTCATAGGAGTCGAAGTTTATATGCACCATGAAACTTATTTTCCACCGTAAATTCGCGCGTGCGAAGATTCGCGAGATTCCATTGGAAGACTTTTTTTATATTCAGCAATTACAATGATACGAGAATAAAAATAATACAGAGTAGAGGAATACAAAAGATTTTACACCGAATTTTTTCGGCGAAAAGCAAATAGTTTATTGATTGATGTTCATTCGAAACGTAGACGCGAATCAACGATCCGGATCGTACAAGTCGGACAATTTGGTGACTTTCAATCCATCGAGTATCTCCTTGGAGGCGATAAACTCTTCCGCGTGAAATATAATCTTCTTTGTGCCGATTAGGTGGAATCCGTTTTCGGAAAATCGTCCCCGCTTGCGCGGGAGCTGGAGCCAAACGAAGAGCGCTACGCCGTTGGACGCCAACTCAATCTCGTAGTCCAGATAATTCGATAGCTTGCCGGGGATGGGCTTAGGTTCCCCGACCACCTGAGAGAGTTCGATTTTGAAAAAAAAAAAATCAATTTTTTAGCCCACTTGCGAGGTAACCAGGAAAATCACGCGTACTCACGGAAATCACCGAGTTGGGCAAAGTTACATCCTTCAAAGGCGCAGGCAAGACGTAGTTTCTCGGTGCGATCTCCGAGCCGTCCGCGTCCTTGAGAACGAGCTCGAGGAAGCAATTCTTGTTCGCCGCTGCACCAGCGCCGCAGGAGTCGCTTTTCAGCAATTCGTAGAGCCAAAAAGTTGTGACGATTTGCGCACCGTTTGCTGGCTAATGGAGTACACGTATTTATTTGTAAGCTTCCGATTTGTTGTATACTTTTTATATCTTACACTAGCACATGTATATTTTAATTCCTAATGTATCCTCGCGCACTGTTATTAAGGCCTTAGGCCACAGTGGCGGGTATAAAATCATTTGCGAATTTAACAATTTTTTTCCGTGTGAAAAAGTGATTCACTCATAAAATTAATTACACATCTATTTAGTATGAATATCAAGCTGTTAGAATTTTTTTTCGATGTACTAAATGGCCGACTACTCGAAACTTCTCGAAACAGCTTTTTTCCCATTGGCGTGACAAATAACTTCAACAATTTTCACTCGATTTACTTCAAATTTAAAAGTTATGTTCCTAATTGCATTTCGCAGAGAAGTACGTACGGAATTTCTGATTAATCGATAACTTTTCATTTTATGAGCAGTTTATGAGCAGTCATAACGAAATTTTTCACTGAAAATTCATTTCTTGAGTTCAAATACCTACAACTTTTGAATAAAACAATATTTTTTAAATTCCGTACGTACTTCTCTAGGTATTTTAATGTAGATTGACGAGATTTTTTTTGTTCTAGGTAATGAATTGTGGATGCTAAATGTCACGCCGCGGAGCGCCTAAAAAAAGATAAAAAGAAAAGTTAGTAGTCGGCCATTCTTTACATCGAAAAAATATATATATTTTTTCTAACAGCTTGATATTCATACTAAATAGATGTGTAATTCATTTTATGAGTGAATCACTTTTTCATGCGAAAAAATTGTTAAATTCGCACATGATTTTATACCCGTTACTGTGGCCTAGGGCCTTAAACCTCATTGATTTTTACCTCACCACCCAGTACTGCACTACTTCCGGTTCCTCGGAGACCCCCAGTAGGCCTATTCTGTAACTCGTAACGACAGTTTTTGTTATCGTTAGCTAACGACAGCCAATAACGTGCCACGTTACGTCTGTAATCGTGCATTTGGCTGTTACTATTTATCGATAACGAAACCTGTCGCTACCGAATTATAACGAGTTAGAGAATCGCTCTACAGGAGTATTGGTCACATCCAAGCTTCTCAAATACACGTATCGCCTCAGTAGTGTATAGGCCAAAAGCACACGCCAATCTCCAAAAATTGCAATACTGAGCAAATATCAAGACACACGATGTTACGAATCAACAAATAATTAATTTGATTATGTGTAGATTATTAGCTCGCAGGAATCAATTTCGTTACACTTTATTCATTTTTAATGTGCGAGTAAACGATTTTTATCCAGTTTTGATTTGCGGGAAGCTCGTTCTGGGGCCTTAAGGGGTCAGGCTATTGTGGAAATTTCAAAAAATCGTTACTTGCTTGGGGCAACTCAAATTGAAGAGGCAGTTCCTCTTATACGAACATGTGATGCAGGAATCGCTGATTGAAGGTAAGCTTATGGTTACAACGATATAACTGCTAGTCAAACTTTAACACTTCCTTGACACACTGGGTCATTTTGACCAGGACGAAATTGAAATAAAATGCTCACTTTCCGGAAATTTAAAGATTTCAATAATTTTTTACAACAATTCAATTTTATACTGTCCGAATTTTAATTAGGCAGACATATCAAGAAATGTTTAAAGTGTATCCTGGATTTTTTTCAATAAAAACCGTTCGAAGTGTTGTTAAGGGAAGGTGGATGAAGTAATATCCGGGTTCAATTGACCCAGTGTGTTAAAACCGTGGCCAAATATAAGTGTGTCAAGGGAGGGTTAAGATATCCTATCGCTTCACACTAGTCATACCACTGATCATACTTGAGACTTGTACAATTCATATTTTTATGGAGTTACGGTGATGACCATGCTAGTTAACTTAGAGTCTTTTTCACGCCGCAATACCGCGACGTTTTAGATATATGTATATGGCCTATTTTTCGAGAAATATTTTTTAAGCATTGAATTTCGAGTTTCCTATTATTTTTATAATATGGAAACAACCTTAATAATTTACTACTCGACTTCAGTAGTACGCCATATCGTTGACGTTTAGCATCGTCGCATTTTTGGTGGCTGTCATCGGTTCCACGCGCCCGGCTTATTATTTTTTGTAGCCGGTTAACATGGAGAATGAAAATACTGTGGAAGTTTATCAAAAGAGCAACGGGATTGTACCTGAAGTCCAGTTTAGAGACAAATGTAGATTCTGACGGACAAGGATTGGAAAATGAAAAGATGATATTGCGATTGCAAATAAAAAACGTCGCGTTTCAGTTAACCTCAATGTCCAATGTCCAATCTGTCCAAAGTCAAAACATATTTCATCGATTGTTATGTTATTTTTCCCTTTCCCAATTTTCACAATATTTGCAGGTATAAAAAGGAACGTTTATTTTATGTGACGGTTCTCCCAGGCTGAATTTATATATAGATGCGTTGTATAGGTACATGTCGCCAGAAAAATTGAGATGCCTTTGCTGTACGTAAAAGAACTTCAAGTAAATATCGACGAAAGGCCCTTTATAATCCACTAAAAAATGTACGGCTTCGCACAATCATATTTTTAATTCGCGTTGAAAATATCCGATAGACGAATCAAATTTGCGCGGGTATCCGGCGTTGCCACACGTCGAGCAAGATGGCTGCTGTTACGTCACGAGAAGTCTCGCTCTCCGAAAACTTCGGTTTTTGCGACTTCATTTCTAAATGTATTGCTTATTTCTGCGGGGAGCTTTCCAATTCAAGGTGCCTTATCGATCACAAAGATTCAACGAACGCAACCATCAGTTTTTTTGACGTGTTTCTTGGCTCCAAGTAGCACAAAAAAATCGATATATGAGAGAACAGGCACATTTTGTCGTCTACGTGTGACTAATTCACCAACTTTAACAATTAATAACTCGAAAAGTGTACGGTAAATCTCGTGGGAACTCCGCATACGCATGAACGAAGGTCTCGACAATGCTATAAAAAAAAATCGGGCTTTTATCTTGAACTTGCTCCAATCACCGTACCTCCTTAACATATGCTAAAAAAATAATTTGTAATAACTAAAATCTTCCATGTGTAAACTGTTGAATGAATGTCCACTTTTAATTTGAAAAATGAAAAAATAGTTATTCCAACGATTCGCGCAGTATTTCTAGGTTTGATATTTGGCAACATTGGTTCTATCTCCGTCTCTTTTTACTCAACCAGGCGAATTCAACCTCCATGCTTTTCAACGTCAATCTGTCAAAACAATGTCAGGTGCGGGAAATATAAAGCATTGTATTCGGGCCACGGCTGGTAAAAAGCGTGGAAAATTTGTGTCGGCGAAATATGTCGGTTAAAAATGACATATGTGTGGAAATTCGAATGAGTGAGATAAGGTTAGGACTACAGTCAGCTGTTGCCTTGCTGTCAAGTCTCTTTATCGTAGCAAGTGGTAATACATTCAATGCCGGAAGTTCAAATTAAACTTGATATTACATAAAAATTAGGTCAATAGGCGTAATTTTTTCTAAGAGCATTGGATTACCACGAGTGTTAAGTATGTAAATTTGATTATTTTTAAGAATCTGACGGATTCCCTCTATTACACTTTTGTAGCGACTGGAAATTGGGTTTATGCATATCGCCTCGGAATTCCTTCACAAAGATACGCAATTTGTTTTTCTCTAATTAGGCCGATAGTCGACCCTGAAATTTCACAGAGACGATTAGTAATTGATTTAGTGAAGCTCAAAAAAAAAGAAAATCCTATGGATTGAAGCCTGGCGATAGGATTACCTTGAACGCGTTGTTCTCGAAACTGTTTTTCAAAACGGTGTACACGATTTCTCGACATCTAATGCACGGATTGACTTGAAGTTTGATACACGTATTCAGCGTAATAGTAGTTTAGTCTTGACCGAGGTTTTCTGATGAACATTTTTTTTTTCATTAGTTATTAACTATGTCATTTTTCCTCGAAAAATTGAAACAAATATTCAACTTTTTTTTTATGATTGAACCGCGATAACGAAAGAGCTCGGTCAATTATTAGACAGTATTATATTTTTTTAGAAAAAAAATCGTTTTTTTTTTGTTTGAGATCAACGGGGTGGCCAAAATCAAGTACACCGTTAAGCCCCTTACGTACCCAGGTCCTTCACGAGATTGTTTATAACTTATTTAATTGTTAATATTTTTTAATGAAATTTGGTATACAACTTTATTTATGTACGTACAACGAAATGTCCAAACGATTTTGCAATCTTCTTTCTGGTCGTTCAAAATTAATTTTTTTTAATAACCCCTATTTTCGCCTCGTCACAGTTGCCCAACTTCAAAGTAGGCGTTTATAATCAAATTAACGTTGACGAATAATCTACCGATAATAAAATGCATCCCTTTTCGATAAGTTTTGCCTTATTAATCTTGACGGTTTTGATGGTATGCGATTTATGGAGATGACGTAGCACAAATATACAATATTTCATGCCCTCTGCACCCTTTTTTAGCGTGTAACTAGCTCGATCTTTCGCCAGATTCCGAAAACAATATTTACGTACAATTGTGATGTTGGTGAAACTCGTACAATCCGGTGTCGACGAGGTCCATTTGTAAACATTGACATCCACCCGACATCCAGGGATCGACGAGAGTTTATCGGACACGACGTAAATCGTTAGATCGTTCGAGTATGACAATCTCGGCGAGACTATTATAGGCGCGAAGAAATCTCGCGCGTAATAGTGGAGAATTTTCCAGCGACCGGAAAAATCTGCAACGAGAAGTTATCGCACTCCAAATGAGACGGTTGTGAAACCTAAACAAACTCATATTTTTCTCATGTTCGTACTTAAAAAAATGGATTAACGTGCTACGTCTAATTAGGACTATTGGAGCCTTTTATAATACCGATATTATTTCGATATCAACAAGTTGTAATATCGGAATACCGGTCTTTCGATATTTTCCGACATTTATGACAAATTTTGATTAAAAATCTACAGATATTACACAAAGTGCAATTATTTCATGGCATTGAAAATGTGATCAGACTTTTCGGGTAACGAAAAACAGGTACCTACATGTAAATAATATGAGTTGGTTTTTATTACTTTTTCAAAAAATATTGATACCCTGAGGTTTGGGTTTGGGTTTAGGTTTTGGTAATTGGGTTTGTTTGGGTGCACTTTTCTGGGACACTTCGGAAATATTTAATGTAGGTAATGATATTTTAAGGCTGTTAAACGTACTTAGAAAAAATAATAACAATTATAATATTTTGATGTTTTCAACTGTGACATCGAAGTATTCGGTATTATTCGAGTCCAATATCGAATTTAAGGTTCGATATTCCGGTTTTTCGGTATTATCGAAAAACCCGTATCCATGCTCCACTCGAGAAACACTTGATGTATTTTTTCCAAATTTACAGGAGATACGATGAGAAACTTTAAAGGTCGTTGGCGATCTCACTTTTTTTAAATCTATCTTCATTTTTTAATAGTTACGTAAAAATGAAGACTTTTTTCATAGATTTTGTATACTTGAGTTTCAATTCATCGCCACATTGTTAATAAAAAATAACTTAAAAAATCGATGAACGAATTTGGCCACTTTTATCGGGTCTCTAGGTAAGTGTGGCCCCTTAATAGAGAGACGAAACTCGGCCAAGTGCGAGTCGGATATCACTCTATTAGCGTTCCGTACATATGACCAATTAACTTTTTCTTTAAACCAGATATTTAATTAGGTAATGCTTTTTTTTCCGTCTCAGTTCTTAGGTAGTACTAAACTGAAACCGTATGGGGTGATGATAGCTTGAGAAAGCTTTGTTTACTCCTGCTGTAAGCTAATAATGAAAATATATCAAATTATTGTTGTTTAAATATTTACAATTCCAAATGACTTATTTTTGGAGTCGGTACCAGCCATTTGCCAAAAAGAGGAGGCGAAGAAAAATAAATGAAATATACTATCTACAGTCTTTTTTGAATTTGCAATCTCGTTTCCTCCGCGGCGTCAATTTCTCGTTCTTGGCTGGCACCGATTCCAAAAATAAGTAATTTGTTATTGTAAATATTTACATAACAATAATTTTATACATTTTCATTAAAAATTTATTGTATTATTTATACAATAAATTATTATATATACTACATTATGAAACGGGGTTTTCAGCATCTGTTATTTAAATACAGTAGTATTACAGTAGTATATTAAAACCCCGATTCATAATGTAGTATATATAATAATTTGGTACATAATTATGGTACATAATATTGTTACGTCATGCCCCGCTTCATCGCACTCACTCTATAATTCCATTAAACCTGGACCATCACGCCACCAGGAAATCAACTTCGTTCACCCCATCGTTCGACCGAACCACCTCGCGAACTACTGTCGCCCTCAGCACGAGCCCAAGCCTGTAAGAGGCATCCGAATATTCTATATAAACACTGTCGGCGCCGAAAAGGCGAGTTCTGTCGTCAAAAACCAAGACCACCACTGACTCACTTCGACCAGCATCAAGGATCGTAAAACCGGGAATTCAAGCAATATCCGCCACGCGTATCACAACGGGAGAGTCACCTCTGAGTCAGACGACCCCTTGGACGGGTCAAAAGAGGAGGTGCGACCCAACCGACACGGGACCACCCACAGCGCAACATCCAACCTAACTGAAGAGGAGACACCCCTAACCTACTTCTTTTTACTATCCAAGGATCGTAAAACCGGGAATTCGGGCAATACCCGCCACGCGTACCGCTACGAGGGTCACCTCTGAATCATACGCACCCACTAAAAGCGCCTACCAAGGATACGAAGGCCTCCCAAAATCGCCGACACGTGGAAGATCTTTCGAGAGAAGACCACCCCCGAAAAAGCTGTATAAAAAGAAGGACTGGGACCACAGCAGCGTTAAGTCTCGACTTCAACCCCGCGGCCGGAGTTACGCCGCAGCCAGTCGCGGTCAATCTCAATCTCAAGCCTCGCAGCCGATGTTACGTCAGTCTCAATCTCAACATCAAGTCTGAAGACTAAGTCGTCGTGAACAAGCAGTTAGTCGCGGCAGTCATCGGAGTAGTACCAGCCCAGCAGTCGCAGTCTCAGTCTCAACCTCACGGCTAAAGATGTCACCGAAGTCTACCAGTCGAAATTCAGCAAGGTCCACTGTACGTATTGTCCAGTCGCGTTTCATCTTCCAATATCGGTCGAAGACTCCTCAAAAGAAGTGAAATCCATCGTGAAGTGTTCAATTGCCAAATCTAAACCCTTGCATCACCACCGTATCTTTCAACCTCAAGACGCTGCGAATATCAATTAAGGAGTTTCGATACCAAAATCGAAATGGTTGCAGACGATTGAAATTCATATCATCGAAAGATTAATTTAGGATGCATTAACTGTCCAAAAATTAATCCGTTTCACCACATAGTTTCGGAGATTTTGAAGATTCAAGTTGATTTTTATTCGAGTATTATCAATGAACCAAGTGGAGAAATCGCTTAATTTTTTAACGTGACATTCCTGACACTAATCGTAGTTTGTTCATTTTTTTTCATTTAAATCGAAGCATTATTTTAAACCCTACAGCCCTATAACTAGTGTTTACGAAGTGCCACGTGCCATGAAGGTTCAACGTGAACCTTCATCCATTCGGTAATACACGTGACGTAAAAACTGAACAAAGTGCGATTAGTGTCAGGAATGTCGTGTTAAAAAATTAAGCGGTTTCTCTACTTGGTTCATTAATAATACTCGAACAAAACTCAACTTGAACCTTCAAAATCTCCGAAACTATGTGGTGAAACGGATTAATTTTTCGACAGTTAATGCATCTCAAATTAATCTCCCGGTGATATAAATTTCAAACGTCTACAACCATTTCGATTTTGGTATCGAAACCCCTTAAGGGGCTATACTAGTGTAACACTTAAAAAAAATCGATATTTTTTGTCTTGTTCGACAGTTTATACTTTCAAGAATATGAAATGAGATTTTTCACATTTGCTGACATTGTAACTCAAAGAGCAATTACCCAATTGACTTGAAATGTGAACGGCGTACTCTTGAATATATTTACTCTACAATGACGTAGGATATTTTGAATTGGATGAAAATTGACGATTTGGCATTGAAAAAAACGACCATTTTATAGGCAAGAAAACAGACTTTTTTTCATAACTACCCGATTTTGTTAGACTTTGATATTTTTGAAAATCCTACGTCATTGTACAGAAAATACCTTCCAGTTTAACGAATTTTTTTCCTTTTTCGGTTTCACCTACTCAATCGGCCGGAAGCATGTCAGTGAAGGAACTTTTTTTTTACGCCTCCGAAGGCTGCGCATACGTCGCTTGGATCTCAATATTTGTCTATGAAAAAATTATGTAATATAGGTCAAATATAGCCAAATATATTCTTAATTTTCCGAAACATTTAATTGAGTACTTTTCTTCCAAAAAAAATCCCGAGAATCACCCAAATTTTCAGCGTTCACACTGGTATAGCCCCTTAAACTATCGAATACAACTCAAATCGAAACCGCAAACGCTGTAACGAATTGACTCCAAAGAACTATATTTCCTTCTTGAATATTGCAACTATTTAAGCGTGTGTTAATTTATAACTATTTAATCTTCATGTAGTCACTGTGTAAGCATTATAATCATGAAGAAATTGTAACAACAATGATCCGAATCTCAAAACAATACCTCCAATGAAGGAAATTATAACCACGATTTTTAGACGACCATTGGAACGAAAGGAACACACGGAGAATTATCCGCAATAGAGTAAGCAAAGCATTTATGCAAAACCTCTCGTATTATTCGATCTTCCTCCGGGCCAACGCATTATCCAACCGTCATTTTTCCCATATCAAAGACGTGACTTCCGTCCCTGGGTAAAGGACTTAATTGTCTTGACCCAAAAGCGAAGTCAACACCGTGTTGCGTCCTCCCTAACATTCGATAAGTTCACAGGGACGTAATAATATACAGAAATGCCAAATTCCTAGCTAGTTTAGTTTTCAAGACACACCCCGTAACAAAAATGGTCTAAAACTAACAACTTTGACGGTCCCCATTTTTTTATTTTTGCAGATAGAAAAGAAAAAACATATATTTGTACTCTACTCAATGAGCTTTAGACAATGATACCCCACATGCCAGGGTAGATTTTTTTCTGCTCCTGTTTCATGTATGGGACCCCCATGAAAAATAACTGAATTGAATTTCTAATTCAATATTCGGTTTTAGGTCAACTTTCTACCCAAAATATCCAAATTTCAGGTCTGTAACTCATTCTGTATACGAGCCAGAGACCCGTAACATACGGACTGACATACAGCAGAGTGACAGCAATAGGGCTCCGTTTTGCCCTCTGGGTACGGATTCCAAAGACGTACTCTCTCGAAAAGCTTCTTTTCTGCGCCTCGCTATTTTTTTCGGATGAAGTACGGCATGCCAATTTGTTCCATTGCTCGAGGTAATGCAATTGCGGTGTTTCAATGTTTAATTTACGTAATAATGCGCACCTATGGAGGACCAGGATGGTGCTTGCCAAACGTCGTTCAATTGCCAGTACAAGGCGCCCATGCTGTAACCCTCTCCCAGTGCATTGAGGCTGCCGCGTAACTGTCGATACGATTCGGTCTCGATCTTCGTCGAGACCGCTTGATTGAATTGACTCAAATAGATGTAGCTTTCAAAGTCACGATGCGAATCGTTGCTTTTTGGTATTCGAAAGTTCTTGGAG
Organism: Ophion slaviceki; assembly: GCA_944452715.1. NCBI lineage: Eukaryota > Metazoa > Arthropoda > Insecta > Hymenoptera > Ichneumonidae > Ophion > Ophion slaviceki. Next base: position 11,671,763 of record OX101783.1, on the reverse strand, counting down.
ATCATCATCTTCATGAAAGCCCAACCGCCCGGCAGATGCTGCCGATGCTTTAGGAAATCCGAACCCGATTTCAAATCGTCTGTTCGATCGGTAGCGGTCTTCAGAGTTTCCATACATGGTATCGATTGAAATCCGTATTCCGAGGAGAATCTCGCCTTTGGATATTGGTTTATGTCCCAGCCGTTCGCCAAGTAATTGTAGTAGTGAACTGCAATAAAAAAAAACGTTTAGAGGGCCAATCAGAATCTCGAATCTCGAGAAAAAAAACGAATACAACGAAAAGATAATGATGCGTAATTGTTTTCAATTATTACCACATACACGGAAAAAAGTTACTCGGGCTGATTAAATCCGTCAGTGAACAAATGATACATTGGATTATTTTGAGAATGATTTTATCGAACTAACGAGTACTCGTGATAATCAAACATTTTATGGTGTTGAAGTTTCGTTGCATTCCATCGTTGGAATGCAACGAAAATTCTTCGTTATTAAGTATGTCATTTGTTTATTTTTATTGCTGTTTAAATCTTTTTTTTGCCAAGTTTAGATTATGGATTTCTAATAAGAACCTTTGAGAATGTTTCAGTGATTTTGTTAGCCTTCGTTGCATCCCAACGATGCGAACTTCAGTACCATAACATTTAAGTGTTCCATCTTAATATTTCGTGCGCCACCTGGGGATAAACAATTTCCTTGATCCAAATAATTTTCTTTATGTAATTATACTTTTGATAAATACTTCGAAATTTTTATAAATTTTGATAAATACTTCGAAATTTTCTACCTCGCTAAATACGCATGTCAGTGTAGTATTGAAACTTAAATGCTTCTGAAAAGGATACGAATTAATCTGTTGTTTATTGAACACCGATGATTTTCAAACATCGATAATTAAAAATATTTAAAGTGTCAAATTTCTCAAATAGTGGCAAAAATCGAGACGTATAGAGAAAACCTTCCTTTTTCTGCGAAACTAATGATTTCAAGGTACCCGCAATAATTTGACGTTGTAGTACCGACTAAATAAAAACCGAAAAATCACTTTTTTTCAAAACCAATGTATTTTGACAGTATATCAGCTTATAAATGTCGTTCGAAACTTTAGACACTTTTTTCTCGAAAGTACGTTTTCTATATCGGCGAGCAAAATATCTCAAAAACTGCTGCATCGATCTTTCTGGAATTCTTGCGGTTTTTTCTATATGTGAAAATATAGTATTTGATCGAAGGATTTTTTTTCCCGACGTATAATTTCGATTTGATAAACGAAGAATGCCAATTTTTTTTTGCAAAAATCAAAACTCTCACTTTGAACCCGGGCCATTTTTTGTTAGTTTGATATTTGGGAAATGTCTTCGATGAATCATAGGATAAACTAATATACTACCGAAATCTGTTTGATTTTTTTAGATTAGATAACCTGGTTCATAAGGGCATTGCTCACCCAAAACGATTTCGAAAGATGCTTCCCAGAAATCGGTTGTAAACAGGCAATAATTTAATATTTTTACACAAAAAATTACATAGTGTTCTTCGCAGAGTTAGGAATACCAACATTCGAGTACAAAATTAGGGAAAGAGGGCTGAGGTATATAAATTTAGTGATAAGAATGGAAAGTAATAGATGGCCGAATATTTGTTTGAGAGAGGAAATAAGGGGAATCTCGAACAGGAAGCCTTCGAAATGGGGAAAAGACTTTTTAAAAGTATCAAGGGAATTAGAAATTGAGGAAATAATAGATATATTATTACGAAATAAGCGTTTTTGAAAAAATGCAGAGCAGGTATTGTAAGATGGCGTTAGGGGTGGACAGAACGACGCCAAATGATATATGGAGGAGATAAATAGACGTGCGTGCCTACTCTGGAATATTTGACGAGGGAAATAGAGTTAAGATATATTCGAGGAGTGATGAAAATGGAGGAGACAAGGTTGCCAAAAATTGCTTATTAGACGAAATTAGAGCGATAACGAACGGTGATCCGTAAAAATGGGTGAAAAACTTGGTGAAGAAATTAAGAGATCTGGAGATGGAAGATATAATAACAATGATAAGGGAGCTAAGAGAAGTGAAAAAAATAAACAAAAGGATAAAAGGGAGACTGGAAAACTTAAAAAAAACAGAATTTTAGGGAGGGAAGAGGGAAAATCAGACAATCGACGTATAATGATAAGTATAAATACATTATAGAAAAGGACGAGATGCCATTGAAATATTGGTCACAGGAGGGAGTAAAGGGTAGGGACAAAGAAATATCGGCGAGGCTAAGATGTGGTGACATAGGAAGGGCGGGAAAGAAAGGGGAAAAGGATTGGAGGTGCAGGATATGCAAAGAAAAAAATGAGACATTGCAGCACCTATTGATATGTAAAAAAGGTAGGGAGTTAGTATCAAAGAAAGCAAAGAAGAAAACAGAGGAGTGAGTTCAAGGAATGGATGATTTGGCAGCAAAGGGGGAAATCATAAATATGCTGGGAGGGAAAATACAAATAGAAATATGCGAGTACTTTAGGGAAATAGAAAAAGTGTGCATAAAGATGAGTAAGGAGCATGGGGGAGGAGAGATTGACGGAGTGGACGAATAAACGAAGAAAGGAAGAATGCGGAGTGTAGGAATGTAGGGTGTAGATAATCAAGTGAAAAGTATGTATGTGGAATATTAATGTTTTGTAAAAAGCGTTGCAAAAAAATTGTGCAATTAAAACTCGATACTACTACTACTACTCAGAGTTGCAAATAATGCATTACTCTTTGCAATGCATTATCGTTTTCATTACTCATTACTTTACATATTGTAATGAAAAAAAATTGCATTACCCATTACATTACGTTCAGTAATGTAACAAATTTCCATTACTCATTACATTTCATTTTGTAATGCAAACAATTGCCATTCCTCGTTACATTACGTTCTATAATGTGAAATATTTCCTTTACCCATTACAATGTAATGGGTAATGAAATTTTTTTACGTTACAAAGTCCAATGTAATGGGTAATGGAATTTTTTGCATTACAAAATGTAATGTAATGAGACATGGATTTTCTTTACATTACAAAATGTAATGTAATGAGCAATGGAATTTTTTCACATTACTAATGCTATGCAATGTAAAAACATTCAATTACTCACTACAATGTAATGAGGATCACTATTCGTTTCCCATTAGGGGCAGCGGTTTTTGCACTGAGTCTATCTGACCCGATGGGAAACGAATAATAATCCATATTACCTTGTAATGAGTAATGCAGATTTTTGACATCACGTTAGTAATGTGAACAAGTTCCGTTGCACATTACATAAAATTTTGTAATGTAAAAAATTCCCATTACTCATTAAATTACACTTTGTAACGTGAACAAATTTCATTACCCATTACAATGTAATGTGTAATGAGTAATGGACATTTTCTACATTACAAAATCCAATGCAATGAGTGACGGAAATGGTTTAAATTACAAAATATAATGTAACGAGTAATTGATTTTTTTTACATTCCTGAATGTAATGTGATGGGTAATGAAATATTTTTTCATTACCCATTAAAAAAGTAATGAATAATGCATTACTGTTTCATTACAAATTTCGCAAACCTGCTACTACTACAGTGTTCTTCAGATGATCCTCTTTCAAATACCTAATTTTTGTGGAAATCTATCATCGCGATTTTTTATTAGAAAATCTCAAACCTGAGTTGTTTTCGACTGTTACAACTAGACATAACCCGTTAAGGGGTTAGGTCACTCTAGAATTTTCGAAAAATCGATTTTTTTTTCTTCATCAAGCAGAAAAGAAATGCAAGAGCAGGACGATAATCTGGAAGGCCAATTGTATGATGCAGGCATCGCAGATTAAAGGTATTGCAAAATTATTCATGATTTTCTACTACTCAAAACTTCAAACGCGTTTATCTCAAAACTGCATTTTTTAAGTTGGTCGGAAACATAACTCAGACAATTTTCAACCGATTCACTTGAAATGTTGAATATATCTTGAAAAATACATTGTCTATGGAAGTACGTAGATTTTTTTTTATATTGCATGGTTCATTTGTTATTAACAATTATCTGATGATTTTTTAGGCAAATTTTTCACTTTCCGCTTTAGAAGTGCGCCATTTGGCCAAAAATCAATATAATTAAAAAATTACAGGATCTGTTTGTCCGGCCGTGGACCCCGGAAAAACAGAGACGTCATTGCAAAGACGCTGCACAGCCGCCATTTTGAAATTAATCGCTTCAAAAAAATTATTGTATATAGTCACTGATATGTATGATAAACACCCTTTATGTAATCTCGATTTACTCTGTAGTTTTTCTGAAAAAAAATCCCCGAAAGGCCTATTGTTTGGCCTCTAGAGTGGCCTAAGGCCTTAAGGGGCCAGTCCGATTTGAAAGTTTCAAAAAATCGAAAGCAAGCAAGACTTGAAGAAATCGACGATGATGAGCAATCAGAAGGGATTTTGTACGGTGCAGGAATTGCCGATTGAGTTTCGGTGAGAATTTTTCATAGCATCAACCAGTGGCGTAGCGTGGATTTTTGCCGCCCGGGGCTAACCCTAAATTTGCCGCCCCCCTCCCTATTTTCGCAACTGAGTGCCGCCCGCCGCCGCCGCCCCACATCTGCGCCGCCCGGGGCCATGGCCCCCTCTGCCCCCCCCCCCCACGCTACGCCACTGGCATCAACTTCAAACGCGTTTTTCTACGCGAAACAACGTTTTCAAAATCTAGCTCCACCGTATCTGTAAAACTAATAAACCGATTCTCTTGAAATTTGAACCACATATTGTGAACACGGTTCACAACAAGATGACCCTCGACGGTTTTAAAATCTTGATTTTTACTCTTTTTTTGCGAAAAGCTGCGAAAAAAACGCGTTTTTTTTTTACTTTTTTCGATTTTCATCTGCGATTTTTTTATTTTTTGATAAAACTTTATATCCGAGGGTCATTTTGTAGCTGGTGTCATACTGAATCTAATGGACTTTGATTTTTTTTTGTTTCAGACAAGCCGTTGCCGAGTTGTGATGGAGCTACCTAGCCCACCTATTTTTGAGGCGTTACGTTAAACTATATTTTTTGTACTTAGAAATGAATAAAAATGAATTAAATTAAAAAAAAATGTATTTGAAGACTTTATTTATCAAGCCCAACAACTTTTATATTCATATCTTTTATAAAATCCTCAAAAAATCGCGAAAATAGCCTTTTTTCGTGGCTCCAAAGTGGACTGGCCCCTTAAAGCAAAGGATTACCAGAGTAGAGGGGGTGAGCCAAGCGAGTACTCTGCTGTGACTGGTGGGCGGAAGTGACGAAATAAAAAACCCCATAGTTGCTATGGAAGCCCAAAACGGAACGCGAATGGCTCGACGTGACGGATATAATACATCTTATCTTCGGCCATCTCTTGTTTCGACTCCAAAGACTCATGAAGAAACTCAACCGAAAGTTTTTCATTTTTCCGACGTACCATCTCCGTAAAATTTTGAGTAGGGATCCGGTCCGATAAAACCGTTCTCCTCCGTCCATGAGCCGTCGCTCGGACTGGACACAACGAAAGGTCTGGTCGTATCGAGTCCCTCGACCTCTCTCTTGATCACATCGACGTACAGTTTGATATAATCCTTTCTGTAAATTTCCGCTCCTCCTGTACCGTACCAATTGCCATAAAGAGCCGCCTCGTTCTCGTTGTTACCGGCCCATAGAACGATGCTCGGATGGTGCTTCAAGCGTTGGACGTTCTGACGAATTTCTTCTTTAACGGAATCCAAAAATTGCTCGCTCGTCGGATACATGGCGCATGCGAACATGAAATCCTGCCATATCATAATTCCGTATTCGTCAGCGAGATCGTAGAACAGATCGGACTCGTAATAACCACCGCCCCACACTCTCAACATATTCATATGAACTTCCCTCGACGAATCCAACAAGTGTCTGACTACACGCTCTTCCGAGGATAATTCGGGATATAGACTAGCCGGGATCCAATTGCTGCCTTTGGCGAATATCGCCACGTCGTTCACGCGGAAGAAAAACGTACGGCCCTTCACCAGTTCATCCTGAATGAGTTCAGTTTCAGGTATCTTTCATTCACATATTGTTTTCCACATAAGTTATTATTATTAGCATTGTCCCTAGGGTCTCTAAAGCATTGATTATTACTCAGAATATTTTTGTTTTAGAGTTTCAGTTAATCTTGTTTTTTGTTTGCCTTTCGGCCTGTTTGTTATTTTACAGTTATGTTCTAAGAGGTGAGTCTAGCCTAAAATGAGATGTTACCTGAATGAGTTCGACTCGTCTGAAGCCTATCCGTTTCTTCAGTCTCACTTGGCCCCCGGGCGTTTCTAATTCCAGCCACAAATTGTACAACTTCTGGTCACCGTATCCGTTTGGCCACCACAGCTCGACGGCATTCTGAAACGTGTTGGTTTTTTTTTCTTCAAACTATTTAAAGGTCGTTGACGATGTCACTTTTTAAAAATCGACCCTCATTTTTTAAGGGGAGGGTAGGGGTTTCGGCGTGAAAAAAAACACTTGCGAATTTTTTTCATCTATATGATTGAGTAAATTTTTTGAAACCTTATGTACATTGTTAAGTGTCATGTCAAGAACATTCCGTGGAATTTGTACGCGAAAATATCCACAAACAAGCCGGTGCCGCGTTTTTCTCGTAACCACTTTTTCAAAGTCCGTGTTCACTGCCATTTGAAAACTACATGACCGATTTATTTCAAACTTGGTACACACTTTCTACATATAAAATACCTCCCCCCAACGGTTAGTTTGAGATTTTTTTTACATTGAGGGAGTTTTCCACCCCCAAAATGTCGGAATTTTTCGTGAAAAATAGCACTTTTCACTTTACATGACCACCAAAAATTTAGAAATGAAAAAAAAAAAATCAAAAATCGTTGGGGGGAGGATTTGAAGATACTTTGACTAAATATTAATGGTACTTGATTTCAGATAATTTCTAGCTGAGATGCAGTGAACACCGCAAATCGTGTTTTTCCAAAGGCGTTCTTGGAAAAGCTTTGTTACCGGCTTGTTAGTAGATATTTTCGCCCACAAATTTCACGGAATGTTCTTGAAATGACACTTAACAATGTACAAAAGTTTTCAATAAATTTACTCTCTACATATAGATTAAAAAAATCACAAAAAAGTGTTTTTTTTTTCACGCTGAAACCCCTATCCTTCCCTTAATAGTTACGTAAAAATTACGACTTTTTTCATAGATTTTGTATGCTCGAGTTTCAATTCATCGCCACGTTGTGAAAAAAAATGATTTTACAAATCGACGATCGTCGACCACTCGTATTTATTGTTGACTGGAATAACCGGTTTGGTTTTTAGATTTGAGATAGACCGTTCAAGCTGGAGGTACCACCGTCAAACGTCGCGAAAAAATTTTCATCATCTGCCGACGACCATGTTTTTGTTGTTTTTCTGTATTTTTTGGTGTTTTTTTTTAAGTCACTGAATTGAGTACCTCCTCGTAAAAAAATGCGTTTCTTTTCCACCAACCGTTTCCCAGAGAGAAAAATCCGAATTTGGCCATTTTTTTCGGGCCTCTAGGTAGATGGAGCCTCTTGAGGCGGGATATACATTTAGACAGGAAGAAATCATTATTGAGGGATTTTTTAAACTAAGAAATAATTATTCTACAATTATCAAACTTTAGGTATACTTTAATAGTATATTTAAGTATATAAAATATATTTTTTTAAATGAATTTATCATCAAAATGACGGAGCTGTGGCAGAGTGTTACAGCAAGGTCGCCGCGAGAGTTGCGAATCGGCGTGCAGTCTAGCTTCCCGTAAACTTTGATTTGCAAAAAAGTTCAAACATTTTTTCAGTTAGAACATGTGTAGTTTCTATGTGACGGTAATTAAAATGAAGAAAATGCAAATTTGAGAAAATGGCACGCATTGACAAAAAAATCAACATTTCACGCAACATTTCTGTAAAATATGGATGCAAAAAGTCGTTTTTTTCCAATTTTTCAAAAACAATTCTCGTCAAGTAGAAGGTACCAATATTATCAATATTTCTACCAAGTTTCAACTCAATCGGCTTAATAGTTTTTGAGCAATACTGCACGCCAATTTCGATAATGCAGTTTTGAGAAAAACGCGTTTGGAATTCACGCCCGCTCCGAATCCGAGCGATGAGGCACATCGTTGACGGGCTGTAACGTTTGAAGTTTTTCGAATTTCGCTTTGAAACTTTGGGAAAATATTCTACATGTATAGTTCTATCGTTTAAAGGAAGAAAAAGAAATCGATTTTTTGATCGTTGTAAATGTATATCCCGCCTTAACACTTATGGCGTGTGAAAATACTTTTAGTTTCATATTTTCCGGAATCAATGCCAATTTGGAAGAACAATTCAACGAATAATTGAATAATGAATAAAAGAAAGGGAAAGCCAACGAATGTCCAAGTAAATGTAACGAATGTAAAGGTCATATTTTTTATCTCAAGGAATTCAATTCTCGTAAAGTTTTTATTTGGTGTTGTCTTTCATGCTATTTGTTGATCGAACAGTGTGTCTATTTATTTATTCATTTCCAAAGTTCCTTCCTTGGCTGCCTTGCCAATCAGAAATAGATTTCTAAACCTACTTAGGTATTTACATAACTCACGTCCACCTTACCTTTGGAACCACCAAGTCGATCGAATGTCTGACGTAAATTTTGTCCGCATCTAGTGATTGTCGTTTCGATGCGACTAAGCTTCGGGAACCGTTGATTTCCAATCTCAGACTGAGGGTAGCCGGTATAAGATTACTCGCAAATCGCGATGCGACGCCAAAGACAAAGGAGGCATTGAGTTTCCAGGTTCTTTCCTGAGGTATCACTTCGACGGCGGACTCGATTATAACTGCGTCGTAAACGGTCACAAGCTCGACTTTTTTCCTGCCAACGAAACTACATTTTTCGAGACGGTCTGCACGGTAACGTGAACAGTAAAATATTTTTCGGTGCGGTTTTTTTTTCTAATCTTCGGAAAAAGATTCTTTATGGTCTGACGAGTCATCTGGTTTTTATTTCTTATTCAAAACTTTTTCCGTACACCTTGAAAGCGGGAAATTTGACATGAAAAAAATGTTTTGAGTTTAAAGTGTGATAAATGGTTTTCTTTTGGGAAATTAAAAATTTCGCTCAGCAGACTGTAAATGTAATATTGATTTGAAAGGATCTTGTTGGAATTTTTTAGATGCATCAACCCATGGGTCAGTTAAAATGCAGACCATGGGAACGTGTATTTTCGAAAAAGGCGTCATCAACGTACGCGAACATGAATAATATATCGATAAATGATTTTTTAAAATTATGTAATCAAGGTATCGATAAATAATGCTAAAGTTATCAAAAATATAATTTTTTTTCATTATATATTTTTATTATAATATATATAAATATAATATAATTATATATATAATAATAAAAATATATATATACATATATATAATGTATGAAGGCATCAAAAAATAGATATTATTATGGATTGTTAACGATTTATCGTTTAGCAAAGTTTTCGAATAATGCCGTTACTTGGCGGCCTAGAGGTAACCCCTTAATGAAAAGTAATTTTGAAGAAATTATATCAAACGTCAATCTTGAATATTATTTCACGTAAAAATGATGAATATTTTTTATGCGATAATCGCAAAGTTCTCGAGTATAGAACAAGCACAAGAAATCTTAACCGGAGAGCCAAATGGTTCAGTACTAATTACCAAATGCCCATTGAGGGAACCGCCGGTCCCCAATCCCAGCTGAAACTCGCTTGCATCTTCCTTATGTGATTCACGTGACACTCGCCATTGTACTGCGCGGGTACGCACTCCGGTGGCACTTTGTACGAGGCTGATTGATTTACGTAAAGATTTTCGGCCTCCTTGACAGCGGAACTAAACGTCACGGTCACGTTATTTCTTCCAACCTAATTCGACAGAATGCAAGTCCTTGTAAAAGTTGCCATTTGCGTTTGGTTCATCACCGCGCGCGATGCACATTAGGGTGGCAAAAATTTGAGCTCTATTTTTTTCCTTTTTCTCACCATCCAATTATCTACTCTAAAGAAAAATAAAATTGTCGCGAAAGCTGCGAGCGGTCAAAAAATATTTAGCGGTCGCTCAAGCCTTGCAAAAATTCAAATTTTCATTAAAAAATTGATTTTTTTTTCGTTCACTTCTCACCGATGAATGTTACGCTTTACAATTTTCAAACTGAGCTCGCGATAGCTGTACCCGGCCAATGAATGTTTAGTGATCGCTCAAGAGCTTTGAAATTTACAATTGTCGCGATTTTTTTTCTCTCACCTCACTCTTAAATTTAACACTTTGACAAATTTTCAAAACAATTTATCTTTTTTGTCTTTAGAAACAGATTTTTTCAATTTACCTCACACTTCTAACCCGATAAAACGGGGCACCTATAATTTTGTTTACGGACAAAAGCTTTGAAGAATTATTTTATAAGAACAAAGAGTATAATTCTTGGGTTCGTAGTGTAAGGTAAATTTGAAAAATCTGTTTCTAAAGAAAACCGTTTAATTGTTTCGAAAATTTTACAAAGCGTCAAATTTATGAGTGGAAAGAGTTAAAAAAAATTGGAAATTTCAAAGCTCTTGAGCGACCACTAAATATTAATTGACCGGTTAGGGCTTCCGCGAGGTTACTTTAAAAATTATAAAGTGTAAAATTCATGGGTGAGAAGTGGATGAAAAAGAAAAATCGATTTTTTAAATGAAAATTTGAATTTTTGGGTGGCTTGCGCGACCTCGAAATATTTTTTGACCGCTCGCCGTTTGCGTAACCATTTTTTTTTCTTTAAAGAAGATAATAATAATAATAATAGAATGGTGAGAAAAAGGAAAAAAATAGAGCTCAAATTTGTGCCACCCTAATGCAACATATACCTCGAGATGACCCTTGACGTCGAAAACGTAACGCAAAAACATATTCGATGTCGTGCCGATTTCATGACTGTTTACGGAAATCGTTGCGAACGTGTCGAGGCCGTCGAATATCAGAAGAACTCTCGGTGCTCCCAAGATTGTGGCGTTGACTGCAACGATTCACGTTATTGATTGTGTATGAGAAATTATATATTTTCGGAAATTGGAAGTTCAAATATGTATTCTTTTAAAGTGTTAGGCTACCGTGAAAATGACGAATACTCATTCGCTTGCGGCAACTCAAATTAATGAAAAAGTCCCAACATATGGTGCTGGAATCGCAGAATTAAGGTAAACTTATGATTACAACGATATAACTCCTAGTCAAACTTTAAAGGCCCATTCTGGTGTACATTTTTTTAGAATAATTTTTTTCTCGCGACATCGAATTTTTCCGGTCGCTACAGCCGTTAAAAAAAAAGGGATTCGACTAGCTGCGTGAGTCTCAAATTTTTCCACATTATTCTTTACGCCATTCCTTAAGAGGGAATGACATCTCATCGCGGTCGGTATGGTAGAACAATTATAGATTCCCAAAAATCTCTGAAACGGCTCTTCAGATCCCGTCGAAACTTTGCCAAACGACGTCAAATAGATAGACGAATAGCTTCCAGCCCCTCAAATTTTCTGAATTTGAGAAAAAAAATGTAGATTGGCTTATCATAAGCCAATCGACCTGATTATCGATTTTTTTTAAAATAATGAACGTCCGCAATTTTCAAGACAGTCACACTGGAATGGTCCCTTAAACGCGTTTTTCTCGAAACGATGTTTTTCAAAACGGTGTACACGATTCCTCGCTATCTGATGAACGGATTGACTTGAAATTTGGTACATTTATTCAGTGTAATAGTAGTTTAGTCTTGACCGACGTTTTTCTTCTTAACATTTTTTTTCCATTCGTTATTAATAATAACGAAGTCATTTTCGCCGGAAAACTCGAGAAAAAAAATTCAAACACTTTTTTGGATACTGAAACACGATAAAAAAAAAAGCTCGATGAAGTCTTAGCCGGTATTATATATTTTAAGAAAAAAACTCGTTTTTGGTTGTTTTAGATCAATCGGGTGGCGAAAATCAAGTACACCGTTGAGCCCCTTACGTTGAAAGGTCCTTCACGAGAGTGTTTATAACTTCGTTAATTTATAAGATTTTAAAATGAGATTTGGCGCACAACTTTGTTAACATGCATCCAAATAAAGGTCCAAACAATTTTTTAATCATTTTACTTATCCCTTAAAAATACATTTTTTCAAAAACCCTCATTTTTGGATTGTCACAGTAGCCTAACCCCTTAATTTAAATAGGCAATATCTCGATAAATTGACCAATTTACATTTCTCGTATTTTGGATAAATCTATCTATCTTAAAGTAGCTTTGCCAGTCTCGATGAGTTACCTTGAAACGATTTTGTATAAGTGACGGATCGATTACCAATCCATCGGTTGTTCACATCGTTCGCTCCCTTAAACGTATCCGATATTAAATCGGCGTTCAAAAGATCCGTATAAATTCCTCCAGGCACAGATCCCCTGAATTCTTGACCTAAACGACAGAAAATACCAATATAATTCGTTTTATACCAAGACGAAAAATCAATTGGTGCAAGAAAAAAAGAAGATTAATCACCGAAATTTTGCAAATTTACTGTCCAATCACCGTTCAGGGAAAGAGCTTCCCCGCGATTCACAAACGCGACGATCACCAGAAAATATATTCGTGGAGTCTTCATTGTGATTCGCCGGACGTTGACGGAGCAGAGGAGTATTGCGCGACTGGCTTCGTCTTATATCTTTGTTCGCTCGATTGACTCCGGCTTCTCGGACGATGCAGATAGTATAAGCGAGCACACACATTCAAACTCATCCCCACCTTAAGGTAGTCCTATCGCTTCGCACTAGTCATACCACTGATTATACTTGAGACTTGTAAAATTTATATTTTTAACATATGAAAAAAAAAAAATTGTAATAACTAGATTTTCCATGTGTAAACTGTTTAATGAATGTTCACATTTAATTAGAAAAATGAAAAAATAGTTATTCCAACGATTCGCGCAGTATTTCTAGGTTTGATATTTGGCAATATTGGTTCCATCTCCGTCTCTTTTTACTCAACCAAGCGAGTTTAACCTCCATGCTTTTCAACGTCGATCTGTCAAAACAATGTCCGGTGCGGGAAATATAAAGCATTGTATTCGGGCCACGAGTGGTAAAAAGCGTGGAAAATTTGTCTCGGCGAAATATGTCGGTTAAAAATGAAACATGTGTGGAAATTCGAGTGAGTGAGATGAGGTTAGGACTACAGTGAGCTGTTGCCTTGCTGTCACGTCTCTTTATCGTAGCAAGTGGTAATAAATCCAATACCGGAAGTTCAAATTAAACTTGATATTACATAAAAATTAGGTCAATAAGCGTAATTTTTTTCTGAGAGCACTGAATTAATACAAGTGTCAAGTATGTAAATCTGATTATTTTTAAGTATCTGACGGATTACCACTATTATATACACTTTTGTAACGACCGGAAATTGGGTTTTTGTATGTCGTCTCGGAATTCCTTCACAAAAATGCGCAATTTTAATATTTGTTTTTTCTGCGATTAGGTCGATAAACGACCCTGGAATTTTACAGAGACGATTATTAATATATTTAGTATAGCTCATGAAAAAATTATGAAAATCCTATGGATTGAAGCCCGGCGATAGGACTATCTTAATTCGGCGACGAATATACAGTGCTCCACGCCGCTATACTTGTGTCAGAGTTAGGCGTAATTTTATTTATAAATATGATTACGAATTAATTCACATCGTGATTTTCATATGAATATGAATACAAATTTATTCATACTTCACTTATTTGTATTCACATGCATGCATACAAATACAATTGTATTCACAAATATGCTGATCATACAAATAAATTCACAGAAAAAATTGTGTATATTCACAAAAAATGTGAATTAAAAAAAATTTACATCCAAATTTGTGAATGCAAATGTATTTACAAAAAATTGTAAATACAAAAAGTTCACAATGTTTAGATTAAAATTTACACCAAAAGTGAGTTCGTACGTACTTTGAGAGAAAACATTGCGTCGAACAAAAACATTGTGTTGAGTTCAACACAATGTTTTCTCTCAAAATGCGTAAGAACTCACTTGTGGTGTAAATTTTAATATAATTGTCGTGAATTCGATTTTAATTTTCTGCAACTTGAGGAAATTCACAACTCATTTTGTCAATTTTTTCATATTTATAATGTAATATTTGAAACGCACAACTTTTTTGCAAAAATTTCTTTGCCTCGACGCAATGTTTTCTCTCAAAATACGTAAGAACTCACTTTTGGTGTAAATTTTAATCTAATCAGTGTGAATTTGATTTTCATTTGTCTTAAATACGACAAAATTCACAACTTATGTTGTGAATTTTTTTGTATTTACAATTTTTTGTGAATACATTTTCATTCACAGATTTGGATGTGAATTTTTATCAATTCACAGGATTTTTTGCAAACATTCACATTTTTTGTGAATATTCACAATTTGTTCTGTGAATTTATTTGTATGTTCAGAATATTTGTGAATACAATTGTATTTGTATGCATGCATGTGAATACAAATAAGTGAAGTGTGAATAAATTTGTATTTGTATTCCCATGAAAATCGCGATGTGAATAAATTCGTATTCGTATTTATAAATAAAATTACGCCCAACTCTGACTCGTGTACCCCAAAATGGAGCGCAGTTATGTCAATTTGTTCAACGTTCGAAAACAAACTGCCTCGCGATATACGATCATTTTTTTCCAGCCATGTTATTTCCGTTCGAAGTAAAAAAAAAAAATTTTTAGGTTTCGTAAACAATAGATACGACGTGCGAAAAATAACGGATTTTCTTTGTTCTGTTTGAGAAAGTTACACAATCATTTTCTCACAATTAAAATGCTACATCTCAGCGAGATTTTGAAGCAATAATTTAAACATTAATTAACACGTTTTAAATATATTTCCTGCTACTTGTAAGAAAGCTCCCGTCAATCGAGCAGATAAAAAATTAGGCCTCACGAAAAAGGGAGCATGTACCCTTTTCTTGATTTTAGCCAATTCTGTTTTATAATTTCGAACCACCCGCGTCGGCCCAGAATCGCGAAAACATTTTCCACGTATACTATTGCGATACCTCGCACTTCAAGATCTTGAATGTCAACTGCATACGCAATTATTCAGTACGGATTTTATTTACAAACTTCACGTGGTCCCCCGTCGCGTCAATGAACGTTGACCCTCACTTGGGGAAGAGGTAGAACAAGAGTGTAAAAAAGTCCAACATCTGCGGATTTGCAATTGTTCGTACAAAATTTAAAAAAAACCAAAGTCAAAAGAAGTCGCCATTCGATCCACCGAGTTTGTGTTTTTTTTTTTTTCACGCGCCAGGAATTCTTTGGACTACGTGGGGAACGCGATACACGTTATCTTCGTGTTTTCGATACGATCGACAATTGGAATGCGCGATAAATGTGTATCGCAGTAGGACCGAGACTCGTTTCGACTCGGGCGACAATGAGCTCGCGGATTCTCCTCTCGAGCCCAAACAAATGCAATCTTTTTGTCGACGGTCGCGACGAAATAAAACAAAAACAAAAGTTTCGCAATTCCACGACGAATGGCTCAATTGTAAGGCAACGCGTCAAGACTTTGCTGTACGCTCAACGTTTTCAGTATTTAACGAGCGACTCGGCACATGGACCAGCTGGCCGCTTCGCTCGATCTCAAACTTCGCTACGATTCCCTGTATCGTGCGATATTTTCTCGTTCTTCGACTTCCTCGTCACATCTGTGTCGCGTTATCGCGGAGAGGAAGACGCACGGATAATCGCCCCGACGGATTTTCCACTACCGCTTCCTCTTCTTCCCGGCAACTTTGTTCGATCGAGTCCTCGGTTCGAATTGCGATTTGTAGTTTATTTCCGAGCCGGTCTGCTCGCTGATCGTGCGCACAGTGCGTAGCGGCGATGTTGGCACGTCGATTATCGCATCCGGGGTGAACGGCTCTGTCACAAAAACCTATGCTATTGAACGAGCACAAAGGTGGATTCTTGTTGGGTTCGAAACGGGCCTGAGGAGTTTCTAGCTTGGCGGTTGCGTGGCGACGGATTTCAGGAGGTAGTGGACTTTAGACGCACGAACGTTGTTCAGAATATTAAGGGGTCTCTTCTTTTGTTTCTTAGGAGGAGAGTACCGCGGCCCTTAAGGGGTTAGGCTACTGTGAAAATGACGAACACTCGTTCGTCGCTTGAGGCAACGCAAATTGTAGAGGAAGGTCCAACACATGGTGCAGGAATCGCAGATTGAAGGTAAACTTTTTGTTACAACGATAAAACTGCTAATCAAAGTTTAGACGCGGTTTTTTTAAGCTGAGTTTTTCAAAACGATGTACACGACTTTTTGACATCTAATGAACGGATTGACGTGAAATTTGGTACACTTATTCAGTATAATAGTAATTTTGTCTTGACCAACGTCTTTCTTCTTCAGGGGCTGCATCCTGAAGACTCGAAAAAAATGGGAAAATTTTGAATTTTTTTGGGAAACGGTAGGTGAAAAAGAAACGCATTTATTTTAACACAAACGTACTTATATTGCGAGCCTTTAAAAAAATCATTAAAAACATGGCCGCCAGAGATGATACTGTTTTCAAAGGCGGTGGACATGATATCTCGAGAACCACTTAAGGGGCCAGTCCACTTTGAAAATTTCAAAAAATCGAAAGCAAGCAAGACTTGAAGAAATCGACGATGATGAGCAATCAGAAGGGATTTTGTACGGTGCAGGAATTGCCGATTGAGTTTAGGTAAGAGTTTTTCATAGTATAAACTTCAAACGCGTTTTTCTCGGAACAACGTTTTCAAAATCTAGCTCCATCCTATCTCTAAAACTAATAAACCGATGCTCTTGAAATTTGAACCACATATTGTAAACATGATTCGCAACAAGATGACCCTCGATGGTTTTAAAATTTTGATTTTTACTCTTTTTTTGCGAAAAACTGCGAAAAAACGCGTTTTTTTTAAAACTTTTTTCGTTTTTCATCTGCCATTTTTTTATTTTTTGATAAAACTTTATGTCCGAGAGCCATTTTGTAGCTGGTGTCATACTGAATCTAATGGACTTTGATTTGTTTTGTTTCAGACAAGCCGTTTCCGAGTTGTGATGGAGCTACCTAGCCCACCTATTTTTGAGGCGTTACGTTAAACTATAGTTTTTGTACTTAAAAATTAATAAAAACGAAATCAACATTTTTTTAATGTATTTCAAGACTTTATTTATCAAGCCTAACAACTTTTATATTCATATCTTTTATAAAATCCTCAAAAAAATCGCGAAAATAGCCTTTTTTCGTGGCTCCAAAGTGGACTGGCTTCTTAATGGATTGTGTCCAAATTTACAGGAGATAGGATGAGAAACATTTAATGGTAGTTGACGATCTCATTTTTCTTTAAATCGATCTTCATTTTTTAATAGTTACGTCAAAAAATACGACATTTTTCCATAGTTTTTGTATGCTCGATGTCAAATACTTTGTTAAAAAAAAATATATTAAAAATCAACGATCGTCCGTGATTCGTATTTACTGTTAACTTGAATAACCCGTTCGGTCTGCATTTCAGATGGGCCATTTAAGGTGGGGTATACATTTACAACGATCAAAAAATCGATTTCTTTTATTTTTCTTTAAACGATAGAACGATATTTGTAGAATATTTTCCTAAATTTTCAAAGCGTTTTTCTCAAAACTGCATTATCGAAATTGGCGTGCAAGATTACTAAAAAACTATTAAGCCGATTGAGTTGAAACTTGGTAGAAATATTGATAATATTGGTACCTTCTACTTGACGAAAATAGTTTTTGAAAAATTAAAAAAAAAAAGACTTTTTTAATCCACATTTTAGAGAAATGTTGCGTGAAATGTTGATTTTTTTTGTAAATGCGTGCCACTTTCTCAAATTTGCATTTTCTTCATTTTAATTACCGTCACATAGAAACTATACATTTTCTAACTGAAAAAATGTTTGAACTTTTTCGCAAATCAAAGTCTACGGGAAGCTAGACTGCACGCCGATTCGCAACTCCCGCGGCGACCTTGCTGTAACACTGTGCCACAGCTCCGTCATTTTCATGATGAATTAATTGAAAAAAATATTTCGTTTACTTAAATATATTATCAAAGTATACACAAAGTTTGATAATTGTAGAATAATTATTTCTTAGTTTGATAAATCCCTCAATATTGCTTATTTTCTTTCTGTCTAAATGTATATCCCGCCTTAAATACCGACTTCGGCAATCACGTCGGATAATT
The DNA here is from genome assembly GCA_944452715.1 of Ophion slaviceki. NCBI lineage: Eukaryota > Metazoa > Arthropoda > Insecta > Hymenoptera > Ichneumonidae > Ophion > Ophion slaviceki. Next base: position 11,653,421 of record OX101783.1, on the reverse strand, counting down.
GTTTACGAAAATGATTAAAGAAACTCAGAAATACTTACGTTCGTATCTTTTACGTTTGATACACTCGCTCGTGTGATTTTCAAACGTTTTGCCCTTGTCGGTGGTGAAATTATCGCAAACTTCACAGTTGAACAGTTTCGCGGAGCTGCTACGCTTGGAGGTACTGATTTTCGGAGGCGTGAGCGAGGGCGAACTCGATCTGCTTATACCCGGTGGACAAGTGTCGTACTCCTCGCACGCTCCTGCGTGAGCCTCGATTGCCTCGGCCGTGAAGCTCCTGTTGCAAATGGGGCATCGAACTCGGCTCGTACTGTGCTCTCTATCGTTCTCAATTAGATTGACAAACTCGTTTTCACCTTGGTCCTGCATGAAAATGTAAAAAACATTGTAATAAATAGACAGAATAGCGTCGTCTACAATGGCGCTGTAGCCAAACGTGAATCTTTTGCAATTTAAATCAGTAGAGTGAAAAAATATAAAAATAATGTTGGCGGGTAAATAAAAAAGGATCGGTTTATCTCTCGATTGAGTTATTATTCAGCAATATAGGTTATCAAAAGTCGAAACCGTAAAAAAAAATATTTTTTAAAGTTTCACTAATTTTCGTACATTTTGTTCTATCTATTTATTTGATTCATTTTATTCTCATTTATTCAATATTCTCGATTTTTCACGCGTCTTAAAAAGAAAAAAAGATTCCAGTATCTCGGGTTCGAGCATAGGTAGATTTACACGCGTTTTGTTTTTTTCGAAACTACATTCTTTGAGACGATCTGCACAACTGGAACCAGATTTAAACCTTTTTTAATACGGTTTTTTTTTCAATCTTCGTGAATAGATTCTCTATAGTCTGGCGAGCCATTTATTTAATTCTTTAGTGAGGCCATTAACTATTGACGCGTAAAAAATAACGACTTCAAAATATGACAATTTTTTTCGAAAATACAAAAATTCGGTCGACTATAACTATAGCATTACTTTATAAAAATCTTCATGGATTTTTCTGGTCCATGAACCCATGATGAAAAATGTACATGAACATGAATAGTTCATTGTTAAATGCATTTTAAAATAATGTATACAGTGATAGTAGCAATAAATAACGCATGATAGATATTTTACCAGATTTCGTACGATTTACTCTTCAAACGAATTTTCGAAAAAAAGATGTTCAGTCCGGGTTAAGTAGCCCGTTAATATAACGAATCTGATTTCCGAACAGTTTGGCGGAAATTTGACTGGTAGATTTTCCCTAATGAATTTTTTCTTCTATGTACGATCGATCCATTTTTTTTGTACGTAACGCAATTTTTTTGGAGTCCGCGCTCTTTTAAACCGGGATGTACGTTTACAACGATAAAAAATCGATTTCTTTTTTTCTTTCTTTAAGGGGTGAGAAGCAGCCACAATGACCAAAAAATCGATTTTTTTTACATTTTCTTGAAGTATGATGTTTCGAAAATATTCCCTGAAAATTTCAAGTCAATCCGATGAATAGTTTCCGGGATATCCCATAATTAGTGCAGGAGCGTCGGATCCCCATGGCAGGTAGCGGTTGACAAACGCGCAAACGATAATATCCGGGAAGGCAGAATGCTTCGAAGACAACAAAAACTTGATATCTTCCAAGCTTCCACATCGGCAGAAGCACTATTGCATGGGCCAGGAATTGATGATTCCATGTAAGTAATTTTTTTATTACTATTTCTATACATAAATCAAGTGAAAAATTGGAAAACGCTTTCAGAAATTTTCAACAATTTATAACTCAAAAACTATGAACTTTAGCAAAATTTTATAAAGAATACTTACGATTTAAAATTTCCGAAAATATTTTTAAAAAAATAATTCATCCCGAAAAACGTTAATTTTTTGAAAAATTGTTATAACAATTGGCTATAAACAATTGAATGCTCGACTTTTCGGCAAAAAAATTGTGATATTCGGATTCAGCGGATCAAAATACATAAAAAAAGTTTAGCTTCATCCATCGAGCTCAAAATTTTACGAACGTATAATACCGTATCCACATCGAAAAACTTTAAACACGTTTTTCTCGAAACTATGTTTTTCAAGTCGGTGACCACTATAATTCAAAAACGACTCGATGGATTTTGATGAAATTTGGTGTGCTTATTGATAATATTAAAAACTAGTCCTTAATCGGACGACTTTCATTTTTGTTGAAAATTTCTATTTTTTTAAAACAATCAACGAGCGATTGCTTGGTCGAAAATCGAAAGTTATCTGTCGAATGCCGCCATTTTGTTAATTTTTGAAAAAAAGCTTCGATTAAGGACTAGATTTAGTATTAAGCTAATGATTTTTTTGGTTTTTTTTTTATTTCAGATGATCCAGTAAAATTTTATGATGGTCACCGCAAAGCACTACATGCCGAAGGGCGTCCGACGAAGATGGCGATATTTTTATGATTAATCAATATTTTTCGTTGAAAGTTTGTACAAGTCAAGTTGAAATATAACATAAAAAGTCTGTGTAACCACTTTTGTAAAACAAACTTAATTACTATAAACAAAAAAATTATTGAAAATGCTCGTTTCTTCACGCCTCTGACTGCATCTCACCCCTTAAACGATAGAACGATATATGTAGAATGTTTTCCGAAAGTTTCAAAGCGAAATTCGAAAAACTTCAAACGGATTCGGAGCGGGCGTGAACTTCAAACGCGTTTTTCTCAAAACTGCATTATCGAAATTGGCGTGCAGGATTACTCAAAAACTATTAAGCCGATTGAGTTGAAACTTGGTAGAAATGTTGATAATATTGGTACCTTCTACTTGACGAAAATTGTTTTTGAAAAATTGGAAAAAACGACTTTTTTAATCCACATTTTGCAGAAATGCTGCGTGAATTGTTGATTTTTTTTTGTAAATGCGTGACATTTGTTGCATTTTGTTTGAACTTGTTTGCAAATCAAAGTCTACGGGAAGCTAGACTGGACCGCCGATTCGCAACTCCCGCGGCGACCTTGCTGTAACACTCTACCACAGCTCCGCCATTTTGACGATGAATTAATTTAAAAAACTCGTTTCGTATACCTAAATATACTATTAAAGTATACCTCAAGTTTGATAATTGTAGAATAATTATTTCTTAGTTTAAAAAATCCCCCAATATTGCTTATTTTCTACCTGTCCAAATGTATATCCCGCGTCAAATTGTAATCGTAAAAGGTTCATTGCAAAAGTTGCACTTACCATGGCAAAGTTATTTGTCTGTATGTCAGCGTCATTGTTCCTTGGACGACCATCCGGATAGAGTTCGGTTCGTTCGGCGGGCCGTTTCCTTCCGCCCTGGGCTACAAAGACCCGCCATTCCTCCTCCCGTTTCGATTTCGCTTTCTCGGACTGTTCTTGGCGCCTTTGCTTCTCCTTTTCATTCTGTATTCGTTGCTGAACTCGTTGCACCTTCGCGAGGCGAGCCACCTCTTCCTTCATTTTATCCTGTTCCCGACGAACGGATTCGATCTCTTTCTCCTTTTCTTGCAGCTGAACGAGACGTTGACTCTGCATCTTCATGCGGCTGGACAGTCTCAAAGGCCTGATTTCCATGGGATCACAATTTACCGGAACAACCGAATCATCCTCGTCGTTATCTTCCAATACATTGGCAATCTCGTCGTCCCGCAGGCTGCTGATTGGCCGCGCGTTGCTCGATTTTTCCTCCCCGTCTTCAAGCGGTTTTTTGGCTCTGCTCGACTGAACAGTCGATCGATCGAATAACGATTTTCGAGCGGTGATTTTCACGGATCTCACGCTTGGATTCGGTGGTACGATTCTTCGAGGAAAGACAGCCGCGGTCTCCTCGGGTTTATTTCTCAGAACATTTCTCGGTTGCTGATCACTCGTCTCGTCATCGTCGTCCACGTGAATCGTACACTCGTGCGAAACGTCCGCGACCAATGGGGCGGCACTCTCGTCGACTTTCTTGTCGACTAAAGTCTCCGATTCTTGGCTGCTGGTCGTCGCGGTCGTCAACGGCTCGACTTTTTTCGTCACCGCTGTTCTCGAGGCCGCGCGGCCGCTTCTGTTGCTCGAGCCCGACGGAGCTGCGGTCTTCCGACGCTTCGCCTTCAGCTGAAAGTCCTCGTCGCTGTTCTCCCGCTCGCCGTCATCGTCGTCGTCGCTATCTCCGCCGAAATCGTAAACCGTAGGCCTGCTCGCGCAGACTTTTCGTCTGCCCGTTGTATCCTCGGCACCCTCGCCGTAGGCACCTTTCGGCCGATTATTCGTATCGTCGGCAAAATCCGACGAGGCCTCCTCGTCCGGCTCGTTTTTACCGTCGACGCTCGTCTCGCTCGTCTCGCCGACCTAAGAAAAAGAAGAAAGAAACGTCGAAGAAAGAGAAATTAGACTCGTGCTAACGAAATAAAGTAGACACGCGTTGTTTTTTGTTTTCTTTTTATATATACGTACAATTTATTAAAAACGTCAATGTTCATTCGCTCGTCGCTTGTATCATTCATGTCCCATTACAATGCAACGAACGATCGCCGCCCGTAATCGTTCTACACAATATTTCGTGACGTACAAACATTTTTATACGCACAACGCTGGTACGATGCGTACGTTTTTTGACAAAATTTTGGCATCTTCGTTTATGGTACACTGTATGTGTATTTGTATTTGGAATGAAGAAAATAAAACGCGGGACGGGAATTGAAGTAAGAAAAGAAAATAACCAAATTCACATTTCAAGTAAGGAGCGTAACGCAAAAGGCTCTCGGTCGCGTATGAAAGATTGCGAAGGTGCGGAAAAGTGTGTTTCGTTTCAGCGATTGGTACGAGAGTTAAACGGCTGGTTGGAGGGTGTACCGACCTTGATGGCGGTGCCCCATTGAAAATGCGTATCGAACGAGCCGGCCCGCTGATTGTGACATATCTCTGCTATATGTCGCAGATGAACGCACAACCGAGCTATCGCCCTGTTGCTATTGTCCGAGTTAACTCCGTCGCTGCTTCCGCCTCCTTCCTCGCAGTTCTTATCGTCGTATGATCGGTGGTGCTGCTCGAGCCTCGCGTCTTTGCCGTTCTCGGCGAAGTCTAAAGGATTTATCTTGAATTTGGGGACTTTCTCGTCCTGTTGTACGCGGTTGTTCGGCCTCTGGTTAGCTCGCTTGTTGAAGTTTCTGCCGTCCGGCGTCGGGTCGGCGTTGCTCGTGTGCGGTCGCGCTCTGTTCACGTTGGAATTTTGACCCTCCTTGGGCTCTTTGCGCGAGGGAGTAACGCCTCGCGACCCGAACATCGCCTCGTCGGACGAGCTCGAATGTTTCTCCTGCGACAACAGCCTCTTGCCGCTCTGTTGGCTGGACGCTGACTCGGGACTCGACGATTTTCTTTCCCCCGTCGCTACGCTGCTGCTCAACGACTCCGCGTATGAAATTCGAGCGACCGGCGGCGCCGTCGGCTCCGGTGTCTGGATAAAAAATCTCAACGTTACACACGAAAATGTACGCTGGAAGAATAATGCGACGAAAACGCAATTACCTTCTCTCTTACAGCGCCAGGTTCATTCTCAGACTCCAGCAACACGCGTAGAAGGTTTCTTTTTTCATCCATGGACATGCCATCTTCGACTATCTGCCTTTCTGCAAAATTCAAAAGACGTTAATTCCATTTGCGCAGTCTACTACGGCCTGAATTATCGTTATTGGTGGAGCGGTTTCCTACTCTTGAGTTCCTGCTCGATGTTCATTATCTCTTGCTGATTGGACTTCAAGGTAGGCGTAAAAGTCTTGCCGCTTTGCCCAGCTTGAGACATCCTTCTGCTTGCAAAAAGAAATATCGAAAAAAATATAAACACAGATCCACATATAGATTTGTTTTGAATCTTAGCGTTGAAAATTAAGTGGGTAATTTACGCATAATCGAAGAGTGCGAATAAGTGAAGCTTGCCTTGTAGAATATTATTTCCGTTGACGCATTAACATTAGTCGGCATAAACAGTAAACAGCCTTGGCCGATGTGCGCAATATTCCGTGCGTATCTCGTCCAGAAGCTCTCGACGGATCGCGAGATAGCAGTTGGAGACAAACGACCCTTATCACCGTACAGTTTGCAATTAGCTACTCTGCACAAAACAAACAAGGATACGCGAGCAAGAAATTCCAAGCATTGTAATAGACGATGCAAAAGTACAAGAGGGAGAGTTGGCAGAGCGAGAGAGAGGGAATGCCAATGAGACAATCGCTTGACGACAATGGCGTTGCGAAGGTTCAAATTTTGAGGTTAGGTCACGAGATTCGCGAATTTCGTACGTTAAGCTCGAAATCTATCGATGGGATTCAGTGCTGAGAAATTGAGTGCTACGATGACGAAGACGCTTCTAGTATGAAAATTATTACGTAAAGAAGTTGCGAGCGAGAGATGAGAATTTTGAATCAACCGCCGCGGTAGAAACGCCGCTTCCGGTTAGCCGCGAAGAAAGTGGAGTAGGAGGCGCTTTAGCCCTCGCACGTTCTCGAGTCGCATTCGTGATGAGTTTTCGAAAACTTCAATATTTCCCGCGAATTTTTCGTTGCGTCACATCTCCGTAGTGCTCGCGGGCATTCTTGCGTTATAGATTTCGTTTACGCGCGGTGAGAAATTCCACGCGAATGAACACAAAGTAAACGAGTGTCTGGTGCGTCGTATCTTCGTCGATCGAAGCGTAAAGATGTCGAAGCAAAATTCTTTGTACAATTACTTCACGTCGCCGAAGAATCCGAAGCCGGGAATTGGAAAAACATCGGCTACCAACAGCAAATCAACGAAAAATGATAAGCCTGCGACAAAAACGAAAGCCACGACGCCAAAGCGTGCTGCGAAACCGTCAAAGGCCAAAGGTTCGTAAATGGGCTTCTCGTAATTGTCAACGTACTGCGATTTAACGATTCGAAGACCAGTACGTGTACGAGCATTTTCACGCCTTGTTTTCTCATGTACGATCGACATTCACTTTTATGTGTTCGGTGAATCGTCACGTAGTTGTACACAAAGAGCCTGCCGAACAAAGAAAAAAGGACCGGGTCTCAATATTTACGGTTACTTAATAGGGACCGCCCAATGGACTTGCAAATTAAGCTCTTTATTACTATTATTATTATGCGAACGCAATTGGTAGTTATTATTTAATTTTTTATTCAATTCGCAACTCTTGTTGCTCTTTGTCGGTTTTAAGGCGAAGTAGAGGCTGCACCACGTGACATGCGTGCGAGAGAGATAGATGAAAATTTCAAACAGAGATCTTTCGGGGACAAATAATATTTGGGGCAAAAGAAAATTGTTAAGCTCTGCATCGGTGAATTCTACGGAGCCTGATGCTTCGGTTTTCCGGAAAAACTCAACCGTATGGGAGAAAAGTCTGTTGGAAAATTTGTGAGGTTATGTTGACATTGGATATGCCCTTTAGGGCGACTATTAGTTTAGAGCCTGGAAAAAAATTCGAATTTCATACATATCTTAAGGGGAGATACACACGCAGGAGCCGGACAAAAAGGTCATTTTTGTGAATTTTTTCAAGGAAAACTATTTGAAATTTCGGATTGGGGTTTTAATGATCTAAAAGTATATACATTCAAAAATGTGTTTAATTTTCTTTATTTAAAAATATCAAAAATATACAAGTATATTGTATGATCCTTGGAGCGTTGTAAAAAAATCTGTGTATATGGTACCCACCGGCGTTTCTTCAAAAATCATCTGAAAAAAAAAACCAAAAAGATTATTAAATTAGATACTATAATCTAGTACTTGTCATAGCCGATTTCGAAAATATCGATTTATGACAAAATGGCGGACGTTTGAACATAAATAGTGATTTTTGGGCCAGAAATTAGTTATTATTTTGCCTATAAAACAAAAACTAAGTAACGAAAAAAAAAATCCTATGACAAGTACTAGATAATGGTGTATAGAATAACTACAAAAAATCTCAAGGCAATCGGTTCATTGGTTTTCGAGAAATTTTGGGTACCGATTTGAAAAACGTGGTTTTGAGAAAAACGCGTTTGAAAATTTGGGAATGAATGAATCATGAAATTTGTCAACTTACATGGAATTATTGATACCAGGCCCATAGTGTAGGTCTTCTACGGTCGACGGAATGTTCATAGCTTCTAAATCCTCGACCTCGACCATCTAGGTATATATCTCCCGTTAAAGTATCCTTATAAATTTGTTTGTAACATTTTGTAACAAACATTTGAGTGTCCTGCAGCTGATAAGAGTTCTCTAATTTTTTACCTGGAACGAAAATTCAAAATAATGTGAGTTCAAGATAAGATTTACTCTTGAAGTATGTAGGGAACTTGAAAAATATGGATTTTTGATAAAATGGCATGTGCTCATAAAAAGAAAATTGTCTGCAGTCAAAAAAAGACACCCAACATTTTTTTTTCGGAAGTAGGTTTCAACATGTACAAAATCCTCTACGTAAATCAACATACAATGGTGTTACAAGGTTAAAAAAAAATGTCAAGTAGTTTGGTGAAGAATTGGAACAAAAATTCAAAATAATTTTCATTTTAGATAAGATTTGCCTTTGCAGTACAGAGGAAAATCGAAAAATAACAATTTTTTTCTAAGATTGTGCGTGTTTGGAAAGAAAACTGGACTCGGTACAAAAAAGTCGCCAAAAACAGTTTTTTTTGGAAACATTTTTCAACGTATCTAAAATCTCCCACGTACTTCAATGGACAACATTATTATAACGTTCAAAAAAAAATGTCAAGCAGTTCGGTGAAGAATTGGTGACGTAATGTTGTTGGCCGCAGGACACTATCAAACAAAGGTGACTTGCTTTATCCGGCTTCATCACTGCTGACTGGTTGCAAAATTTTGTAAAAAAAAATTGGTAAAGATACTCGAAGATATGTATAATTGAGGTTGCTAAATGGAGTTTTCATTCTATAAACAGGGTACATAAAAAAACTGGTAGTCTCCCTAAAAAATTGTTCTTCCACCCAGACTTATGGAAGAACAACTAATACCCTTGCTCTAGTTAAGGCCTTAGGCTACTCTAGAGGCCGGGAAAATAGGCTTTACAGGGATTTTTTTTTCAGAAAAACTACAAAATAAATCGAGATTACAAAAAAGGGTGTTTATCATACATATCAGTGACTGTATACAATAATTTTTTTGAAGCGATTAATTTCAAAATGGCGGACGTGCAGCGTTTATCGCAAAACTGCATTTTTTAAGTTGGCCGGAAACATAACTGACAATTTTCAACCGATTTACTTTAAATGTTGAATACATCTTGAAAAATACATTGTCTATGGAAATACGTAGGATTTTTTATTTACATTGCATAGTTCATTCCTTATTGACAATATTCAATTCATTCCTTATCTGACGATTTTGCAGGCAAAAATCGGAAGGTTTTGAAAAAAGGAAGTTGTGCCACCGCACCCTGTATATTTAATACTTTTTGCATAAGAAATTGGTGAAAAATCGAAAAAATGTTGGCCCAACACGGCAGAAACTTCCCTTAAGGGATAACGCCATTCTAGCGGCAGAAAATAAGGCCTAACTTTGACAATTTATTTTGGGAGTATGAAAAAAGGAATAGGATTTCTTTTGAGAAGGTTTATTTAACACACATTAAAGTATTAAAAAAAAAGTATTATAATTTTCATACAAAATGGCGGCGACAGAGCATAAGACCTGGAACAAAAACTAAAAAAAATTATAATCTATATATTATTAGCTACGGAACTACATAGGGATTTTTTAATCAAATTTTGAAAAAATGACTCACTTTGAAATAAATAAATCGATTTTTTGCCCAAAAAATGAGCAGTGAATTGCTTGTAAAAAAAAGTTTACATTTAATCAAAAAACACTCAGCTACGTATTCCCATAAAGAATGTAATTGTGAAGCTACTATAAAAATTTAAAATCGATCCATGCAAAGGTGTTTGAGTATTGTTTTTTGACCCCAAAGTATTTTTTAAGCAAAAAAAAACGATTTTTCCAAAATCCTAGAGTGGCTTTATCCCTTAACATAGACCCAAATTTCCTTTTTAGTTATATAAATTCACATTGAGAACCCCCTTAATGCCTTTTATCCTCGTATTCTTACCTAGGATCTTATCATGATAATACAGATCAACTCGCATATATATTTTTACTAAACCGATGCTGATTCATGTACGTTTGTATTGAATAGACAAAGCCCCTGAGGAAAAATCACTTACGCCCAAGAGAAAGAGACCTCTGAAGGAGAGAAACGGGGAGGAGGAGGCCGAGACCGCAAAGCCCAAGAGAAGGAGAATCATTATTCCCGATGATAGCGATCTCGATGAGTCCGAGGATGAGTACAAACCAAGTAAACTGAACGATTTGCGCTTTATTTTAGCATTTCCCATTTGGTTAAGATGGTCTATCGAGATCTTGAAATAACAACAACACAAAATGTGATGTTTTTTCTTCAAGCGTCAGCCGATGAGGAATCCGAAGAAGAAAAATTGTCGGAAGCGAGTGAAAGCGAGCCACCCACGGCATCCGATGACGAATCACCACAGGTATGCTCTTTCTATGATGTGTCTATTTGTTTATGTATTTTCTAATTACACTCGTAATTCCATGGAATTTTCAGAAGAAGCCTAAACGGTCAAAAGCAACAAAGGGCGCAGCACCGAGCAAAAAAAACAAGCCGGAAAAAGCGGTTTGTACTATTATAATCCTCATCGGCCGACTGCCTTAATATTCTCATAATGACTTCCCAATTAACTTGAGACGTCGTAATAACTCAAGAACAGCAAAGTAAATAAACAGTTCTCGACAAATGCATCGAGTTGATTCGAATGGAGAATAAAATGCCATGTTAACCGTTTTATTTAGAGATGACGCAACGACATAAATGCAACGACATAAATTCTTTCTAATTGCTCATTTTTTTTCGCTGATTTTCGCTGTAAAAGTCACTCAAACGATTTCACGAATTCTTATTACAGATTTACGACCTTAATTCGCCAAAAAAAGGCTTTGAATAATGATAATAATTTTAAAATGTATAAAAAATCGTTGCATCCTAACAATGCAAACTTCAACGTCATATTTAGTGGACGTTTTCGAACTAATTTCAACGTTAACATAAAAAAAAAAATGAAAACGTGCACTTTTTATAGCGGCATCTTATTTTATCGACAAAAACAACAGTTCACTTTTGTCTGAAACTTTTTCGATTCGACCGTTATTTCCACACTTTTTGTAATTTTTTTTTGTACGAAGACGAAGCAATTCTGTACATAACAATGGCTACTTCTATCACGATTTGATGAGAAACACGATGGGCACTGTTATTTGAAATTGTCTCAGTGTCTCCAGAGAGACTCTTTTTGGTTTGTTAATTATTTATTCGTGGTATTAATTTATGTTTCCAAGATGTAGGTCATAATTTTAAACGTCTTCGTAATTTTTTTAGAAAATAATGGCCTCTTATTGGCCATTATTCTCTTTTTATTGCTAAAAAAAATTCTTTCGAACAAAAACTACCTGTTGTGTTACGTAAAATAAGATGCTGCTATAAAAGATACGAGTTTCCATTTTTTAAATTAACCGTGAGATCACCTTAAAAACTTTTACTAAATAAAATGTCATCTTGCTTCTCGTTTGAATCTACTCGAAACTTGTCTCGGAATTTCTCGATTCACTTTTTAGTTATTCTGATGTCGCAAGATAAATGGGACATCAAAGTAACTCAAGATACACAGAGTGTCCCGTTTACAGTGTTACAAACGGCTATCGCAGAAAGTACGCAATTTAATTTTTTTTTAAGTTTCAAATAATGGTTGTTTGCTTCCGAGCAGGTGAAGAGATAGAATTCTTAGTTTGACCTTGGGTGTAACTGCAAGGTTGTATCAAGGTCACCGGGAATTTCTAAAATAAGAACCCATATTTTTTTGTCGTATATTGGTAAAGTACCTCAAGTTTACCTCAAGATCTTTTCAAAACAATACAAAAACATACGTTTTCATCTATGAATTACTTTTTTAGCTGAGACTCGAAGCTACTTGAGGAAAAAATCCTTATTTTTAATTTTTTTTCAACAGCTTCCGGAGAAAAAAAATGTCAACCCGAAAGTCTTATTTTTTCGTCCTCTGAAAACTAAACACCTGCTTGAACATTTTGTTATTGTAACGCGGACTACCCGAGATAGCAGCTTGTAAAACTTTAAATGTGTCGCTCTTTGTAAAATTGTGTATAATTGTCAGAATTCGGGAGAGGGAAAATCGAACGTTTTGCCGGTCGTATCGGCAGTTTCGGGACCAGTATCCGGTGCGGAATCCTGGCCCCATCTGCACTTAGATTTCCTCAAGCCGGACAAAATAAAAGATATCAAAAGACGATCTCCTAGCGATCCAAATTACGATCCGAAGACTCTCTACGTACCCTTGGATTTTCTCAACAATCAAACTCCCGTGAGTACAGATAAATATATCGTACAAAGTTCGATTTTCGTTAAGGGGTTACGTGGGTTTAGAAGCCAAAAAAAGCATATTTTCTCTATTAAAAAAAATATATAGATAAGTTAATTTATTCAAAATGTTAAGCAGATAAAAGAGCAACATTTCAACCATATTTTTAAAAGACGCATCCAAAAATTTGGGAAATTCAGCCGGTGGGAACTGGTTTCCGGAGACCCCTAAAAAAGTGTCCTTGTGGTGGTCAGGATAACTCACGATAGCTTTATCTTAAATTAAATAACCATTTTTTTTCTGTTAGTAGATAAGTATAGCTCGTGATGGAACGAAGGATTTTTAAAAAATTGAAATTTGAATTTTTGGCAGAATTGTATGTAAAATAGTTCAATTTTTGGTACAATTTACACTACGTATAGCTTTGTAAAATTAGTTGTTATCGAAAAAAAACCTTCGTTCAATCACTAGTCAATGCTATTTTGAAGTGTGCAAAATTTCAATAAGATCGGTGCATTAGTTTTTGAGAAATCGTGTCCATCGACTTCAGAAATAGTGTTTTGAGAAAAATGCGATATACCTGCGGGGCTCCCGGCCGGTCTTTCCCAACGAGGGGAATTCCCAAAGGCGGTCTCTCAGATTTTTACTCCGATTGACTTAAAACTTTGGGAGAATATTCTAGACATATTGTACTATTAGGTAATAAAAAAAATTTAAATCGATTTTTTGACATTTTCAAACCCACGTAACCCGTTAAAGAACGTAATTTTATCGTCGAATTTTGCGTCCTTCCCTGTAGCGTGGATTTTCATTTATTAGGGAATGCGTCAGTGGTGGGAATTGAAGAGCAAACATTACGATTGCGTGCTCTTCTTCAAAGTGGGCAAATTTTACGAGCTGTATCACATGGACGCGGTGATTGGCGCTACCGAGCTTGGTATCTCGTATATGCGGGTGAGCAATAATCGGAGCAATTATCGCGCAGGATTTTGAGCCAGGACAAGAAATTTCTGACGATACGAAAATGGGCTTATCCGTTGGTAGGGTGAATGGGCGCACTCGGGTTTCCCGGAGATCGCGTACGGGCGTTTTTCCGTTAATCTCATCGAACGAGGATACAAAGTTGCTCGGATCGAACAAACGGAGACGCCCGATATGGTGGCCGAACGCTGTAACAAGGGTGAGTCTTTTTCTCGAACAATCTTCCACCTTGTACACTTGAGTGAACTATTTTTTGGAAAAAAAAACTTTACGATACATTGAGGGTGTTGGAGCGGTCCAGTTGAGACAAATGACGGTTCATGATTTTTTGTTTTAATGAACCTCGAAAAATGCATGCGAGGTAAAGATTTATTCTGAAGATGTTAATTTTTCATTAAATATATTATTGAGGTAGGACTAGCAGAATGACTAAGCAACAGAAAATCTGGAAATTTTCGAATCTGAAAAAAGAAAAACATAATACATTTACGTTCAATAATAACCATGATACGGAAAGAAATGATGTGAGAAGTGTATGTCACAGCTATGTGTATTATATTATGAACAGTGAAGTATTAAAATAGCAATCAGATTTGACTTGAATTGTCTCATCGGCCGGCATTTCATTATAATAATTAAGTTTGTTTTACAAAAGTGGTTACACAGACTTTTTATGTTATATTTCAACTTGACTTGTACAAATTTTCAAAGAAAAATATTGATTATTTATAAAAAATATCGCCATCTTTGTCAGACCCCCTTCGGCATGTAGTGCTTTGCGGTGACCATCATAAAATTTTACTGGATCATCTGAAATAAAAAAAAAAAATAAAAAAATCATCAGTTTAATAATAAATCTAGTCCTTGACGACGCTTTTATTTCAAAAACTAAAAAATGACGGCTTCCGTCAGATAACTTTTGGTTTTTGACCAAAAAATCGCTCGTTTATTGTAAAAAAAATTAGAAATTTTCAACAAAAATGAAAATCCTTCGATTAAGGACTAGTTTTTAATGCTATCTATAAGCACACCAAATTTCATCAAAATCCATCGAGTCGTTTTTGAATTATAGTGGTCACCGATTTGAAAAACATTGTTTCGAGAAAAACGCGGTTAATGTTTTTCGATGTGGATACGGTATTATATGTTCGTAAAATTTTGAGCTCGATGGATAAAGCTTAACTTTTTTAATGTATTTTGATCCGCTGAATCCGAATATCACAATTTTTGCCGAAAAGTCGAGCATTCAATTGTTTATAGCCATTTGTTAAAACAATTTTTCAAAAAATTGAAGTTTTTCGGGATGAATTATTTTTTTTAAACATTGTGGGCAATTTTAAAACGAAAGTATTGTTTATAAAATTTTGCTAAAGTTCATCGTTTTTGAGTAATACATTTTTGAAAATTTCTGAAAGAGTTTTCCAATTTTACACTTGATTTATGTATAGAAATAGTAATTAAAAAATTACCTACATCGAATCATCAATTGCTGGCCCATACAATAGGGCTTCTGCCGATGTGGGAGTTTTCAAAATATCAATTTGTTGTTGTCTTCGAAGCATTCTGCCTTCGGGGGTCGCAACGGATTGCTTGCAGCCGTCCGCTACGTGCTATGGGGACCCGACGCCCCTTCACTAATTGTGGTATATCCCGGAAACTATTCATCGGATTGACTTGAAATTTTCAGGGAATATTTCGAAACATACTTCAAGAAAATGTAAAAAAAAATCGATTTTTTTTTATTTTGACTGCATCTCACCCCTTAAGAACCTACAACTTTTGTCGTAGCATTGAAATTGACCGGCTCGATTCGGCCTGCCGGATACGAGCACAGCTGACGGCATGCAGCGTTGCAAAATCTACGCGATCTCTCCCGTCATGGCGAACGCGGCTAGCAAACGCGAAAATTCGTCGATTCAATCGATAATATCTGCTCGAAGTTTCCCGTAACCTATATTTTTTATGGAACATACGTGATCGCGACATCTTTTTGTTTGTTATTTATCGCTTTCGCATAGCTCCGTATGTAAACGCGTACTATTATTGTTTCCGTGTCAAAGTTCGATCCGTACGGATTCCCTATAGGGTGTGGGTTAAATGAATTGATTTAGTGAATTAATTACTATTGTATTTAGTCGATAAGGCATGCAGAGTTTTCGCGGACGTCATTCAGTATCTCTGTACTATAGCATGTCAAAAAACCATTTTTTGAGGAGGTTCGTGCACGTACTACCCTAAAGGGTAAAATTATACATTCTTATGTTTTTATTACGCAAATAAGAAAACCTTTTGTGTTACTATTAACTTAAAAAAGTATAAAATTATCGATGATTATTACGAAAAAACTGCGTCAATGAATGTTTTGTACCATGGGTCGCGGCAACCGTGAGGCGCTTTGGTGCGGCCTGCAAGATTCTTGCCGCATCGCATGTGACTAGGGTTGCCAGCTGCCATTTTGTGTTTTAGAGGATTTGATAAGATAAAATAAAGGATGCAAATAAGGATGCAAATAAGATACAATCATGTTGTTTCCAATAAAATTCTCTGATATTGCATCAGTAGCGACATTTATTAATAAAAAAGAGTAATTTTAATATGCAACGTATCGGAGTCGGTTATTGAAGCCAGTAGTAAGTACTTAGTTATTTAATCATGAACCAAAGTAAACAATTCCTATCATAAAAAAAATACAAAATCACTTTTTTTGACAGTATACTTGGTATTACTGTTTGCTGAATTAAGAGCTTCTTCGTTTTCTATAATGAGATTATAAAATTCTTCACATTGCAAGTTGAAGTTCGATTTCATTTGTAGTTTCGCTTTTAGTATCAATATCTAATTTATTTCGGTTTTTTGGTCCACGTATTCGTACACAAGGGAAAAATCCTTCCGACCTGGGCGTTCGACACTGGGATGGAAAATACGATTCTATTATTTTTAGCCGATACTTGTTTTTATCCGTTGGTTTTAGAATCTGAATCCATTTTTGATAAACATTTTCGGGCTTCTTTTCTTCGATTATTTTCTTCAAGAAAAGCTTTAATGTACAGAAAACCTTTTTCCAAAGTAAAGGAGAAAGTTTTGTCCTCTATTCTCGATTTCAAAATAGGGGACAAGATCCATTTTGTCAATTTTGTAACTGGTGCTTTGCCGTCAATAATAGCAATTTTTTTCAAAGAAATAACTAATTATGAAAGAATCGAGTTTATACTCATTTTATGGAGTATATATTCATCTAGTTTTAGGCCAATTTTTATAAAATTTTTTTTTTTAATGAACCGAGATATTTGTCTTGATTTTACGACGAAAAAAAAAAACAATTTCTCTTCATTGTTCCACCGATATCTTCATGAAAGGCTATCTGTTAATGAAAAGTCAACAATTTATCGATATCTATACAAATGTGTCTATCCTTATGCCTAGCCGTTTTTTATTTTTGTTTTTTTTTCACAAAATGCCCACAGTTTGGACATTTTTTTTCTATTTTCGAGGCCCTTTTTGTAGTCAAGCAGTCTTTAAAAATAGTAATTATCAAAATTTAAACAATCGCCTACATACAACCTTCACTGCGATTACAAAAATGTCAAAAAAAAAATTGAAAATCGGTTGATAGGTTTTTGAATATTCGTTGGGACAAGGTAAAAAAAGTAGTTTCGAGAAAAACGCGTTCAAAGTTTTCGATCGGTTTTTCTTGACATAAATTTATGTTTTTTCTAGAATATTGATACTTACATTAAAGTATCTAGTCGCGGGCGATATGACGGTTTTTCGTCTTCATTATATTTCACAAAATGATTAGAGCACTTCATCTATTGTGAACGATGCTACACCTGCAGGGACTGAGGGACTGTAACTCCGTAAATTTTCGGACTTGTGAATAAAAAATGTTGCCAACATATTTTTCAATATTTGTCCTTTCAAGAATGATAAAAAAACAACAAAATTTTTTTTTTCACATTCTGCTTAGGGAAAGTGGGAGAGCTACTGTGCAAGTTCAGCAAAAGTTTAGTTTGCATCAATCCATTGTTAGAAATAGTTTATCTTGGTGCTAAATTGTCAAAAAATTACATCACCCGTAGCATGAACGCCTTGCTTATCTAACCACACGTAAAATTACACATATTAAACTATTTTTAATCTCTGGTTTTTTGTGGTAAAACATTTTCAAAAAATTCGTTAACACTGAGTACTGTCTACACAATAACGTGGTTTTTTCTTCAAAATTCATCTAGGATTGTGGGTAACGTTCCAACCTCCTTAATTCGCGAATTTGCGTTTGTGTTCGTTTGCAGCCGGGAAATCGACGAAATTCGACAAAGTTGTGAAACGCGAGGTATGCCAAGTGAGTACACGCGGCACTCGAGTCTTTACGCCGCAGGATTCGGAAGTCGTGACCCCTCAGTCGAGTTATCTCGTGTCGTTGGTCGAGAAACAAGACAGCGAGAATAACGTGTCGTCTTACGGTGTTTGCTTCCTCGACACGACGATCGGCGAATTCAATCTCGGCCAATTCCAGGACGATCGTTGCAACTCTCGCCTGCTCACGCTCTTCTCGCATCATCCACCCGCTCAAGTTGTTTACGAGCGCGGCAATCTGTCACAAACGACATTGAAATTGCTCAACAATATGCTTGTCGCTTCGATGAGAGAGCCTCTGCAGAAAGAGGTGCAATTTTGGTCGCCCACTACCACCCTCAAGGTAACGATTGTATTTTTTTTATTTTCTCACACTTGCCACACTTTATCGATTATACATGTATTGTTTTATTTCAAACCTCAAGCACCTCCACGAGGCTGATTATTTCAAGGATCAAACGAACGGCGAATTTTCGTGGCCCGAGGGACTAAAGCCCTATCTCAGCGAAGGTATGTCCTCGTGTTGCTCTCTTTTTGCTTCATGACCTTTCTTTTTTGCATCGTAACCTTTCACCGTTTTTGAGATATCTGGCCAAATTGTTGTACAGTGGCGTATCGTACGCGCTGGAACTCGGTACATTTTTGACGAAATCGGGAAAGTTCTTGATTTCAAGATTATCTTTTTTTTTAAGGAGCCAGTCCACTTTAGAGCCACGAAACAAGGCTATTTTCGCGATTTTTTTGGAGGATTTTATAAAAGATATGAATATAAAAGTTGTTAGGCTTGATAAATAAAGCCGTGAAATACATTTAAAAAAAATTTAATTCATTTTTATTCATTTTTAAGTACAACAACTATAGTTTAACGTAACGCCTCAAAAATACGTGGGCTAGGTAGCTCCATCACAACTCGGCAACGGCTTGTCTGAATCAAAAAAATCAAAGTCCATTAGATTCAGTATGACACCAGCTATAAAATGACCCTTGGATATAAAGTATTATCAAAAAATAAAAAAATGGCAGATGAAAAACAAAAAAAGTTTTAAAAAACGCGCTTTTCGCAGTTTTTAGCAAAAAAAGAAGAGTGAAAATAAAAATTTTAAGACCATCGAGGGTCATCTTGTTGCGAATCACGTTTACAATATGTGGTTAAAATTTCAAGAGAATCGGTTTATTAGTTTTAGAGATACGATGGAGCTAGATTCTGAAAACGTTTCGAGAAAAACGCGTTTGAAGTTTATACTATGAAAAACTCTTACCTAAACTCAATCGGCAATTCCTGCACCGGACAAATCCCTTCTGATTGCTCATCATCGTTGATTTCTTCAAGTCTTGCTTGCTTTCGATTTTTTGAAATTTTCAAAGTGGACTGGCCCCTTGACGTCTCCACAGTGAAGTTTCCTCGAAATTTGAGATTGGAAAGTTTTTTTGCACTTGCATAGAATATTGTATTAGGAATGTCGGAATTTAAGGTAGTCCTATCGGCAGACTTCAATCCATAGGATTTTCATAATTTTTTTGAGCTTCACTAAATATATTAATAATTGTCTGTGTAAAATTTCAGGGTCGTTTATCGACCTAATTACAGAGAAAAGAAATATTAAAATTGCGTATTTTTGTGAAGGAATTCCGAGACGACATACAAAATTCCAATTTCCGGTTGCTACAAAAGTGTATATAATAGGGGGAATCCGTCAGATTCTTAAAAATAATTAGATGTACATACTTAGCACTTGTAGTAACCCAGTGCTGTCAGAAAAAATTACGCATATTGACACAATTTTTATGTAATATCGAGTTTAATTTGAACTTGCGGTATTGGATTTATTACCACTTGCTACGATAAAGAGACGTGACAGCAAGGCAACAGCTGACTGTAGTCCTAACCTCATCTCACTCATTCGAATTTTAACACATATTTCATTTTTAACCGACATATTTCGCCGACTCAAATTTTCCACGCTTTTTACGAGTCGTGGCCCGGATACAATGCTTTATATTTCCCGCACCTGACATTGTTTTGATAGATCGACGTTGAAAAGCATGGAGGTTGAACTCGCCTGGTTGAGTAAAAAGAGACGGAGATAGAACCAATATTGTCAAATATCAAACCTAGAAATACTGCGCGAATCGTTGGAATAACTATTTTTTCATTTTTCTAATTAAATGTGAACATTAATTAAACAGTTTACACATGGAAAATTTAGTTATGACAATTTTTTTGCATATGTCACAACTATAAATTGTACAAGTCTCAAGTATGATCAGTAGTATGGTTAGTGTGAAGCGATAGGACTTCCTTATTTGGCGAAAATAGGTGAAAAGTTTCAGCTTTTAAGGGCGTTTGAATTTTGAACGAAATATCTTCACGCTGTAGCTTTCTGGAGGCCAGAGATACTTGAATAATCTTTTGCACATAAGTATCGTAGCAGATATTTGGTGATTTTTTTTCGTGGAGATTGGCGGAGAAGTTTATATTTTAAGGGCGACCAAATTCCTTCAATAATTTTATACCGAAAAAGGGCAGATATATTTCATATAAATACAATATTGTTCATATTGTATTAATCTTAAACATAGATTTCATAAACAATAGTGTTATAGTCAGAAACCTCCCAAAATTTCAGCCAGATCGATCAATAACTTTTTGAGCTATAACGTGAGCAGTTTTCCAAAAGACGCCTAAAAGAATACCTTATAACGCCGCCATTTTGATTGGTTTGGATGAAAAAAAAAAATAAAATTTACCACTTGAAAGTTGTAATAAGATAATGCAAAAATTTCAAAATGATGTGATTATTTTATCACCTTTAAAAAATGCACGAACAATGACTCATTTTCGGGCGTCTAGAGGGATTTCTCCCCTTAAAGGGAACATAATCTTTCGTTGCGTTCCAACTATGTAAACTTCAACATCATATAAAATAGCGCAATTTATAAACTTGCACATTGCTTCTTTATTCATGTAATTAGAGTAATTATCATTTCGTACATGAAACTTCCTCTATGACGAGGCTAACATTGAAAAACGGACGTAGCCGTGGCACCGGCGTGCCAACAATTAAAATCCAGAGTTATAGAGACAGTTTTGTTTAAAAAACAAAACAAACTTGCTCACATGGTCAGCTTCGGAAGCGAGATAAATTCATGCGAAAGCAACGTACAAGAATCTGATTTGATTTTCGTTTTGGATTAATATTTAATTTGCGGTGATAGAAATTCAATCGCGAAGTAATATTCTAACGCAGGTGACAGCCTGGGCCTCACAGCGGCCGAG
This sequence comes from Ophion slaviceki, assembly GCA_944452715.1. Classification (NCBI taxonomy): domain Eukaryota; kingdom Metazoa; phylum Arthropoda; class Insecta; order Hymenoptera; family Ichneumonidae; genus Ophion; species Ophion slaviceki. The sequence goes on along the minus strand of OX101783.1, from coordinate 11,632,386 downwards.
GACAAAGAGCTCGCCGTCAATGCTCTCGGTGGCTGCGTATACCTGTTGAAGGACTATCTACTCGATCAACAGTTGTTGGCGCAAAAACGTTTCCAAACTTACGTACCGCCGGACCACACGAGGCAACTGGCTAAAGCGGGTTTAAATTCGGTTACCAGCATGGTATTGGACGCTGTGACCATCAATAATTTGAAGGTCCTCGGCGGCGAGGGATCCCTCATCACGACTTTGGATCATTGCTGCACGCCGTTTGGGAAAAGGTGAGAACATGGTAGTTCCAAATATTTCCGCTATTGAAACTTACCTCTTTTTGGCAATAGATTTTCTTAAGGGGTAAGACGCAGACAGGCGTGAAAAACCGAGCAATTTCAATATTTTTTTTATAGTAATTAAGTTTGTTTTACAAAAGTGGTTACACAGACTTTTTATGTTATATTTCAACTTGACTTGTACAAATTTTCAAAGAAAAATATTGAATATTTATAAAAATATCGCCATCTTTGTCGGATCCCCTTCGTCATGCAGTGCTTTCCGGTGACCATCATAAAATTTCACTGGATCATCTGAAATAAAAAAACCAAAAAAATCATTAGCTTAATACTAAATCTAGTCCTCAATCGAAGCTTTTTTTTCAAAAATTAACAAAATGGCGGCATTCAACAGATAACTTTCGATTTTCGACCAAAAAATCGCTCGTTTGTTGTTTAAAAAAAATAGAATTTTTCAACAAAAATGAAAATCCTTCGATTAAGGACTAGTTTTTAATGCTATCAATAAGCACACCAAATTTCATCAAAATCCATCGAGTGGTTTTTGAATTATGGTGGTCACCGACTTGAAAAACATAGTTTCGAGAAAAACGCGTTTAAAGTTTTTCGATGTGGATACGGTATTATATGTTCGTAAAATGTTGAGCTCGATGGATGAAGCTTAACTTTTGCAATGTATTTTGATCCGCTGAATCCGTACATCACAATTTTTTGCCGAAAAGCCGAGCATTCAATCGTTTATAGTCAATTGTTAAAACAATTTTTCAAAAAATTAAAGTTTTTCGGGATGAATTATTTTTTAAAACATTCTGGGCAATTTTAAAACAAAAGTATTCTTTATAAAATTTTGTTAAAGTTCATAGTTTTTGAGTAATACATTTTTTTTAATTTCTGAAAGAGTTTTCCAATTTTATACTTGATTTATGTATAGTAATACTAATTAAAAAATTACATCGAATCATCAATTCCTGGCCCATACAATAGGGCTTCTGCCGATGTGGAAGCATCCAAAATATCAATTTGTTGTTGTCTTCGAAGCATTCTGCCTTCCCGGGTATTATCGTATGTACATGAAGTTTGCATCGTTGCTATCCAACGGTTTCATTTTTTTTTTCGATTTTGTTTGGTTGGTCCCGGTGGCCGTAAATATTTTTTATTTATTTTACCATATTTTTTTTAGCAACTAGAGCAGAACTGACCAAGAAAAAATAGGAAATTACAAAATCGAAAAAAAAATGAAACCGTTGGATAGCAACGATGCAAACTTCATGTACATTATTATCGTTTGCGCGTTTCTCAGCCGCTACCTGCCATGGGGATCCAACACCACTTCACTAATTGTGGGATATCCCGGAAACTATTAATCGGATTGACTTGAAGTTTTCAGGGAATATTTTTGAAACATCATACTTCAAGAAATTAAAAAAAAAATCGATTTTTTGAAAAGTCCGACTGCATCTCTTTAATTTCTCGTCATATCATTTTCCATCTTTATTACCCGAACTTCTCGCAAGCCGGCTAAGCAGTCCCCATCCATGTATGGGCCCAGGACAATGCTGCTTGACGCGGCAGGTCACCGCAGCCGCACGTCAAGCGCGGCCACCACCGTCGATTTTCCAACTGATGGAATCGTCGGAACTCTCGAAGCTTCGATGTTTCACGAATCAATCTTTATCGTTTGACATCTTCAGGTTGTTGCGCGAATGGGTCTGCAGACCTTCTTGCCAGAAGGCAATAATAATCCAACGTCAAGCAGCGATCACGGAATTGTTGGATCGTCCGGACGTCGTTCAAAAAGTTCGTGGTGCGTTGGCCAATCTGCCAGATCTGGAAAGACTTTTGAGCAAGTTCGTAAACATTTTCGCTGCTTTTGGCTTTTTTTTCGGTAATTTAGCTTAAGGGATCGTTACAGTGCAACGGGTCGAAAAATAGCTGATTTTCGCGATTTTTTTTTCCATGGTTAAAATACGCTAATCAGTTTGATTTTTTAATGTCAAATGAAAGCATTCATGACGAACAGAAAATACATTTTTAAACGTTTATTTTTTTCATATTTATTTTATCGGTAATATTTTCAAAAAAAGGAGTCCTCATGATGTGACCATAAATATTATCTGAGACAAAAATTTGTAAAAAGATCAGTATGAAAGCCGCTATCTTGCTATGGAGGTTTAAAAAAAATCAAAATTGACAAAATGGCGACGGTTTGAAAAAAAGTATCGAATTTACCCTATTTTTTTCGATGGTTTTTCGTTAAAAAAAATATAACGATTTAAAAAGAAGGTTCCATGGCAAGATAAAAAATGGCGTGAAGAATGTTGTGTCATTTGAGACGGCTAGCTTAAGAAATCTTCTTTTGAGAGTGTACACCGTTTTGAAAAACGACATTTCGAGAAAAAACGCGTTTAAGGGGTTACGTGGGTTTCGAAGTCAAAAAAGCATATTTTTTCTATTAAAAAAATATAATATGTAAATTATTTTATTCGAAATATTAAGCACATAAAAAAGCAACATTTCAACAATATGTAAAAAAAAACATTTGGGAAATTCAACCAGTGGGACCTGGTTTCCGGACACCCCTAAAAAAGTGTCCGCGTGGTGGTCAGGATAACTCATGATAGCTTGATTTGAAATTAAAAAACAACATTTTTCTGTTAGTAGAGTGTAGCTCGTGATTGAGCGAAGGATTTTTGAAAAAATTGAGATTTGAATTTTTGGAAAAGTTGTATTCAAAATAGTTCAAATTTTGGTACAATTTACACTACGTATAGCCTTGTAAAATTAGTTGTAATAGAAAATTAAGAGTGTGCAAAATTTCAATAAGATCGGTGCATTCGTTTTTTAGAAACCTTGTCCACCGGTACTATTAGATAATAAAATTGAAAAAATGGATTTTTTGCCATTTTCGAACCCACGTAACCCCTTACAGTTTTGAGTTCTCATGCCGGTGCTCGAATCACTTTCTCTAAGAAAGTCTGTAGCGACCGAAATTAGAATGTCGCGCCAAAAATTGAGCATGTTTATGACCGTCTATACCAGTGTTTGTCAACCTTTTTTATAAGGCGGCACACTTGAATCTCTGTAAAATTCTTACGGCGAGACTTCGTATTGGACTTCGCCCCGCGGAGACCGCCCCGCGAAACGACACTCGTCACGATCGGTGCCCGGGTATTATCACGTGATACATACATCCGCCTATTTTTTGGCGGCACACAAGAAATACACTCACGGCACACTAGTGTGCCGCGGCACACCTGTTGAAATTCACTGGTCTATACTATCAAATAATGCAACAAAAAATGATTTTTCGAAAATTTTACACTGATCCCTTGATGTAATTTGTAATCTTGTAATTTCGCTGAATGTTCGCGTGTTTCTTTTCTTGAAGAATACACACGTATGGAAACGCTCTAAAAGCAGCGGATCATCCCGATTCACGGGCGATAATGTTCGAGCGAGACACTTACTCGAAGAGGAAGATAGTCGATTTTATCGGCGCTCTGGAAGGTTTCGAGGCAATGCTCAAAGTCATCGCTCTATTCGAAGGTGTGAACCACGACGAGAATGCAACTTCGTCTCTAGCCCTCTGCCAACGACAGCTGCCAATCCAAACGTTCTTCTCTTGTCCTCAGATTTCAACAGCGATCTGATCAAGCTCTGCACGAGGACAGCGCCTGACGGGGATTTCCCGAGCTTGCGCGAGACTCTCGACTTCTTCAAGGTACGCCAGCCACTCGATCGAGAACGATAATATACACGGAGAAAATAGGGGCCTCGACGTTTAGAATTAATACTATGCTTCTAAAAAAATATCATTAAATATCAAAAAGTATTGAATGGAAGATAAAAATTGTAATTATGGTATAGCAATAATGAAATTTTAATTTTAATCTACGATATGGCACGTAAACTGATACAAATAATCCATTTTATTCCGCATATTGTGATTTTTTGTAATATTCAAAAAATATTTTGCCCACGTCATTGGAACAATTAGTTTTCAGTATTCTACAAAAAGTACGGTATAAAGAGTCACATTTTACTAATAACTTCGTAATATTTTTCGCTATACGAGGCATTCTTCATCAACTGGGCCACTTTTTTTTCAACCTCTCGATTTTTTTTAAATCTGCCAGTTTGAAATATTAGTAAAAGGGAACGTCTGTGATTTTTCTAGATTTTTTTAGGCGTCTGTTCAGGATTTTCAATTTTTCATTACGAACACTATATCCGGTTATGAGATTTCGCAGGGTTTTTATAACCGCATATATGCGGTTATGAGATTTCGCAGGGTTTTTATTTTGTTTTCATCCTAACCATTGCAGGTACCATTCTGAAAATTTTATCGCAGACTCTGTACTCAATGATAGGCATTCTGTAAAATTTTTACCGAAATCGAAAGTGTGTTATTAGGTTTAAAAAAATGTTGTTCTCATTTTTTTGCCAAATTTCAATTTTCTCAATGCAGAAAAATTATGATTTTGATTTCTTTCGATAAAGCGGAAAAAATAAAAAGTTTTCATTCTTATGTTTTTTTTTGTCTGATGAATATTTTTTCGGATACGGTGTTCGTAATGAAAAATTTAAAATCCCGAACGGACGCCTAAAAAATCTAAAAAAATCACAGACGTTCCTTTTGACTAATATTTCAAACTGGCAGATTTTGAAAAAAATTGGAGAGGTTGAAAAAAAACGTGGCCCAGTTGATGAAGAATGCCTCATACGCCGAAGATTTATGCTATGCGTATAGTGAAATCTATACATACACGAATATTCATGCTATACGTATAGTAAAATCCATATGAAAATATAGCGTGTAGTAAAGGTCGGTATTGTACAAAAAGTCCTATACAGCATATAGGACGCGGGTGTGAGGTCACGCCTGTGCGAGAATAGTTTCAAATGGAATATGCACGCATCATTTTTACTATACGGTGTGAGAATCATTTTTACACTTCTATAACAAGTTTTAGAATTCCGAACTGGTAGTAAACCGCTATACTTTTCTAGCACTGAACATTAGAATTCTGGCAACCAGTGTTAGAGTTTGAGGCCGTATTTTTCTCCGTGTAGTACGTACCAGCCGCTAACCCAAACGACCTACAGCACCGCCTGTTTGTCTCACACAGGTGGCGTTCGATCACGAGCAGGCCAAGAAGGAGGGTTGCATCATACCGAAACACGGCGTGGACGCGGAATACGATTCGGTTTTTCTGGAACTAGCTGATATTGAGAAAGACGCGAAGCAATATTTGCAGAGCCAGCAGAAGCACTTCGGCGTCAAGGTGACGCTGTTCGGGAGCGAGAAGAAGCGCTATCAGATCGAAGTACCGGACAGCCAGGTGAAGAAAATTGGGCCCGGCTACGAGCTTCAGTCGCAGAGAAAAGGCTTCAAGCGTTATTACACGATCGAGGGCAAGGAACTCCTGACGAGGCAAATTAACGCCGAGGATCATCGTGACAAAGTCCTCAAGGATCTTAATCGAAGAATATTCGCGAAATTCAGCGAGAAATACGATTTGTGGAGCGTCGCGGTTTACAGAGTCGCCATTATCGATGTTCTCATCTCGATCTCCGAATACGCTCGTTGCGGTGACATGTGCGTCCCGGAAATCCTCGACGACGACAAGGTACGATGTCCGTTTTCGCCGAGACTCGAACACTAAAATGAATCGTACTTTGTTCGCTTTGCTCGCAGGCGTCAACGGAGATCAGGGATGGCAAACACCCTTGCGTAATGAGCGAAAATTTCGTACCGAACGATACGCTCCTCGCGGCCGATGGCAACGCCTCTCTCGTTATCCTCACCGGCCCCAATATGGGAGGAAAATCCACACTCATGCGACAAGTCGGTCTTCTCACCATAATGGCACAAATGGTAAGCCTCTTTCCTCCACTCGGTTGAGATAATCCTCAACTTTTTCAAATTCTTTTTCACGTGTTTTCAGAAACAAAAAGTATGCGTAGCTGTTTTCTAAGGCAATGTGAAATTTTTGCAAACTAATGCAAGAAGTTGGATATTCTGTTGAGTTCCCGGTTGAGCCTTTTCGAGACCTACTTTGTAATTTCCTGTGCCACAGCAAAGTGGCCCCGTCCGTCTCTATTCTTGTGACCTTTTGGTTTGAATATCTGTAATAATTCATGAGAGAAGCATCCGACGAGTACTTTCAAGTAAAATTATTCTGGTCAGTGTAAAGTACATCAATCAAATCGAGTTTTATTTGCAGAACTTTTTTTTCCAAGTTTGTTACAAAATGCTATTTTTTCTCTTACATCTACCGTAATGTATTCCTATCGCCAGGCTTCAATCCATAGGATTTTCGTTTTATTTTGTGCTTCAGTGAATATATTAATAATCGTCTCTTTAAAATTTCAGGGTCGTTTATCGACCTAATTACAAAGAAAAGAAATATTAAAATTCCGTTTTTTGGGAAGGAATTTTGAGACGACATACAAAAACCCAATTTTCGGTCGTTACAAAAGTGTATATAATAGTGGGAATCCGTCAGATTCTTAAAAATAATCAGATTTACATGCTTAACACTTGTAGTCATCCAGTGCTCTCAGACAAAATTGCGCTTATTAACCTAATTTTTATGTAATATCAAGTTTAATTTGAACTTCCGGTATTGGATTTATAATCACTTGCTACGATAAAGAGACGTGACAGCAAGGCAACAGCTGACTAGTCCTAACCTTATCTCACTCATTCGAATTTCCACACATATTTCATTTTTAAGGTATTCCTTTCGCGGAGGGCTGTATTTTGTGGGGGCATAAGCAGGGCCTTCTGAATCGTCGGTAAATTACAATTGTGCTTAATAAAAAAATAAGTTACAATGGATTATTATACACAACGATAACCTAGAATAAAAAATTTCGCGCAAATTTAGTAGATTGAGACATTTTTACATTTATTTGGAACGTCACGGCTACAAAAATTCTTCTGCTAGTCACATTTTTTCCAAGTTTTAACATTGATATTTTCTTTAAACGTTCGGTGACCCTCTGTTTTTATTGTCGTTACGGAATCTTCAGACTTTTTTACACCTGTGACCAGTTTATATTAGGCATCTAGAGTTATTTAGTGTATAAATTATTAGATAGAAATGTGGCCAGGCGTGATGTGTCCATAAAGCGCCGTATAAATGAGACAATTTTTAGGGCCGTAATTTTTCGTTAAAGGTTCGGTAACTTGGCTTGAAATTTTACCAGTATACTGGGATGTATTTTTACTTCATTATAGACGAAAATCGGTTAAGTGTAAAATATTCCGGTTCGTGAAAGGAATACCTTATCCGACATATTTCGCCGAGACAAATTTTCCACGCTTTTTACCAGTCGTGGCCCGAATACAATGCTTTATATTTCCCGCACCTGACATTTTTTTGACAGATCGACGTTGAAAAGCATGGAGGTTAAACTCGCCTAGTTGAGTAAAAAGAGACGGAGATAGAACCAATATTGCCAAATATCAAACCTAGAAATACTGCGCGAATCGGTGAAATAACTATATTTTAATTTTTCTAAATGTGAACATTCATTAAACAGTTTACGCATGGAAAATTTAGTTATTACAAATTATTTTTTTTGCTATGTTAAAAATATAAATTGTAAGTCCAAAGAAAAATCAGTGTCCTTTATTGGTGAGGCGCTCAACCCTCCAGAAGGCGAAGTAGAAGCTTTAACCACGTGATATATGAGTGCGAGGGGATGGCTGAAATTTTTGAACAGAAATTTTTCAGAGATTAATAATGTTAAGAAGAAAGAAAATCGTCAAACTCAGTGTCGGTGCATTCTGCAGAGCCTGGATCTTTGTCTTTCCTAAAAAGACTGAACTATCTTTTTGGGAAAAACAAGTTGAGAAAACTTTGTTCGAAAATTTGCGAAGTTATGTTGACCTAATACATGTCTTCAAGGGTTCAAAATGATCCCTTTAGGCAGCCGAAAATTAGCGAATTTGCAAGATTTTGTTGTATCGAAACTATTCTACATGATTTAAATTTTATGTTTTTTTATCCTTTGATTGTGTAATTTTACTACATTTTTCAATTTTCGATTTTTTAAATATTTCTAAATGGCGGCTCTACGACACTTTGTTGTGAGTCGGTTGCCGTCAGAGTTGATTCACGGCGTATAACCCAGCGTCTGGTGCATTGATCCGAAACATCAGAGTCAAGAGGTTTTAGATTTCTAAGACTCACACGCTCTTTTTGCAAAGCTGAAAATCCAACGAAAAGTGAAAATTTGAAAAATAATACGTGTTTGGAAAAATGTTTTATTTTTCACGAAATTTTTACTATCGCAATCGCCAATGTCAATGAAAAAGTAGATAATTGAATAACTTTTAAAGAACTTTTGGTTCACATAGACGATGATTATGTGATCTAAAAGTGAGCAAAATTTCAAAATAATCGATCGAATAGTTTTCGAGTTATCTTGTACGCGGTTCACGAGAAAGTGGTTTTTAGCAAAGCGCGTTTAAAACTTAAAGGCTAAAAAATGTTGGGACTTAATGACCTACCCATTAATCCGCGATTCCAGGACTATAAAGTAGTCGCTCAGTTTCTTGTGCAGCACATTTTCGGCCGTAAGCTCTTCTTTACGTTATAAAGGGAACTTCCTCCTCAATTCAATATTTAAATTACGTGCACACTTAACGAAATCCTTCTGCAATGCTCCGACACGTACTTGACTGTTTTTCTGGGTCAAGCGACAGATCCGAATAATCCTTGAGAGTATTGCATTGCCATTTTTCGTTATTGATCTGATAGTCCATTAAATCTGAGTGACAAATCGATGCTCAAAATAAATAGACGACCTTCAACTGCTTATTCTTCTGGCGTGGATATTCCTCCAGAACACGGTCCTAAATTGGCAATCTTAACGAGTCTATATGGTTGAACAGGGTTGTCACGTGCCAGCGTCTGCTTGTCGCTTGAGTTTGACGGATCGAATTTTCACGAGATTGGGCGCGAACGACGACATTCTCGCTGGGCAGAGTACATTTTTGGTCGAGCTGAGCGAGACCGCGGCAATTCTTCAACACGCGACTCCTCACTCGCTGGTTCTGTTGGACGAGCTTGGACGCGGCACGTCGACTTACGACGGCACGGCTATCGCGGCGTCCGTAGTCGATGCCCTCACCAAACTCAAGTGCCGTACTTTATTCTCAACTCATTATCATTCGCTGGTCGAAGATTACAAGACCAACCAGGACGTGACGTTGGCTCACATGGTAAGTGACCGCAGACCTCTTAAGGGTACCTATCAGGCCGAATGATGCCGGTTTTTTTAAATTTTGTTTCCTTTTTACAGAATTTTTTTAAATTGAAGAATTTTCGTGAATTTTTTTGTGAATTTTTGCTAGGAAAACGTGTGAAGGTTTTTGATTTTTTTTTACATTGAGGAGTATGGTTTCAAGTATCTTTTACCATTTTTGTATTGGAAAATATTTATAAATATGGTAGATACAATGATTTGTGCAAATCGCAGTTTGAAAAACGTCCTTCGCGGTGACCTTTGCTGATCAGAAACGAATCGGAAATAAAAAAATTGGACGCATTGAGTTTTTGCATGGAATTATCTACTGTTTGGACGAATGATTTAATGAAATATTGATGTTTGAAAAAAATTGTCGCAATCCAAAGTGAAAGTGTTGTTTTTCGGTAACAAAAACGCTGTATTTTCGTTGATAAAAAAACTGTGCAGTGAAAAAAAGTTCCTTCGTTTAAGCACTGTTTTTTTATGTATTAAAAACGTTGTCAAATTTGAAGTTGATCGGTGCAGTGGTTTATAAAATATGGAGATTTCGAAAAAGTCATTTGGAGAAAAACGCCTTTCAGAGTTCGCCGGTTCGCGGAACCCGCTTATTAACGCCGATACCGCCCTGAATTTTGAACGCATTGATGACTTGAAGATTTCAGAGAATATTTTTGAAATGTTACATTTCAGAGGATATTTTTGAAATGTTACATTTCAGAGGATATTTTTGAAATGCTACATTTCAGAGAATATTTTTAAAATGTTACATTTCAGAGGATATTTTTGAAACGTTACATTTCAGAGAATGTATTAGAAATGTGACATTTCAGAGAATATATTTGAAATGTTACGTTTCAGAGAATATTTTTGAAATGTTACATTTCGAGAATTTGTCGAAAACCAAAAATCGATATATTTAAAAATCTACTAAGAGGTATAATCCCTTAAATCGGTTAATAATTACAGCAGTTATCGTGTTGACCGTTCTCAAAAGACGTTTACGAGAAAGTGCTTAACGGGGTCGTTTAGTGTGAAGGCCGTTTTTAATGCTTTTTGGGGATTTTTTTTTGTTTGACAAACCATTAAAATAAAATAATTTATAAATTGTATATCAATTTTATTATCATTTAAACAAACTTTATGCTTTTTTTTAAGTCATTATATAGAATATAGTCGGAGATACACCGCCCAATAGGAACACATATATAAAAAGAGGTGCTCCACTGCTGCCATGATTCCGGCCGTTCTGCTTATCTGAAATAAAAAAAACCAAACGCAATTTTAATCGTGAGACTCTGCATGGAACTAAAATAAAATTAGAATTCCAAAACAATATCTTTTTTACGCTTTAGAAAAAAAATCAATTTTTCGTTTTGTTTGGGTCTATATAGCTGATAAAAAGAAAACTAACGAAGCAATCTTAATTGTTTTAGTTCAACTTGTAGTTATATATGTACTAAAGATGCTGTATAAATTTGAGCAGAACAAATCAAATAGTTTTTGAGATATCATGGTAGCAGTTTGAAAAAATCGTGTGTTGAGAAAAACGCGTTTGAAAGGTGTTGTATACAATTCATAATAAAAAAATGGTCTCACCATCAATCTGCTATGCCTGGACCACATAGTACACCTTCCTCTTCTTCAAAGAAGTCATGCAAGGCCGTTTGCTCTTCTTTTGATCTGACACACTAGACGACCCCCTTAAAAAGTGTTTCTTTCATGGTTTCGCATCGATAATATGGATCCACTCACGTGCCTGTAAGATCTAAAATACTCGGAATTTCGATTTGAACCACAGCCTGACTGCTCTTTAACCCTTTGAAGCATACATTTTTCCTTACGTGCAATCAGCTCAAACCTTTGTACTCGGGGGTTTTCGGGGTCGGTGATTACAAATCTGCACTCAGAATTTGGAAATTCAAGATGGCGGATCCAATATGGTGGGCCATAAATGCAAAAATCGTTTGATGAAAGCGAAGGTTGGTGCTCGGGGTTTTCGGGGTCGCTGATTACAAATCTGCACTCAAAATTTGGAAATTCAAGATGACGGATCCAATATGGCGGACCACAAATACAAAATTTGTTTGGGTTCTAATAATATATAAAATTATTTACATATTATAATCAATATATAAATATATTTTTATAATATATTATGATAATATATAATATAAAAAAATATAAAATAAAAAAGTTTTAAAAAATATGGATTAGGTAGTAGTCATTAGGTATGGATTTAGGGTAATGCTAAAAGCGTAATTCTATTAGAAATTCAGTATAACAGAATCAACATATTGAGCAACTTCGATGTTTTACTAATTCCAGTAAAATCTTCGGTTTGGGTCCGTCATATTGGATTCGCCATTTTGAATTTCTGGATTGTGAGCTCGAATTCGTAATCAGCGACCCAAAAACGTCTCTTAATTCATTCGTTGTGTATGGTTTACCTGCTAGATTAGGCGCAATTACATTTATTGTCTAAAAAACGTGTTTTTTTGTACAGTAGTGATGATCAAAATCCACTGAGTGCAACATAAGTTTTTAATAGTGATATTGTAGTAACAATTGATCTCCTAACATCCTAAATATACATTTACATTCATTGTTATGCGCTGAAAAAAATTTTATCCAATAAAAACAGAGTGGAAGTAGGTGACATACCAGTATGCCACATACCAGTATGTCACTATTCTTCAAAGGGTTAAATGCAGAATGAGAATACTAAAAAATATGGATGTTTTTCTTCTAATTGATACGGGTAACAGAGATTCATTTCTTGAATTTTATCATTGAGATTCGCGCGTTTCGTTTAATGTCGCAGGCGTGTATGGTCGAGACGGAGGAGGAAGAGATATCCCAAGAGACGGTGACTTTCCTGTACAAGTTGAGCCAGGGGGCCTGCCCGAAGTCGTACGGTTTCAACGCCGCTCGTCTCGCCGGAGTACCGCCCTACATCACAAAACGCGCCCACGAGATTGCCACGGCGCTCGAACGGGAGGTCAAGCAGAAACACATGTTCGTCGCTCTCTGCAATCCCGGTGACAAGTCCATCGCGAGTCTCGTCCGGGCTCTCTCGGCTATGTAAGAATCGCGATCCTCGTCGTTGAAAATTACCAATGTATTACTCGCGTAGTCATTCGCAAAAGGGTAGCGAAAGTTCGGTAACTGTTTTCACAGTTTCACCTTAAAGTATACGTCGGTACATTTACGTTTTCCCGGCATTCCCTGTCCGCGGCCAACATATTGAAGCCAGCAACCAAAAATTCATGTCGGATCAGCAGGTTTCAAGCATAACTTATTTTTATCATTTCAAATCTGCGACGATAAGCCGCACACTCGTATATCTCGTTGCAATTCTTCGGTCGAAGGTTCCATTTGATTGTCAGTGGAATTGCCTGAAGGAGAGTGAAAATTATTTCTATCGGCCATGATAGGATCATCCAAAAAAATGATCTGGCCAGCAATGAGGGTATTTGGATCTGACATGAATCGCTACGCAGTTATCAGATCGGGCATAGCATTACTATTGTAGCAGGCTTTCAGGAGACTGTAAGAACACTTTTCTTTGACAAACATTCACTACTCGGTAAACTCCGAGTGTACGTCGATCCTTCATTCTGCACAGGGCGCACAAAGATTGTCGCCGTTTCCGTTATTATTTCGTGCCAAAACTCGTTATTTATATATTTATATCAGTATTACACTGTCAAACTGAAAATCGCAAAGGAAATCTGCCTCGAGCAGCATTGAATCTCCCCTTTGCCGGCTAATTAAAAAAAGGAAAAGAAATGTATCCTCTCGTTAGTTCGGTTTTTCGCCACCATTTCCCTAGATCATAAGTGAGACGTTTTTGTATCGTCACGTTGGCAATAAAGTACAACGCGTTTGAAAGGCACGTGAACTCGTTCTTCCTGCGAATGGCGCACCCTGCGCTACCTTCGCGACGTAAGGTTGTTGCTGAATCATTTTGTAAGGGGGGAGGGCGGCGTTTCTCTGCTAATACCTTGTGTGACGTCACCAGTGCCAACTTATTGTAGCAAAATACTAATCATGTGTACGAATGAATATCGCGATGATTTTTTAAATGTACGGTAGATAATCATTATTATTTACATGTATATTAATTTGAAGGAGTTAGGATTATCACGAAATGAATTTTCGATGTTTAAAAATCCTATTGAAACGAGCTTTGGCAACGTCGCACGGATCTCTCGTAGTTCGAGGCTGATAGGTTGACTGCAGTGACCGTCACAGGTCACAGCTGTGTTACGCACGTTTTGTGCCGGTCGGCGTTTTCAGAGGCTATGTCGGAGCAAAAGGAGGCAATCACGGTCTTATAAACAGGTCTTCAAACGACGGTCCTATTTGTTAGGTGGCGAGTCGGCCGCTTAGTGTCCAAGCTTTTCTTTCTTATCGCCGCCACCGTGTGTCGTTGTGATCGGGGAGGACATGATGAAACTAACATAAACAGATCATAACATGACGTACATTCACTTCTAAAGCTGTACTCAACGAAGTGCCGTTGTTATCATCATTATAAAATCCTCGATTTCACTCAATCAATAAGAATCAAATCAATAACGAAAATAAATAAAATTGTTTATAAGTCAACTATATAAATTCACTTACAAAAATGCATAAAAATAATTTAAAAAAAAATTGGAAAGGGTATTCAATTATAAATTCGCCATACTGAAGTTTTTATTCAAAATGCTATATTGATAAGGAGGAAGGAAAAAAAGTATCTTGTGATTCAATCCACAACTTTCCGTTTCCGAGTGCAAGCGGAAACACTCAGCTCAACTATACTACCTTAAGGGGAGATATACACCTAGATGGTCGAGGTCGAGGATTTAGAAGCTATGAACATTCCGTCGACCGTAGAAGACATACACTATGGGCCTGGTATCGATGATTCCATGTAAGTTGGCAAATTTCATGATTTATTCATTCCCAAATTTTCAAACGCGTTTTTCTCTAAACCACGTTTTTCAAATCGATACCCAAAATTTCTCGAAAACCAATGAACCGATTGCCTTGATATTTTTTATGGTTATTCTATACACCATTATCTAGTACTTGTCATAGGATTTTTTTCCCCGTTACTTAGTTTTTGTTTTATAGGCAAAATAATAACTAATTTTTGGCCCAAAAATCACTATTTATGTTCAAACAACCGCCATTTTGTCATAAATCGATATTTTCAAAATCGGCTACGACAAGTACTAGATTATAGTATCTAATTTAATAATCTTTTTGGTTTTTTTTTTCAGATGGTTTTTGAAGAAACGCCAGTGGGTACCGTATACGCAGATTTTTCTACGACGCTCCAAGGATCATGCAATATCCTTGTATATTTTTGATATTTTTAAATAAAGAAAATTAAACATATTTTTGAATGTATATACTTTTAGATAAGTAAAACCCCAAACCGAAATTGCAAATAGTTTTCCTTGAAAAAATTCACAAAAATGACCTTTTTCCGGCTCCTAGGTGTATATGTCCCCTTAACAAGAGCAATTAAATATGAATCATTTTTATCATAGTCAGTTGAGTTCAGCGCACGGTTAATAAAGGTTTGGTTATACTGAGAATGCATGTATTTATTTGTTCATTTTTGCACGCAAATACATGCTTTTGTAATTTACTTTTCGTGTACTGGATATTTCCTACGAAAAAGAATCAGGAACATGTAAACCGAAAAATTGGAGTCGGAAGCGCATGCGCTGTGTGCAAGACAGAAAGAGATGGCTTCCTCTTTCGCACACGATGTAGCCGTCTCTTTCGCACAGGAGACCCCCTTTCCTATATGCACCATGCGGCCGAAAAGTGAAGCTAAAATTAGACGCTAAGCGAACCTTCCTCCTCTACCGTCGTTTCAAGACCTGTACAGGGTGGGGCAGAATGCAGTCCCTGATTCGGAGGGTGAATTGAAGAAGAAAAAATGCTTCAAGATGCATAAAAAAGGTTTTCAATGCTCAAAAGTACACATGATACTGTTTTTTTCATGATGTTTTGAAAATGATATCGTCCAAGATGTTTTGAAAATGATATCGGCTACTGTTCCCAGCATATCTTGCGGAATTCCGACTACGACGTCCTCAATCGCCTCCTTTAGAGCTTCAAGGGTTCGAGGTCGAAGTTTGTATACCTCAGCTTTGACGTATCCCCACAGTCACACGGGGTCAAATCGGGGGAGCGAGGGGGCCATGGAACATCCCTCCGCAAAGAGATCAGGCGACCGGAAAAGAGTTCTTGCAAAATTTCGAGTGAACAACGGGCAGTATGGGCCGTGGCTCCATCTTGTTGAAACCAGAAGGCTTCTGTATCGTGTTCCTTGCCATACTCTTCCATTTTAGGGCGCAAGATCAGGAACACTGTCATTACGATTTAAGGAGG
This sequence comes from Ophion slaviceki, assembly GCA_944452715.1. Lineage (NCBI taxonomy): Eukaryota > Metazoa > Arthropoda > Insecta > Hymenoptera > Ichneumonidae > Ophion > Ophion slaviceki. The sequence continues at coordinate 11,616,454 of OX101783.1, read as the reverse complement.
GAGGTCTAGTTAGAATTTTCAAAAAATCGATTTTTTTTCATCTTCGAAAAGTATAATACCTTACGAGTATTTTCCGACTAATTGAATGTAAATCAGACCATTATTCGCCGAAATACATAACTTTGAAGGGCGCCGTGTTTGAGCCATGTAAAGTAAACAGGTAGCGGGAGCTGTGCGCTCGACTCCAAAGGGTCGCTGAAGGTCTTTATTGTATTTCATACCTATATATATATATATATATATATATATATATATAAGGGAAACTGACTGCTAAATTGATTGACCAATTATCTGTGTATTTTGGCAAGGCTATTCGTGACAACTCTGATTCGGTTGAAAAAATGAAGGATGCCATTTGGGCTACGCTCTATCACAAGATTTCAACCGACGAGAAACCGCAGCATCACAAGTGTCCACAAGGTGCTGACTCGTGGTGCAAATATCAACAAGCAAAGGCCGAGAAGAAGTTGAAGTCTTTCAAACACGATTACACTGCGTTGCCGAAGCAAGTCTTCGATGCAATAAAACCTATTTATGAAAGTCTCACAAACGATGAATTATTGCAAAGGTGCAGTGGAGGTTTCACACAGAACAGCAACGAAAGTTTTAACCAAATCGTTTGAAAGATTATGCCGAAAACATTACCTGCCAGCTATACTACCGTCAGCATAGCCGCTTACATCGCTACCTGCACTTTTAACGAGGGTACATACGGTTTGCTAGCAGTCTGATGCCATGGGGATCAAGTTGGGACCACACGCCCACGCGTTTGCCAAGGCCGAAGATTGTATTCGAGTCGAGAAAGCTAACCGGCGATCCCTGGAAAACACTCGAGAGGCGAGGGTAGCTCGGCGGCAACTGAAAATGGCTTCAGATGCAATTAATAAAGCGCAGGAAGGCGAACTATATGGCCCAGGAATAGACAATTCTATGTAAGTTACAAAAAAAAATTTTTATCTGCATGCATATCGTACTCAAAACTTTAAACTCGTTTTTCTCAAAACCATGTTTTCGAAGACGGTGATCAATGTAACTCGAGAACGGCTTTACCGATCGGGTTGAAATTTATATCACTTCTTCTATACATAGTTTTCCTCCGGATGAACGAAGGATTTTTTTTTTAGACAATTTTTTTTATAGTCAATTTTTGTAAGTGAAATTTTGGTCAAAACAACACTTTTGACTTTCAACGTCCGCCATTTTGTGAAAAATGGAAATTTTTCAAAACCCTTCGTTCAACCGCAGCATTATATCATTAACTAAAGATTCCCCCCTGTTTTGTTGGTTTCAGTTAATCCGTCACAGCGTGAGAGTGATCACCGCAAAACCGGTTTTTTTTTGCAGCGTCCTCGGCCATTGATACGTATCGGCTTATTTTGAAACATATTTCTTTTAAAAAATTGTAATGTTTACATTAAATATATATCTTTTAAACGGAAGAACTTTTGTTGTAAATTATTTTATCGTTTGGCCGAAAAAAAATCGGAAAAAGGCCTTTTTTTAACGTTCCAACTAGACCTCACTCCTTAAGGCGCTGTACCAGTGTGACACTTTTAAAAAATCGAGTTTTTGGGGTCTTTCGACAGTTTATACTTTCAAGATATATCCTGTAAAAATTTCAAGGCCGTATCTCTAATAATATTGTCTTGCAAAAATCGATAGTTAAATCTTTAAACGCGTTTTCCTCTAATGAGATTTTTCAAATTTACTGTCGTAACTCAAAGAGCAATTATTGACTTGGAATTTGAACTGAGTACTCTTGAATATATTTACTCTACAATGACGTAGGATATTTTTGATTGGATGAAAATTGACGATTTGGCATTGAAAAAAACGACCATTTTATAGGCAAGAAAACAGACTTTTTTCATAACTAAGCCATTTTGTTAGATTTAGATATTTTTCGAAAATCCTACGTCATTGTACAGGAAATACCTTCCAGTTTAACGACATTTTTTCCTTTTTCGGTTTCAGGTACTCAATTGGCCGGAATCATGTCAGCAGTCGAGGAACTTTTTTTTAGCGCCTCCGAAGGCAGCGTATAAGTCGCTTGGATCTCAATATTTTTCTATGAAAAAATTATGTAATATAGGTCAAATATAGCCAAATATATTCTTAATTTTCCGAAACATTTAATTGAGTACTTTTCTTCCAAAAAATTCCCGAAAATCATCCAAATTTTCAGCTTTCACACTGGTATAGCCCCTTAACCCGAACCGGATCCGAAAAGCCCTCTACGTAGCCACAACGCTTTTCCCGTTTTTAAAGAACGTCTCCACAACAAAGCCCTGGTGCTTACCTGACCGCGGCATGGTGACTACTGAAAACGGTATTGTTCCCCCGAATTAACGGCACCTGCCCTACCCCTCTACTTGGTCTGGGGGCCCTTCAGTGATTTTTTGAAACTACGGACTGCATTCTGCTCTACCCTGTATATAAGACCGTGGAGGCAACAAATGATTCATAAGAAATTATTAGTGCGCCGCAATGTTTCCGATTGAAGAGAGGATTTGCCAGTGCTCGTGCCCACAAGCATCGTACTATACTTACCGAAGCTTTTATTTATTACGATAAATTCCCTTTTTTCTAAAAAGGAAATACATCGTAATAAATGAACACTTTCCTTTACTCGCATTCGCCTTTAATGTATTCGAAATTGGCGTGCTTGGTCTTTGATTGGTTCTCCTGTTCGCATAGTTCCGATGTTACCACATTTCAATACATACGTCTCAACAAGCCTCACTTTTGCGTAAACTGGTCGCACATTTTTCATATATTCTTATTAATTAGATCGGTAACCCGTCTTCACACATGCTGTAGCTATACGCGAGAAACTGAAATGGTAACGACGTCGCCCCATACAGCCAATCCGATCAAGCGTAGATTGAAGTAAGCTTTAAAATTGAACATTTAAGTTAGTTCTGTAGCTTTGGTCAAATCTTAGGAATTGGCTAAAATCTATGTATGGTGTGGATATGACCTTCATGGACTGATGCCCAAAAATTCGATTCGATTCACCGTTTAGTTCATGAGATAATTGGAATTGAATATGGGTATTTTTGTACGTAATCCCTATACCTAACACGTAAACCGATAGGAGTTTTCTCGCATTTCTCGATATACGTTTTAAACGGATCTTAGGATTTCAAAATAAAACACACACGTGTACGCAGTAATATTGTGGGATTGATTTAAAAAAATGACAAACTTTGACCGTTTAGTTTCGGACATATCGACTTATGAAAAGTGGTAATTTTATTCCACACTGAACTCGGGCCCAACCATCTGTAACGGAATGGCATCAGTGTACGCGGCAGCCAGCTGATTAGCGCGTGGTCTGGGAACTCGAAGCGTGTTTTTTTCCCCGAGTTCTAGTAATTCTGAGACGGATGTGAAATAAATTTATTCTGCAAACAAATTTAATTTGTTCAATTTATGCATGTATTTATGCATGTATTTGTCTTTGTTGCAGCGAATACAATTTAAACTGTCGGCAAGATGTTGTAAATCCACGATCCGACGTCCTTCGACAGCGAATTTTTGTTGCTGATCGTTGAGGTTATGGTTATTCTCATCACGTTTAGCCGCATTTGCTTGACAAATGGCTGCCACAGCTTTCAGTCTTTTAGCAAGCGCCTTTTTTCTTGTAAACGTTCCTTTGTATCGCATTTGGGTTGACACTTTCACGCTTTTTTTGTATTATATAAAATATTTCGCGAAAGACGGATCGTAGGAAGCTCAACGCTATGACTGCAGGAAAATCGCGCTGTTGCCACGATTACAGCGCCGCTTTCTATACGAGTATGAGACCTATCTATGCATGAGGTGCGAACGTGTGGGACATATAGAGGGTACAAGCTCTGTCAAAAATGTACAACCAACAGCATCGTATAGGCATTGGATGTTACTATACGCTTCGACCGAAACTTTTGGCTCATACGTGTACCTACAGAACTACCTTAATAAACGAGTGCGGAAACCTCCGTTCTCCTTTTCCCAGTATATTCAGAAAATATACCATGACGACTAGTAAAGTTTCACCAATATCTATTCACCCCAATATTTTTAAGCGAAAACCTAAAGAGAAAAGAAAAATGAAGGCGGGAGCACGTTGGAATGTTGCTTACAAAATTTTATTAATTGCCAGAGTACAAAAGAAGGGTTTAAAAAATCACGACTAATGTGATGCGTTACAGAGTCATATAATTTAACTCGCATCAAAACGAAGACGAATAATTTGTTTTGTTTTGTTTTTTGTGAAAAAATGCACGTTACACGTATACATCGGAGTACAATTATGTATAGTGTTGATTTTTTTCTCCATTACAGTAGACATATTGGGGACTCGCGGTAAAATAAATAGGCTCGTTATGCCGTACGAAAATGTGGGCGGGGGAGCGGGATGGAGGACAAAGGTGAGCCAACGAGGGCTTACGAAAGTCGTCGAAAAATCATTTCTTCCATCAATATCTAATTACTCTGACGATACACACCGATAAATAATTACGAAGGCGCGAATGACGGAAAAACAAAAGGGGAATGACCAAAAAAAGCGATAATTATGCGACAGTGTGATCGAAGGAACGACAGTATGAAAGAGAAACAAACAAAAAACTAAACGCACGTTTGGTAGTGCAAAGAAATATTCTTTTGATCATTTTTTTAAGTGCAGGTCTCCTACGGAGAACGATACAGCAAAGAAACTTTACGTTTGTGTGTATGTGTGCGCGCTCGGGCGCATGTGTGTACGTGTGAATGATCGAGAAAGGCACGGAATTAAGAAAGCACTTATCATTGAAGTGGTGGTGCACTTTATTATTATTATTATTAGTATTATCGATAATATCGAGCAAAAACAGACTACCTAATGTACAATTCCGATACGTCCGGGCATCGAGGAAAGCACGTGTCTGCCGGCCGATTTGACGTCTACTCGATTAAATTTCGTTCCCTCCAGATCGCGAAATCGTTTGACACGAGAAAAACATTTCGAGACGGGCGTTTGGTTTTTTTTTTCGTCTGCAATTGTCAAGCTCACGGAACATTCTTAGTTCCGTTGAGTCCCGATTATTCCCGAGCACGGGCCTTTGGATGAACGGAGGGAGAAAAAAAGTTTATCGTGTCACTCGCAGCGAGTTCGCTTTCGAATTCTGGAAGTAACGAACGCCAATAGCAAATTGGAGTAAATAATTTCGGTTTCCTTTTTTTTTGTTCGTTATATCCTTTTTTCTTTCTCTCCTTATCGATGGTCGGGGGGAAGTAGGGAAGCGGGGAGAAAGAAGGAATCTTTTTCAGGGGCTAGCGGGGGGGGGGGGGATGATTTTTTTCCGTTTCTCTCAGCAGGAATGGCTGGTTTTTTGCATCTTCTCGGAGAAACGTCTACCACAGTCCGGAGGAATATCCGCCCGGGGGCACACGAGCGCGCGATGCCTGGCCCTTGGTCGAGCCTGCCGGTGACGTGTCGCTCGATTTCTCCGATCCGTTCATGTTCGAAGCTGATAAGCCGTTCTGAACCGGTGCCACGTTGTTCTGGGCATCCGATGTGTAGCCAGTTCCAGTCACCGGATTACCGTCTGCGAATTATGAAAGTTACTTTAGTATCGTTTGCCGTTTTTTATTTATTTTTATAACGCAATCTCGAGCAGCCTGAACCTTCAATTTTTTATGGCGCTGAAGTTTGCATCGTTGGAATGCAACGAAAATTCGTCGCAGTTTCTTATATCCATTATTATCCAAAAATCACGGGTTGCGAATTTGTTTAAGTTCGCTAAATAAGGATACGAAAAATTGTTCGCGTGATTTTCGTAGCTCGAATCTGTCATAGGAAATTTGTAAATAAAAAAAATCATTTTAGTTGTATTACAACGATGCAAATTTCAACGCCATAATTTTTTATCCCCCATTTCAAAACGGAAAACTTGCTTGAAGAAAAATTGTGCCGGCTGGAGAGTACGCGAAACGGTTGATCGTCATTATTGTGCGGGCAAAAGAAGTTTGCGGCATTTTTCTAACGATATTGAAGACCTGCACGAATCTCTCGATGAGAGTACCGCGTTACGATCAACGTTCCGATCTCGAGGCGACACGATACGATAAATAAATAAAAAAGCGGAAAATCGAATTTCGAGACTGGAAACGATGCGATCACTTTGGCGAGCTTTCAATGACGAATTCCTGGATTTATATATTTTTTTGTTTCATGCAGTGAAGATTGTAAAATAGACACACTTTGGAAAAAGCTCTTCTTAAACACACTAAGATTCGTAGTTTGTTTTCCGTACGGGCATAGGCGAAATTTATGGGGTTGATGTTTGCATCGTAGGAACGCAACTAAATTTTTCCTTTGATTCTATATTTTTGTTGTCATTTAAAATCATATTCTGCAGATTTGCTTTGTAGACCGTCAAGGGGCCTGTTAAAGTTTTAAAAAATCGATAGTAGATTGAGGCAACTCAAATTGAAGAGGAAAGTCCAAGAATCGCAGATTGAAGGTAAACTTATGATCACGATAGAACTGCTGGTAAAACTATAAACGCGTGGAATGATGTTTTTCAAAACGGTGTACACGATTTCTCGATATCTAATGAACGGATTGACTTTAAATTTGGTAGAATTATTCATTGTAATAGTAGTTTAGTCTTGACCGACGTTTTTCTTCCAAAGATTTTTTTCCATTAGTTATTGACAATAATGTCATGTTTCCTCGAAAAACCAAGAAGAAATCGATTTCTTTTTTGTTTATTGAAATACGATAACGAAAGGAGCTGAATCTTAGGTAATATTATATTTTAATATAATATTTTATATTTTTTTATATTTATAATATTATATTTTAATATAATATTTTATATTTTATATTTTATATAATATAATATTTTAAGAAGAAAAAAAACTCGTTTTTTTGCTTCTGATCAGCAGGGTGGCTAAAATCAAGTACACCGTTGGGCCCCTCACGTTCAAAGGCCCTTCACTAGATTGTTTATAACATCTGTAATTATTAACTTTTTTTAATGAAACTTATTACACAATTTTGGTAATGTATGTACAAATAAATGTGTAAACAATTTTTCAATCATGTTACTTATTCGATCAAAATTAGTAAAGAATTACTTATCCCTGCGAAATTAATTTTAACAAATAACCCTGATTTTCGGATAGTCACAGTAGCCTAGCCCCTTAAATGAGGATCCTAAAAAATGTTTGTGGTCTTTCCGTAGCTTGCCCAAATTTGATAGTTTGTAAAATTTTTCGTAGCTTGGCAAAATTAAATTTGGAAAATTCGCAAACATTAACTTTTGTTGCGTTCCATTGATGCAAACTCCGTCATCAAAATTTTGCTTTTTTTTTTACTTTTACTCCATCGAACAATGTTAGTAGGTGGAAAAAATTATGCTAAGTTTGAGCTCCCTAATTCAAGTCAAAGTGGTAGAGCTGGATAATTTTTTCCCCATTTGATTCACATGGAAAATCTATTCTTCATGTCCAAACTTGAATAACTCAGCACTTTTTTCACCTCGATATCATTAACTTTCCATAAGTTTCAGCTATCGAAAAAAAAACTGTTTTCAACAAGAATGCATTTTTCCAATATATTTGTATGAAAATAATATCGAGATTATAATAAAAACTTTTCAAAGTTAGCTTCAAGAATCTTCACCGGACAGTGCAAACTTTCTGTGCAGATCAAATGAAAAAAAAATGATTCAGCGCTACGTAGACTTGAGTTAGTTCAAATTTGTCATGATTTTTCTCTTGTATCTAAAAATACTGTTCGAAGCACTAAAAGCTCCGAATTTTTCTTTCTTTTCTTTTCCGACGCACCCTCATACGTGCATGACAATAAAATTCGATTTTCCACACATCTAAGAATTTCCCGGATGATTTTCAAATGCACGACACATCATGCCCACATCACGAAAATTCGACGTATCTTCGTAATTCGCTTAGAGCTAGACTTACCCTTCGATCTATCTAGAGCAAGGAGAGGCTAACACACGTTAAAAGTGCCTGACATAAGTCTAAGCAAAAAACGATCCAAGTGCGTGAAACACAAGAATCGACGCTTGAGAGTAGCACAATAAAAAAAACAACAACTTGAAGCTAAGCGTTAATCTGGCTGACAAATCCTCGTCCGAATTTTGCGCTCTGTCATTGTCCGAAGGACGTGACCGAATTCGTACCCAAGCATGTATGAAAAAAAAACTCCAAAATCAGGTACAAATCCTACCGTTTCGCGGGTGTGAAAAAACAAAACTGGCAAAAACCATTCGTGGATGAAAAAAGGGGGTCAAAAATTGTTATTCATAGCCAGACCCGAAGGTTGTGGTGAAAAGATTTTCAGTCGTCGTAGGATCAGTGAACTTTGCGCGTACATATCAACGGGGTGAGGTCACGGTTGTGTAGGAACTGTAAGGATCGAAAGGTCGACACTCTATTGAACGACGCGACCGTAGGCCAAAGGTGGAGGTAAGCGAAAATCGATAGTACGTTTCAACACCACGGATAAATTCGTTCCGGCAATGTTACCCGTCTCTCGCGCCGAACGATCGAAATCCGACGGAGGGATGAATTTCGGATTGGAAGATAAGAAGGCCAGGTACGTGTCGGACTACGCATCAAAGTGGGTTCCGTAGCTCGTTGGATGCGCACGTAATTGAGATATTTAATTAACACGCGATTTGCAAAGTTTGCGGATCAATTTGGGAATAAAGTTAAGGCCTTAGGCCACTCTAGAGGCCGAAAAAATAGGCTTTTTGGGGATTTTTTTTCCAGAAAAACTATAAAATAAATCGAGATTACAAAAAAATTTGCCTGAAAAATCGTCAGATAATTGTTAATAACAAATGAACTATGCAATATAAAAAAAATCCTACGTTCTTCCATAGACAATGTATTTTTCAAGATATATTCAACATTTCAAGTGAGTCGGTTGAAAATTGTCCGAGTTATGTTTCCGGCCAACTTAAAAACTGCAGTTTTGAGATAAACGCTGCACCGCCGCCATTTTGAGATTAATCGCTTCAAAAAAATTATTGTATACAGTCACTGATATGTATGATAAACACCCTTTTTTGTAATCTCGATTTATTTTGTAGTTTTTCTGAAAAAGAATCCCCAAAAAGTCTATTTTTTCGGCCTCTAGAGAGGCCTAACCCCTTAAGGGGGGAGATATCTTTAGGCGAGGAAAAGAATGGCTGATTTTCGTAATTTTTTTTTCAATACGAAAAATTTCTTCACCATTTTTGAGACTTTAGGGTATGCTTTATTACTACTTTTGACTGTTACACGGTATTTTTATTTATTTTTTATTAATCTTAAAAATGGCGGATATATGGGTCAGTCTTCTAAACTGTATTGTCAAAACTTACGTGACGTAGAGCGAAAAAACTAATCGACCGATTCTGATAAAATTTGGTATAAATATCTTTCTAACTTTACTGTCTAAAACGTGACCCTCAATGTTTTTGACAATTAAAAAAGAAACGTACTTTGTATTGCAAAATATAGCCATTTTTTCAATCTTTTTGTTTCAAAGCGTACTATTTCATCGATTTTCAACATTTCTCACTTTTTCTTGGTTCATATTCTGCGTATGATTATTAATGAAAGAAAAATATTTGGTGGTTTCTTTTCAGATTAGTTCCGCCGACGCTACGTGTCACGCCGTTTGACAACGTCTACTGCAACCCGTTTAGAACACCGTGCCATACGCTGCCATTTTTAAAGATCAATGAAAAAAATACCATGTAACAGCCAAAAGTAGTACTGGAGCATACCCTAAGTCTGAAAAATGGTGAAGAAATCTTTCCTTTAAAAAAATCATGAAAGTTAGCGCTTTTTCCTCGCTTAAAGGTTTCCCCCTCTCCAAAACGTTGAAGTTTGCATCGTTGGAGGGCAACGGAAATGATTTTTTTTTAGTTTTCCAAATTTTCTTTGGCAGATTTGAGCTGCGGAAATTGCGCGAACATTTTACAGGGTTCCTATTTAGCGATCTAAAACAAATTAGCAAAATTTGATTTTGGATAATAATGAAAATAAGAAATTGACAAGAACTTTCGTTGTGTTCCAATGATGCCAACTTCAACCTCATCCCTCCCCTTAAAACGCGATTAGGAAAGTTTGCAGATCAATTTGCGAATAAAGTTAACGTCAAACTGTTCGGGTTGAGCAGTGATGTTTTTTTTTCAATTTTAGGTCAAATTTGCATTTATGTTGAGTAGCGAAGTTTTTTAAAAATTCTAGGTCAAATCTGCATTTTATATTTCATTTCGAAAAACAACGAAAACTGCTAACGACTCTTGCTAATTTTTTTCCATGGTTCTTTCCGTAATATAAATGATCTCTCTATAATTTTAAATTTATTTTCCAACGGGTATCACGCTAGGTGTGTTATTTTATTTTACCTGGAGGCCTGTTTCAAAGAAAGTTAATTTTTCACACGAAACTACAAAATATTGTTCTCGTAGTCACGAAAGCAAATTTTACGAGCAAAAATGAATGTTTCGATCTCTGGAAACCAGAGAATAATAAAAATAAAGCGTTCGTAACCTACACTCAAAATTGACGTCAACCAGTGCAGTCATCAATATCTGACGTGTACAGTTTTTCGAAAACAGTGCAAAAATGGCAGAGAAAAGTTTGTCAAATTAAAAATCGTTTTTTCTATTTTTTTTCCGAAACTCATTATTTCACGGCGACCCCAATAATTTTGCTCAAAGGTACTGGCTGGATGTTATTTTCGGGATTAATTCAGATTTTTAAATCAGTTTTAATTTGGACTAAAAAAAATCACATACTTTTTTGTAGTACATTTCGGACGCCGGGAAAAAAGGTTTTGGACGTTTGGCTTATTTGGATATCAATAAAAATAGAGTTAAAGAAAAAAAAAATGTTATAGCAGTGCCCAGTAGCTACGGAACCCATAAAAAGATCGTGTCAAACAACGATTGATCAGGGTCGGGGTGCGAGCGTTAAACAAATCGCGCATGGATATGGAGACTAGGGTGACGTCTCTGCGTTTGCTTAAATGGACAAAAAATGTTACCTCTACTCTTTCGTGCGGTGCGCCTAAACGGCGTCACGTAAACTCCATCTCCGGTAACCGGGTTGCGGGGCATGCAGGAAGATCCACCTGCAGACGTCGCAGGACAGGACGATCCGCCACCAATACCCAATAAAGCCGAACAAATTCACCCATGCATCCGACACAAATACAATATCGCCAGTAGCGATTATCAATTAACCGTGTTATATATATATATATATATATATATATATATATATATATATATATATATATATATATATATATATATATATATATAATTATATGTATATATCTCTTGTATCGATCTCACAGCCTCGCAACAAATCGAATTCATTTTCTACTCGTTTGTCATATTAAACTGTTTGTTACATTAAATTAAAATTAAAATCACCAGTTTTTATCTCCATACGAGTGGGGAATTTTAGGAAGACTGAAATTTGCGAGCAAATTCAGAAAAAATTCTGCACATTTATGGAAATTGACGAATTGTATTTTTAGCTTCTGTGAGTTTCAACCAAATTTAAACTGGGTTAATTAAAAAAACTAGCGGTTGGTGAATAGTATTTTTTAATGGATCCATTACGGCTGGAGACCACTGTGACGGGTAAAAAAACCGATATTTTTTTCCAATTTCTCAAATTATACATATTCAAGAATATGTGAAAAAAAAATTCAAGCTAAAATTCTGAAAATTGACCAAGTTACAGAGAATTACAACTCTAGCTATAATTGGCCGATTAAAAAAAATTCAACTAAAATTTCTGTAATTTCTGTAATTGCTTCTGAAATTTTGTATTTTTTAAGCCCCCGAATATAAGCAAATATTTCGCCAAACCCACGCCTATTTATTGAACAGCCACCATTTTGTGGATGTTTTTTTTTCTTTCGAAAAACGGCTACGTACAAGAGAACTGCATTTATATGGATTATAAAACTTTTTTATTTTTATTTTTCTGACCAACCATTGTCGAGTTATAGGTCCAGCTTATGGGCTACATTTTTTATACAAAGGCTCTATTATACCTCAATAACGTTAACTTTTAATTTTTTATAATTAAAAATTTACACGAAATTAGTTGAATGTATGGCTATTAACATACCCTTTTTTCAAATCCCAAATAAATAATCTAGTAGACAAAAAAAATGGGAAAACGACATTTTTCGGCCCGTCACAGTGGTGTCTTCCCATAATATTGATTTTTTGTTGATTCTCATTTACTTATGACCAGCTGAAAAGGTTTGCTAAGGAACAATGTAAGGAATTTTTTTTCGCCCTCGCGGGAAATGAAAAATTGATTTTGCCGATCATATTATGTAAACGTTTAATTCGACTGGGTTTTGAGTTATTTAATTTTTCCACGGCGATTTTCGGAGCTGGTCAGTTGCAAAATGAGAAACTAGTCAAAAATTCAATGGAATGACTCTCCTGATTTTTACGCAGTCGGAGATTGTGGTGATTCACTTTCGATTTATCTGCGAGCCTTGAGTTCGGGGGGAAAGATTAAGAATAAAGCTCCTTTGTAAACGAGATGAGAATGAAATAAGTTGTCTTATTATTCCTCACGAAAAAAAAAAACAATATTATTGACACAATAGTTACGAAAATTTTCCTTGAAAACTATTGACACAAAATATTACAATTGGCAATGATCGCGTCCGCAATAATTGCGAAAAAAATTGCGTTTCGACACTTGAAAAACTCTATGACTTTTCCGATCAATAAGTGCACCAATAATTGCGTTTAATGTTCGAGGATATCACTGAATTCGAACAAAAAAACTATGAGCAAATATGACTCGTTGTTATTCTTGGTAATTTATTAAAATAGGAAATAAAAAACATCTTGAATAAAAAAATTTTTAACCTCCAACCAAAAAAAATAATCATCTTTAATTACATACTTATCACGGAGTTGCAATGATAAATATTGAGGGGCCAATAATATTGTTTTCCCACGAGGAGTTAGCAGCATCGCAAGAGGCTCTACTCTGCGGTGTAAATTGTAGAAAAAAAAGTATATAAATAGTACCAGGAAAAAATGGCAAAGCTATATGGGACTACGGACGTTCTCGAAAAAATACGTATGCTCCATGACTTCGAAAATTCTGCAGTTTGAAAAAATCCAAACAATGCCAGATTTAAGGATTTGCCAATGATTGCTCCGAAAACCAAATTTATCGTTTCGAGTTAGGCGAGCGGAAGCGAAAAAAAAAGTAATTCACACAACGTAACGAAATCGAACAAACGATGCACAAAATCAAACAACACGGAAAGAAAGAAGATAAAACGAAGCAAGTGCGACAGTAAAAAATAATAGCGTAAGGAAAAAAGGCCACGAAAAGAAAAATGTAATCGATTAGTAGAAGCGAGAAGGATGAAATATCTAACTCAAAATATGTGTTTGCATATATACATATCGCGAACAGGCGCGATAAAAATTACTCATAAATATGTAAAAAAAAAAAAAAATTCCGTCGACGTTAATTTTAAACACGAAAACGTCGATCAATTGGACAACGAAAATCAATAATCCGCGATAATTGATGATTACGTATCAGCTTACAATGACTAAGTGGAATAGTGAAAAAAAAAAGAAAAATCAGATATATACGGGATTATAATTTTTTTGGTGTCGTGTTTTCATCTACGTGTGTGTCTATGTATCGCTCTCTCTCTTTCTCTCTCGTTGCACACTTACGAAATCGTTTGTTTCTCCTAAAAGCTGCTTGCGAACAGTTAACAATGGCAATTCGTCGTACATGACAATTATCAATACTTATACGAGTAAAAGTCTGACAATTTCCCACTCCTATATTGACCCAAAAATAAACAGCTTTTCCCGATACGATATGACCAATGATTAAGGGGTTATGCCTACTTGTAAAAGTCGAAAAATCACTTTTTGTTAAAATCCATATAATTTGACAGTATATCCTTATAAATGTTTCGTGGAAATTTCAAGGTGATCGGATCAAAATTGACAGATTTTTAGGCTGTTGATGCTCGTCGGAAATCTCGGAGCGTCGTTCGAAACTTAAAACGCTTTTTTCTCGAAAGTACGTTTTCAAAGTCGGTGAGCAAAATATCTCAAAAACTAGTGCGTCGATCTTTCTAAAATTTTTAGAGCTTCTTCTAGATGTAAAAATATAGTATTTGGTCGAAGGGCAGTATTCATATTTAACCCAAAATAAGACTTTTTTCAAATGTGGTAAAAAATCGAACTTCGACCCTTAAGGGGGTGAAACGGGGGTTTTAAAGTTTATATGAGACAACATATTTTTAGGTCAGATTTGCTTGAAACTTGGTATAAACACACTCCAATAGAAATAATTAAACATGTATTTGTTTGGGTTTATTTGTTGTATTTATGCCAAACCAAACGAACACAGTTAAGGGGTTCAAAGTACTACTTGACTCTCTACACGCACCGAGCAGCGAGGAAAACGTACAGTGTTATATATAAAATAAATTTGGTGAGTTTCAAGTAAATCTGGTGAAAAAATGTTTTCTCATACAAACGTCAACAATCCCCCTTAACCCCCTTAAATGTTACATTTTGGAAATGGCTGAAATGCATGTTTAATTATTTGTATTTTAGTGTATTTATGCCAAGTTTCAAGTAAGTCTGATAAAAAAATATGTTGTCTTATACAAACTTTAAAACACCTGTTTCACCCCCTTAAGGGTCGAATTTAGATTTCGACGACTCTTGAAAAAAGCCTTATTTTGTGCCAAATATGAAGGCTGCGTGGTCAAAATTAGGGGCCACAGATATCGTAATATCCCCGCTCGAAGGATTTTTTGTTCCGATCTATACTTTCGATTTGATGAACAAAAAATGCTCATTTTTTCGCAAAAATCAAGCCCGACTTTGAACACGCGCTTTTTTTTACTTCGATATTTCGGGAATTCCTTCGATTAATCATAGGATAAACTAATATACTAACGAACTCTGTTTCATTTTTTAATATTGATGGGATGTTGAATAAGTTCTCGCTGTTTTTCCGCGAAAATGTATGCTTTATTCAAAAAATCATTTTTAATGCTTTCAAACGTTTCGAAACTGTTGTGTAGTCGACTACTACTGATTCTGCAAGTTCAGCTTGCGTCTGATATGAGTCTTCATAAAGTCGTGCCTCCAATTCAACACATCAAAATAATTACTTTTGAAGCGTCTAAACCATTTTCTGCATATTGTTTCCGACAGAGCATAGTCGCCGTAAGTCGAAACAAAAATTCTGTGTGCTTCTGCTGCAGATTTTATTGAATAAAGTAGTGCAGTAAAATTCTCCGCAAATACTCTTTTTTTTGGCACGAAATTTGAAATGTTTAACACTATGAAAAAAAAGTTGTTTATACTTCAGCGAAATGACATCAACTGAATTTTAAGTTTGCTTATAGTACTTCTTTATAGATGCGTTACCATCTTAAGGAGTTCCCTCACTTTAAACGCTAAAAAAGGCTATTTTCATGAATTGTTTCGATAGGTTTATATTATAGATATTGATATAAAAGTTGTTACACTTAATAAATACACTTTCGAAATACATTGAACAATTTTTATTTATTTAAGTCACTATTTATAGACGATAATGGTAGTTAAAAAAATGTCCTAAAAAAATTGTAGGTCTGCGCTGTTGACGGAATCTCGGAGATGGATCATCCGAAGCATATACGTCAAACGGTTTTAGATTCAGTATGTTAATGACTATAGCGCATACGATTTTGGATATATGCAAAAATAACGAATGGCGGACATTTTTCGAAAAAAAAAAAAAAAAAAAAAAAAAACGTTTTTTATTCACCGTTTTTGGAAAAATAGATAGTAAATTTCACAATTTAAAAAAATCATTGATATGCGCTATAGCTATAGTTGTAGAGAATATGTGTTTAAAATTTCATAAGTATCGGTTCAGTAGTTTCCAGGATTTTTTCAACAAGCCGTCAAAAACGTTGTTTCGAGAAAAACGCGTTTAAAGTTTGTTTGGGTTGCATAAATACATAAAAAAAATTTTCAAATGTATTTCGAAAGTCTATTTATGAAGTGTGACAACTTTTATATCAATATCTATAATATAAACCTACCAAAAAAATTCATGAAAATAGCCTTTTTTAACGTCTAAAGTGAGAAGACCCCTTCAACTACACGCACGCAGTTCTGGTAACGCCATCTGTTGGAAAACAGCGAGAACTTATTCAACCCCCGAATAGATGACTTAGTTCAGAAGGGCATTGCCCACTGCAAAAGACATTTGTTTGTATATTTAAACAAAAAAAATAGAGTTTTCTTCAGACAATACTTCTTCAAATACCTACTTTTTGTAGCAATTCATCGTGACGAGTTTCTATTAATTTTTTTTTTTAAATGAGCTGTTTTCGACTGTTACAACTAGGCATAACCCGTCAAGGTAGCTGCGACACTTGTTTCAAAGTTGCTAAAATTGTGAATTCATTAAATTACTTTGAGTTTCCGCCAACTGACCAAACCAATGACCTTCCAAGTTGCTCCAATCGTACCGAATGATAAATCTAATCGAATAACTGCAAACGCCAGTAATTTTGGTCGTCAAAATTTCGCGCCGACGAACAAATCAAGGCAACAAAAATCCTTCGATGAAATTCAACCAACATCACAGTGTCGCGGCATCCTCAAAAATCAACAAAACACCGGAAGTTCGCGTGATGCCGAAAAACCGATAAATCACTGACCGGAAAAGATTTTCACCCGACGAAATTTCGAGCGCAGAGCTCTACCCTGCCCCACGAAAAATAAAAGCAACATACACAAGAGCAACGAAAAAAAAATAAAACGAAGATACTTCAACACGACACGAACGACATTGAAATTGAGTCGGAAAGGAAAAGACTCCAACTCAAGAGTGAAAAGCCTGCACACATATTTTAAGATAGTGAATCACGTGACCGCGAAACGCACATTCTTATTTTTCTTGTTATTGTTGTTAGAGAGAAGGATTGGAAAAAAAGAAAGGTACGAATTTTGGGTTACCTGTGTTATCGTTAGTATTGGCGTTGCCGTTGATAGCGGCAGTGGCATTATTGGTGCCGGGATGATGGCCGTTTGACGATACGATCTTTTCGTTACGGGAATCGTGACTGTCACCGCTCAGTGATATATTGCTGCGCGTGTGATTTTTCGCGTTTTGGATGGATGGGGCATCGGGAGGGCCAAACAAACGATTGTACGAGTCATTACCGGGCTTGTTGGCGCGCGGTGAGTCGGGACTTGTCGTTCCGGTGCTCGATGAGCCGTTCTTCGTTGATCCATCGCCGAACAGGGCCGAGCCGAGCTGCGATTGATTGTGATTTTTCACACGGCGAGGGCTCGTTTCCTCGGGCGCACCGAATATGTCGCTGCTACCACCGCCCGGCGGCTTCAGCACTCTGTAATTCATTAAAAAAATGGTTCGTTAATAATCCGCTGGACCCAGTCAGTTGAGTGGAATTTTTAATCACGTTGAAGTTTGCATCGTTGGAACGACGATTTTTGTTCATTTTTTTTTGTTTCTTCATATTTATTATTATCCAAAAGCCTTTTTTGCAAATTAAATTCGCTAATCTCTAATAGTAACTCGTGAAAACTTTTAAAAGACTTTAACGGCCTAAATCCTTCGAAAAATGTCAAACAAAAAAAGGATCAATTTACGTTCCACTCCAACGATGCAAACTTCAACGTCACAGTTTTATGACGTTGAGGTTTGCATCGTTGGAACGCAACGACGATTTTTTTTTTCATTTTTTATTTCTTCATTTTCATTATTATACAAAAGCCTTTTTTTGGAAATTAAAGTCGTAAATTATAATAATAATTTGTGAAATGTTCAAATGACTTTAACAGCCTAAATGCTCGGAAGAAATGTTAAACAATAAAAAATAAATAAAAATACGTTGCACTCCAACGATGCAAACTTCAACATCATAGTTTTAAAAATGTTTTATTTTGAATTAAACCTTAATGTTATGCTTTTTTACGATTATTTCACCCAACTAATTATTGTTATTATTTCGAGTAATAGCTCGAATTTATATATATATATATATATATATATATATATATATATATATATATATACGTATCCAATTTTTTTTTAATACACGCTAATATTATAAGGTAACGCTAAGATAAATTAGAGCTGTATACACACACATTGGTCATGTCAATACATGTATTATTAATACTAACTAAGGGTATATGGTATTCAAGTTTGCATCGTTGGAATGCAACGAAAATATATTTTTTTCGAATAACAAAATTATTTTTCGGAACATTTAGGCTATGAAAGTCATTGAAACGTTTTTAAGAATGTTTCTGAAAAATGTGTAAGCAAAAGCTGAAAAAAAGGTTTAATATAATGATAAAAATTAAGGAATGAAAAAATCGTTGTCTCCCAACGATGCAAACTTCAACATTACGATGTATTGAAATTTTTAATATGAAACATATATACAATCAGAAAAATATAACTACTTATTTATAAATATATTATTAAAAAATATATGTGGCGCGGTGGGTAGTACATAATAAATCGATATATATATATACATACAATTAAGGGGTTAGGCTACGGTGAAAATTGGCTTGACAGTTTTGGCTGATTCAGGCTATGAACATGTGTCAAATACTTTTACGTATTCTCATTAGCGATTTACAACCACAATTTGCGAGAAAAAAAAACAGATATTCAAAAATTATTTTTTTAAATTGAAACAAAATAAAAAAATATCGTTGCAATTCAAAGATGCAAATTTCAATGTCATGTAAAGCAGGCTGTTACTTTTTAAGGAATATATATGTGTAATTCTGACAAACACAAATTCATAATAATATATTTAATTTATTAAATTCGGTCCTCTCAAATTTAGAGAAGAACGTCGATTGACACGTGGCCAATTTCGTGTTCGAGTGTAATTATGCATGCAGCAGGCAATTCATACTGTATACGTATATACATGTTTTTTCGCACTGCTGCTGGCCATTAGTTGCTCTGCTCTGCCCTTAAATTGCGATAATCGTGCTTTTTGTCAATTCGACCGCGGGTTCGACGGTCCGTCGTCGTCGCACGCTTGAATCCCAATTAACGATTGACGAACGGACTATTGAGACGCGCGGCCAATGAGTCGTCAATTTGTACAGGAGTCGAAGTAAGTTCGCTAATTGTCGCTGGGGGTGATATTTGCGACACGCGTACCACCGCTTTGTCACACATGGCGCGGCGGCAAAAACGAGACACGCAAATATGTGTCTCTTTTGTTCTCGTCGTACTAATACAACATGCGCATTTAAAAATTGCACACGCGATGACGCATCGATAGTGGTGCCCGACTGCACGGAGAATACCGCAATTTATTGCAAAATTTGTTATTTTAGGTAGTTTTTTTAAGGTGGAGACAAAAAGATTGCAATTCTGAAAGCGTTGCAAGAATCGCAAATTTGTTTCCTTCCAAATTTTCCGCAAATTTGCTTTCTTCCAAATTTTCCGCAAATTTGCTTCCTTCCAAATTTTCCGCAAATTTGTTTCCTTGCCAAATTTTTCGCAAATTTGTTTACTTCCCAAATTTTCCGCAAATTTGTTGCCTTCCAAATTTTCCGCAAATTTGTTTCCTTCCCAAATTTTTCGGAAATTCGTTTCCTTTCAAATATTTTGCAAATTTACGTCCTTCCAAATTTTTCGCAAATTTGTTTCCTTTCAAATATTTCGCAAATTTGCTTCCTTCCAAATCTTCCGCAAATTTGTTTTATTCCAAATATCTCGAAAATTTGTTTTCTTCCAAATTTTTCCAAAATTTGTTTCCTTTCAAATATTTCGTAAATTTGTTTTCTTTAAAATATTTCGCAAATTTGTTTCCTTTCCAAATTTATCGCAAATTTATTTTCTTTCAAATATTTCGTAAATTAGTTTCCTTCCAAATTTTCCGCAAATTTATTTCCTTCCAAATTCGTCCTCTCTGAAAGTCCATCACTGAATTTTCAATCCATTTTATATTTCGTAGATTATTTTTATTTTTCTATCCTAGATATTTTTTTTGTAGAGTTTTCCATTCGCACACAATATCTAATCCACAGAAAATATTATTTTGTTTTAAAGTAAAAAGTATTTAAAAAAATGAATTTCCAATTCCAAACGCAAGATTGATTTTCCCTGAATAAAAAATTCCCCCCCCCCCCCCATATTTTGTTGCTTTCCAACTGGAACGTTATTATTTATTATAAAATCTCTGCCTCTGTACATTTTTTTCCGGTGTTCATCTAGTCTTTGCAGTTTTGTAGGGGAAGCGAGCACGGGAACGACATGAGTGCGATAGGAGTACGTGAAAAAGAAAAAAAACTATTCGTGCTGTATAATATTCCCGAGGCATCCGTGGACACTGCCGAGGATGCGAATAATAAGGATATAATCAATCGATCCGGAGGATGCGTAGAAATAAAAACGGAAAAAGTCCTGCTCGCACGAGGACGAGGCAGGATGGGTGTGTCTCGATGAGATCGGAAATGTTCCAAGGGACGTTATACGACTTAATCACTATATACATATAGACGTCTCTGCATCCATTTCTCTGGTTCATGGCCCATCCAACGTCTCGAAGTTCATATCGTCGGTGCTAATCAGCCTAACAACTTGCTCTTGAGAGTCCAGATGTTGCCAGAGAGATAGATAGATAGAGCGCGAAGGCGGGGGGGGGGGGGGGTGATCGTAGTACGTGTATATCAACTGCAGATGTAATAAACGCGGGAATACCCAGAATTATTTCAAACCATCCGATTCGATTTTATTTCCAACTGCGCTCGTACCGTTCCTATATTGACCGATCGTTGCGTTGAAAATTGATACATGTAATCGATAGAAAGGCAACGAGATACGTGCAATTTGGGTTTTTCATTTGTGGCACAAAAAAGCAGAGACAAGAATCAAATTTTCAGTTTCTGTTGTTTTTCTCATGCCAATCACCGGGAAGCATGTTCTTTGAGCGAGCAGTTCGATCAATGGTGGAAAGAAAGACGAGGGTAGGAGACAAATACGATTTTCAAGTTTGCATCGTTGGAAAGCAACAGACAAGAATTCTTCCTCACTAGCTCAACATTTTGTTGGGCGATTACCAATTTGAAAATCCCTCCACCGTTTTGACGTATTCTTATCAGAAACCTACGACCTGAATTCGAAGAAAATAAAGCGCTTTGAATGAGGCAAATAAAGAAACAAAAAATGAAAAAAAAAATGCAACGTCATAAAAAAATGACATTGTAATTGGAGTTTCAGAATCAAATTTCGTAATTAATAAATATTATAAGAAAGATGACAGCAAGCCCTTCATCGATTTTTGGAGGATTCGATGCTAAACATGCACGAAAATTATATTTTGGATGACATTTGGTATTAAAGGCAAAGTTTTTTGTCGCAGGTTTCAGAAGTTTGCGGGACTCAAAGTATTCGAAGAAAAATCGGTTCATCGTATAATAATAGTAATAACTTATTATCAATAACGATAATAATAATAATCATAATAAAAATTTATTATAACTGTTTTTATTATTGTTATTAGTTATCATTATTGTACAATAAAAGAATAATGTAATAAAAAGTTGTCAAGAGCAGTCAGTATCGTTCTTACTACTTATTACAGTACATAATAATAGGAATTATTATTACTAATATAATCATGACCATGATGATGTTGATGATAACAATAATAATTTTTTATCACCATTATCATTATTGCATATCAACGAAGAAAAAAGATAAATATAATAATACAAATAATAATAATGTGGGGGAATTCTATCAAGTGACTATTATGATGATTGCTATTAAGTGACTTATTATTATTAACAAAATACATTTATTATTAATTGTTATTGTAAACGGAAACGGAAAAACCATAATAATAATAATGCTCTTTTTTTTAAATGGACATATTTTTTAGAAACTTTTTGTCGACGGGATCGTTTTTACTTTCTCTCTCTCTCTCTCCATTCATGTTGAGAACCAATCGTTACGCCCTGGCATCGTCAAAACGGGGTCGTCCGCATATTCAATCATATTCGTATATTTACCCACGTCACCGAGGCCGCAATTTTTAACGCAACACGCGGGACAAATTTATCGGCAACAATTTGGCATCCCGCACACGATATCTCGCCGATATTCGAAACGCAAGGCGAGAGACGAAGATGCGCGACCAAGGGGGAAGAAAGCAAAGACCCCCGTACGAACTCATTATGTCGTGACGATTTTGGAGCCGCATCTGGTAAAGTGAAATATGGATCTTCGGCAAAGAAATGAGCAGAAACTTTCGTGTATCGGCAGTCAAGCCTGGGCGACGAGTTATATTCGGCGCAGTGTCTGTGAAACACGATACATTTTTTGGAGCACGAAGGCCTACGCGGCTGTCAACTTTGGCCCCAAGAGCGGGTTGACACGAGGACGATGAGAAGAAGATGCGGAGGTTCCTTCCTCGGATATGTTCGTCGATCTATACAGGGTGTCGCAGATTAAGGGTTACCAGCTTATATCTCAGAAAATACGGATTGTAATTAAAAAAAATAGCAATGTCAGTTTGGAATGCATTTTTTTTCAACTATAAAAGTTATTTTGGCCAATTCAGGCTATGAAAATCATTCCAACGTATCGACGTATTTTTATTACAGATTTATGATCTTAGTTTCAAAAAGAGGAATAATGATAAAAATGAAGACATAACGAAAAAGATCGTTGCATTCCAACGATGTAAATCATCCAAAATCATGTGATGGTCAATTTTGAATTCTTAAATTGGTATCCTTATCTTTTACTGCATATTTTTTTATAAATATCTCGGGAGCTTTTTATCGCACTGCGGATAAGTATTTTATTTACTAACTTTGTTTTGTAGTTTTTTTTGCAACTTTCAAGGGTTATTGCTGAAAAAATACTTGGTTGAAAGATACTTATCCATAGTGGTTTGAACAGCTCTCGAGGTAAGCTATAAAAATATGCAATTGAAATAAGGGTTCTAATTAAAGTTGTCGAAGTTGATGTTCGTATGACCTTGGGGGTTATACGCAAGGTCAAATTGATATTCCCATTTTTTTCGTCCCTTAAAATGAAACTACTTTTATTTGAATCATTTTTCATTGGAATCCGTAGATCCTGAGACACCACGTGTATACAGGGAGATACACAACTAGTAGGGTTCTCTTTGTGAGAATGTAGGGTGCGTCATTTTTATTTATATTTTGTTTTTATTTTAATGATGTTGAAGTTGGCATCGTTGGAATGCAAATACAATTTATTTTTACTTTTTAGTTTCTTCACTTTCATTATCATCCTGAATTTTTTCTTACATATTTTGGCTGAAGATCTCTAACAAGGATCCTGAAAAATGTATAAGTGATTTTGGAGGGCTAAACGTGTAAACAAAATTGGGCTACGAAACGTTTGTTGCGTTCCAACGATTCAAATTTCAATGTCCTTTTTTCTAATGTCGTTGCTCACGTGCGGAACATGCAAGTCGGATCAAGCGCGGGTTTGAATTCACCGTCGGACAAGTGCATTTTTTCTTTTCTTAAAATGCTTTTTTCGGTAAATAATAATGAACACGGATACTCGCTTTGCAAATCGATATCATTAAATTATGTTCGTTTATTATTCAATACTTGAAGAAAAAAAAATCAAGGCGACCAACTACTGTGCCATTTATTACTCAGCGTCGAGCTCAGCACGGGAATATCTCGGCCAATTTTTGTCGCACAACATTTTTTCCCAAAAGGGTTTGGCTCGCAATGGTTACGCTCGTTTTGAAATCGATATAATTTAATAATTATCGTTTATTATTTAATACTTGAAGAAAAGAAAATCGCGTGCAATCAACTACTGTGTCATTTATTACTCAGCGTCGAGCTCAGCACGGGAATATCGCGGCCAATTTTTGTCGCACAACATTTTTCCAAAAAGGGTTTGGCTCGCAATGGTTTCGCTCGTTTTGAAAATCGATATAATTTAATAAATGTCGTTTATAATTCGATATTTGAAGAAAAGAAAATCGCGTGTGACCAACTACTGTGTCATTTATTACTCAGCGTCGAGCTCAGCACGGGAATATCTCTGCCAATTTTTGTCGCACGACATTTTCCCAAAAAAGTGTTTTGCTCCCATTGACACACCCTCCATGCTTACCAAGAACTCCAACAGTTGTGAATCACCCTGTATATATGTATACATTTATATCTGTAACACGTGAACGCTCACAGAAGCAGGACTGGGTAATAAATATAAAAAAAAAGAGTACGTAACGAATGTACATACGATAAGGTCGTACCGGTGCGGTACCAGTTCATGCGGCGAACGCGTTTTCGATAAATCTAATTCGTCCTATTATACGAACAGCTCGATATATACATATTTTTATTGCTCTCCTAAAAGTTACCTCAACCGCCAACTTCCACCGTATTTTACCGATAAGCTCGCGTCTTTTTTCTTTCTTTTTCTCTACTAACCCTTCACCTCGCCCTACCCCGCGAATATCCTTCCCAATACTCGGTCACGCGAACTTCTCGTTTGCCCTTCGAAGCCTGAGCGACTACGACAATTGTACAAATTTCAATTCGGGTACAAGTATCTTGGGAATCGTTTCGTGATTGAATTCGTCAAGACATCGTTATTGTTCCGAAATGTAAAGCGTTCGGAATAGTTCCAGGCACGAGCTTCTCTCTGTTACACTGGAATGTCCCGAAGCAATGTAGTCTCGATGTCGGTAATTTTTGTACTTCGTTATTGGTCATATAATTTTATTTAAAGGCATTTTGATGACTCGAAAAAGTCGTTTTCAGGTAATTACCTGGAGAAAATGAAGTTCGGTCGTCTATTTGTCTCGTATTTTTATTTGCGTTTCTTTATTTTGGCATGCAAATCGTTGGCAAAGAGTATTATGGACATTTTCAAGAATGTCGAGATACAAACATTTTTTGTTCTATCTTTTAAAAACTTTAAATAAATTTGGTAATTTTTTTTCTCGATCTTTTAGTGATTTTCATTTTTATTTCTTTTTTAGATACAAAAACATCAATTGTTATTCATTTTGTAAATTTAATGTTTTTCCATCTTTTACAAATGTTACTTTTAATTTCATTTGTTAATAAAAAATCGGCTATTTTTTAAATTTAATTATTTCGATCTTTTAGTTATTTTTCTTTTCATCTTTTTTTTCGTAATAAAAATAATAAGATTATAGTAATTTTTTAATTTCATTTTTTTCTATATTTTAGTTATTCTTTTATTTTTTTTTCGTTTTAAAATAAAAGTCGTTTATTGTTAAATCTTAAATCATCGATTTATCATAACCTATTAATATTTTGTATTATTATTATGAATATTAGTAAGATTATCACCATAGCCATTAATAAGAAACTTGTCGATATTTTCGTTACAATGATGGTAATCTTACTCATACTCATAATCATAATCATAATCGCAAATAACGATACTGACAATAAAAATAACGATGATAAAAATATTCGATTGCGATGACTATTGGTATGATTATTCCCACCATTGCCCCTATGAATTATAATAATAAA
The DNA here is from genome assembly GCA_944452715.1 of Ophion slaviceki. Taxonomy (NCBI): domain Eukaryota; kingdom Metazoa; phylum Arthropoda; class Insecta; order Hymenoptera; family Ichneumonidae; genus Ophion; species Ophion slaviceki. The sequence goes on along the minus strand of OX101783.1, from coordinate 11,590,838 downwards.
TAAATAATAATAATGATGATGGCAAAAATATTTGATTGCGATGACCATCGCTTCGATCACTCTCATTATTACTACTATAAATTATAACAATAAATAATAACAATAGTACTGGATTTCATAACGATGTAATTCTATGCTGCCTCAATGACCATTTTCAGTCCAATAGAAAATGAAAAATCTGATTTTATCACGAATCCTCGTCCGCAGTACCATCTCGGAATTCTCTCGTTATACAGTCGGCGAAACATCGAGGATAATGCATATCGCTGAATTCAATTGAGCTTCTTGCACGTGTGACTCGAGAGAGAAGAAAAAAAAAACGAACGGTTATTCTTATTCATTGTTTTTTTTCGAAATTTTCGCTATCTCATCATAGTTTGCAACCAATGTTGAGAGAGCACAATGAAAATTGCGTATAACGATCGGGACAGCGTTGAAGGGCTTGTAGATATAATGCAACGTTAATGCGGACGGGCACGACACAATTTCCTCTCCTCGTCGACGTCGTCTCGTACGTCGTGGGAGATTGATGCCTGGATATTTAAAGTCATCGTCCGTGACACGGATATTTTCAGATCTTAGATTAGAGAGGCTCTCGTTCAAGTTTTTCCTCCCTTTCTCCAACTGTGTCTCTCAGTCTCTCTTTCTTTTCGTCTCTCTTCCTAACAGCCTCAAAGACGCGTAATTGCAAACGCGTTTGAACCAAACCCGCTTACGATGCATAAAGCTGCACTAATGAAGCTGCTTTTGCATTCGGGACAAATTTCGATGGAAAAATTGCAAGACTCGATTTCTCTTCTAGGGCCTCAATTTGATTTTTTTTACTTATTCACTTCTCGATGAGATTTTACGTAGAAGAAAGCGCATGAAAAGTAGGCCCATATTATTGTTGTTATTACTATTATTATTTCACGAGTCATTCATTATTAATATATTCATCGTAATGGACGAAAGATTCTCTTTAAAGCAAGCCAGCTTACAAGGAACATCACTGGAGATTTCGATTTAGTGAGCCTTCGATTTTGGTGAAACTCATATATGTGATAAAGCATTGAAAACTATTAGACACGTATTTTTTCTGCGGAAAAATGAATTTATAGAGAGAAACCACCTCTCAAAGAAAGACGAATCACCCCTTAATTCAATTTTTCTTTTCGCTACTTCTATAGTGCATTTTTTGTCGCTTTACATCAGAAGAATTTTGGTTTTTGTTTCATTCAGATCGGTGGACTGCTTGAGGGTGAACCTGCAAAATCACCCCTGGACACGTCTTTCTGTGAGGGGTGGTTTTCACCCTTGAAATCTTTTTTCAGCCGATAAAACAAATACGCGTCTGATGGTTTTCAGTGCATTAACACGCATATATGAGTTTCACCAACATCGAAGGCGGACACGTAAGTGATGTTTCTTGTTAGTCGCAATATATTACACGTTTTGCCGGAAGAAAATGCGATTTTTTTTTCAAATTGGTGGCAAATTGGGAAACATCACTGTTTTGTAATAATTGTGTGTACTTCGCTGGCAAAATTAATTCAGATTATGAAAGATGAATTGTTTTGGTCTAGGTGCTCATGTGCGTCTCCCATGAGTCTGCCTCGAAAGGAAGGCCCCAAAAGAGGTGTTCTCTATCTACCGGTCACTGGGCCGCCATTTTGTATTTTATTTGAAAAAAAAAAAAAAAAAAAATTGTTTTGAGTTCCTGCAGATATGTACAGTAAACCCTCCCAACCTCATTGCGATCGCTTCATTAGCATTTTCAACAAAAAATCCCAAATAGCCTAGTTTTCCGACCATCCGAAGGCCTTAAGATGGTCATCCCATGTTACAGGTTAAAAAAAATAAAAAATGTTTGCACAAATCGCAAAAAATGTGTTCGTATTATATGGACCTGGCATAGCAGACTAATGCGTAAATCGTGCCGTAACTTATAAGCGCGTTTTTCTCAAAACAGTATTTTTCAAATTGGCTTCCATGATATCTCGAAAACTATTGAAAAGATTTCGCTCAAATGTTTATGGTATATCTATATTTCTCATCTTCACTCAGCACATCTATAGTTCTCGCCCGAATTCGAATATTTCTGATATCTGTCATATTTTTTTAAGCTCAAAAAGTCTACAAAAATTGACGAAACTTGGAACTTAACTTTGAAAACCGTGCCAATAATTCAATTTTGGATATCTTTACTTTACTCTAGTTCCGACGATAGCCTCGTTAAATTAAAATGCCATTTGATTTTTTATTCCAGGCGAGCAAAACCTCCGGAATCATGACAGCCGTCATCCAACTTTTTTTTTCACGTGAGTGTCTTCCGAACGGTGTAAAGTCGATTCCACTCGTTATTTTTGTTTGATAAAATTCCGAGGGACTGTAAAAATGTTAACAAATGTGTGGTAAAAATTCGAAGATCGTGGGTTTCAATGGTCCATGAAAAAAAAAAACTTAAAAAAATAGCTGTCACATGCGATGACCCCGTTAACTGGACATGCCGCACGAGCGCAATTTTTCATCTTATCGTACCCGTGAAGTAGAGAAATGATTATTCCCGCGCGCTTTCTCAGCTATTATTACAAGCAGTAACACAATAACACATGATTATGACGTTTCCTACGTTACGATACGCGATACCGATTATGATAGCCTAATTCTTTTTTCTCCCGACTCCTCGAACAAATTGCCCGCGTTCGTCGTAAGATCCTGATCCCCCCCCCCCGTGATAAAAAAATTCTCCATACGCGCTGCGGCCCCCTCGGGGCACTTAGCTTTTGGGTGTCGTAGTAGACTCGGTTGGGTGTGTACGCGTCGTGAACACACTCGCGGTAGAACATAATCGTGGATGGCGAGGGGAGAAGGGAAAGGGATCGGGGAGAAAAAAAATGTTCATTTTCGCGATGAATCCTGGAGCAGACTTCCGGCGAGGGCTGGACGCGAGGCGCTTCGCGGAGCCGTAACGACTTCCGGCGTGCCAGCGAGCACAGCGGCCACAAACGCGATCGTAATTGCGATGAACAACGCGCGCTCGCGTTCTCTTCGCATTCAGGACGATGCCGCGAGCCGAGCTCTCGCGCGCGACTCGATCGCGTTCATTTCCAACGAAATGAAAAAAAAATAATAATAATAAACAAAACATCGAAATAAAAAAATTAAATTACAGAGGGTGACCGAGTTGCGACGAGTACGTATTATACCCGGAAATAACGAATAATCCGCTTGTCGCGCACAACAATAACACGCGTTACGTTATACGTACAAAGTTTTCGCGCTCGTCGTGTCCGTCGAAATTACGGGCCGTGGACGCGTGCGCCAGTGAAACGAGCGCTCTCGGCAATCCTCACGTTTTAATGTGAAAAAAAGAATGCCGGGTTTCCGTATTTAAAAAATTGTTGAAATATAAATAAACTTCAAATATGAATTAATTTTATGCAGCCGTTAACTTTTAACTGTAATTATCGATTCATTTTTAGCAGGCGTTAACATTTAACTATAAATATAAATTCACTTTTTGTAGCTGTTAACTATTAACGATGAATATTTATAAAATGGTGTTGAAGTTTGCATTGTTGCACTGAAAGAAAAGTCCATGGCATTTACAACAAACGCCCATGATAAAAGAGGGGATAGTAAAGTTCGTTATAGTTTATTGACACCGCAATCATAATATGGTTAACCCTAGGACCCTACACTATTTGTACGAAACAAATAACCTACACTGGGGTTACGCACACCCCAGCACTTCAAATCAACGCTGCTAACGAACTGTACGTCGTAGAGGTTTTTTTTTAATCTAACGCTCGAGAACTGACAAATGGAATAGGATTTGCGAGAAAAACCTAATATAAATGTTTCACCGTGAAAAACGCGATTGAACAAAGCAAGAAAAATGATGTTTGCATTTCTCATTAATAATGTGGGGTTTGCGGTACCCATGTGTAGGGTCCTAGGGTTAACACGACTGTAAGCTAAAGGTATACCTAAACATGCGATTTGGGTGGCGTGTGTTTTTATATCTATTATCCCCGAAATGATTATTCACTATTGTGAAAGGCTTAACAATATAGATATGGTTAAGCAGTGCAGTACCAAAATCGGCGTACAAATACTAATGTTGTATACTGTACGTTAAGTTTTTGTTCAGTCAAACTTCTACTATTCTTTTCAAGTTTTTACTATTCATATGGTTAACATTAACGTCTTTCGAGTATAATTTTCTAGAAGACCTTATGGAAAGTGACTATTCGAAAAAAAAATTATAGTAAAGTTGACTTATAGCGAAGACGTGAATCATTTGCAGTTTGAGCAATCGCAGCTTATCAGCTTCGAGAAGTACGCATGTCTCACAAGCTCTTGCATAGTACGTTTGTTTCATTGCAAAAATAGGATATCAGTTAAGCACTTCTCTGTAGTTCACCTTCTGTTCTTGTAGGGCACACACTATGCATTTACCAAGTCGTATAATATAATATGGTATAGATCACTATTATGTGGTACAAAACTATTGCGAAGCGCCAAAAATCCATTTAACCAGTGACTTATACCCGTGCAGAAATGTGACCGGGCGTTCCCTACTTTGTGTCCGGCCCTGACCAGACTTGCCTTGTCTGATTTACCCGACCGGGCCCTCCCATGGAACAAACCAGGACGATCGCAAAATCGTTTTTTACGGCTACCTATATTGGGAAATTACAAACTTCTGACCGGGATACATCGCGAGCAAGTACACCTTCACGTAATGTCTACCCGGCAAGAACATTGACATGTTCTGAAAAGTGAAGCCTGTCTTGAAGAACTAACGAAAAGCTACTTTGCTTTTCACCTCATTCAAGATATTTATAATTGATTGGGATGAAACTGATAAATCTGTTGTAATTCTATTCATCATTAAAAGCATTCATTTCATCAATGATAATCGACGAGGATAACAATGCTTATTATAAACACCGGGATTACGATAACTAATGATTTGAGCATGAAGAATAGCCAAATTATTTTACGAGGCAAAAAAGTAAAGCAGGTCATTCGTGGTTTTTGAACACCTTGTCGCCATGTTGGGAAATATCAATGTTCTAGGCGGGAAGCCATTACCTGAATGTATTTCGCCAACAATCCGCCAGGTGGCTACAAGCGACGCGCTTCGCGTAAGCAAGATACCATCGTACGAGGACAAAAGTTCGTCCTGTGAGTTGTACCACGTACAGAAGTGCTATGCTTACAGCGTGCACTTACGCTTATGATTTTGCGCTACTTGCGAAATAATCCTTTGCACTCTGGGCTTTTTTCGCTCGGATAGTGATCTGTGTACGTTTTTCTGTCTCTTTACCTATCAGGAAATGCGAGCAAGCGTATGTATACACTCATATACTAACTTAGCAAATAGATAACCAACAAACAATATGTTGTCGAAATACTAAATTGAAGACACTCGATTTTACCTCCTCAAGAATTCCAAAAACGCTGAAACGTCATTTTTCATTTCCTCGGTTGTTCCTGGTTATTTCCCGATCTATTCCTTACAACTTTCCTGGTTATTTGCCGCTTGTTCTCCAGCCCGTTCTTGATCAGTTCCCCAGAAAGGGAACGGCGGATGAGGACCTAGCCTTAGACCCCTTACATTGCGAACCCACTCCAGGGTGGAAGGCCCGACCAGAGCCTGCTATTATCTAGGGAAGGCAGATCAGGGGCAGTAATTTTTCCCGACTCAAATTTCTACACGGGTATTATAAAAAAAATACCTGTGCAAAATTTCACCCAAAACGCAGGTAACAGCTATTCGGAAGTACAGATGGAATTGTTTTTGTCTCTTATGCCATATCTGTGCTAAAGATGCCATAAGTACTCGGTAGCGTAGTGGCAGTATGCGTAGGATAGGCAGAAAGTAGACAGTTAGGTTCTAGGTTCCATTTCGCGAAATATTTTCTTCGAAATAAATCATTACAGGAGGTCAGAGAGTGGCGAATGATAATTTAAAAAATCACCGAGATAGAACTCTCAGTTGCGAATTTTATTTTGGATTTATGAAATATTCTATGCATTTAGCAAACGCGCACTATTGATGCTTTGTTCCAACACTTGAATAACACACCACATACGCATGTAGCAGGTCGTATCTTATAATTTGGTACAAATCACTATAAACATCGTCGCGAATCACAGGCAACATTCTTAATCAACGTATATATATATTTCAGTTCACTATTACAATCTTGGTGAAGTACATTTTTGGTAGTATCACGGAATATCCACTTTATGAAAACCTACTACATTATATAGCATTGAAGAATAAACGTGTGTTTGTAAGCTTGGGGGTTGCGGTTAACAAATGTGCATAGTTCATGCACCTGGTAAATATCAATAAGCAGCACTTTTGGCAGTAACTATGGCTGTAAAATATTATTGTCCCCTCAGGGAAATATGAAATATAGTTGAAATATGGTTGATAGCACCATACATTTCTCTCAATGTGGATAAATATAAATAAAATGGTGTTGAAGTTTGCATTGCTGGATAAAGATAAATAAAATTGTTCGAAGACTACAAGTTCACGAGTGCCAGGCGTTTCTTTTTGTGCGGATGTACCTGCCTAGAATATTTATTCCGAGCTGAAATTTTCCCCAGGCGAACTATTTGTCTCGTAAATGTAACTCATAGTGGGAACTCCAGCGATTGTATTAAAAAATGACCGAGTGTAATTGAAATACTGGTTTAATGCTAGGGATTCTCT